>JAJLYF010000054.1:0-78332 GCA_030571655.1 Jamesozyma lodderae | reverse complement strand
TAACCGCGGCCCACACTGGCTGATTCTGTTGACGGTTTCTGCGTCCACTGACACGCACTGTCGAGGACTGACAGATTCTGCGTCTGGTGCTACAAAACCGGCCGTTGTGCGGCATTGCTTAGCATTCAGGATCCTGATTCTGCAGACAGCTGCCGTCGTCGAGGAGTGACATTTACTAAGACAAGCCGCTGATTCGACTGAAGGTTTTCAATTTTCCCACTGAGCGAACACACCCTCGCTGAATTTACTGAAAGAGGTTTGCTGAGCGTGGTTTGTTATCCTAGTATGCTTAAATTTGGTTAAGGTGCATTTTCATTTCCTCATTCAAAATAATTTTGAAAAAATACGTTCCTATTATCAATCTGAAAGTTAATTACAGTGTTGTTCCTCAGGCACAAGACTTTAGAGGCTTTTTACGTTAGGCGCATTTATAAGTAACCATAATAACGCTGCCCTCAATATGTGGTCAATCAGGAGAGTTAAGGTTCAAATCAAAAAGTTTGATTAAAGTATGAAAAGTTAAGGCATGTAGCAGCCATACCTATTTCATTACCATCTCACATTCTAAGGTAAAACCATTTTTTTTTGTTGTTGAATGACACTGGTCTTTATGCAAACTTACGATCCCTCGAAAAGCGTAAACCTCAATAAGAATGGTACGTGAGAATAATATAGAATATGTCTACTTTCCATAAGGCAATTCTTGAGATTAATTCTCATTTTTGTTTAACAATTATAAAAAGAAGTTTTGATTGAAATTTTTTTAAAATTTTTAAATCTGTTATGCGAGCAGCTATCCCGACAGGTGCTTCCTATGTTCATAAACATTTTTGGAAAAGCTTTAATATAGAGAGTGAAACAATGATAACAGCCACAATAGATTTGGAAAAGAGAGGATGTTTTAGAAATAAATAAAAATAGGTTTAATAACTATGCTGTTAATAATTGGTTCTCAATATTTTTTTTCCATGTTGAAATGAGTCTAGGAAATTTCAAATAAAGATGAGAATGTTAAAGTGAGCCAAAAACAAAGAGAACTTAGGAGATGAAAACTTAGTGAATAAATAGAAAGTATGAAAAAGGGGAATCTTAACGTAAATTATTGAGAGGGAGCTATATAAAGAAAATGAAGAACAAGAATATAGAGATCTAAAGGACGCAACTACATTAAGAAAGAAAGAAACATTAAGTTGAGAAAATAGCTGAAAGAGAAACGGATTAAAAAGAGAGTGAACCTCTTCAATGTATTATAATCAAATATCACTTCAGTAGGGCTTTTTGGTTTGTGAAATAAGAACACAGACAGAAAAAAGATTCACGTAAACTACATAGTAGCAGGATAATAATTCTATTCAAAATAATATTTTTTAATTAGCATGAAGATATATAATTGCATTTCCTATTAAAAAGGTTATATAAGAGGCAAGGCTGTAAATACATCTGAGCGAAATTGTCATCACAAGCTGACAAAATTCAAAATTTCCATATTATAAATGCTCCAACTATAGCCAATTCCAACTATTTTCAATTATTATATTCTGACTAACATGCATTCAACTCTCTTTATTTAAAGTATTACTTTTTTTGCATACTAATATCCTGTTGGGATCCAAATTTCTAGTATATTCAAAAATCAAAATAACTTTATCAAATCAACGAATTTTTTAAATTTAACCGTTCTATTAAATTTAGATTGATAAGTAATATCCCAATTCAAAATATTAATTAATTCAAATGGAAAAAATTTGAAAATATTTTTCAATTTGAGTATCATTGAGGAAGCCCTTTTTTATCGAGCCATATATTATTTTATGAAAGCTCACTTTAAAAGAACAGAACAGAAAGCAACCACAGACAAAATAAGAAGAAGAAACACGTATGGCTGACCCATAAGGATATTTGAAGGCTTCCACGTTTCATATTTTGGTAAGACCTGGTGTTGAAACTTATCTCTCCGTGATATGATCATAACAGGGATAATGATATGTTACCGATAGGACAAAGCAAGAAGCATTCATACACCTTTAATAATTTTACTGCACAACTTTCAACCTTTTGAATAGTTTAGCAATGGAATCTAATTCTCAATGGTAAAAGCTTTTGTTTCCAGAATGGCGGTCTGTTTAGTAAAGACGAATAATATAGACACAAGACAATGTAATAACTGCACTCCCACTACTACTGTACATCATAGAATATGAAATCCTACTGCTTGAGATAGAGCAGAAATTGAGAACAATATGAGGAAGTAAATTAACATATGCTATCACAAATTGAGAAACACCCATTTAGCAGACTGCAGTGTTTTTAAGAGGAATACTATAACAAACAAACTTCTTTCTCTACTCTCTGACAGTAGTAATGACTATTTCAAACGTTTTGGTGAACTCCATTGCCAATATACGAAATTTTTTTTATGCAATGAGCTAAATTCATATAGTAAAAAGATCTCCAATTATATTACCGTAGGACTTGTAGCTCACAAAACAAAGCTAAACACCTTTGCGCATAATATTGAGTCAGGTAGTTTCATGCATTGCTGTGTTTACCTCGATTAAATACTTGATTCTTTGTTTGCCATTCATTCGCCCTCTAGATATCCTGGATTTATATTGCCTTGATCGACATAAATTGAATGTGTCATAATATAAATAATTGTGCGACGCTGTCAGTCATACCAATTACATGTTTGACTACAGCTTTATTATTTCTTCTGGTTTTACTAGATGAATTTTTCTATCCTCTATTTGAGATCGTTTGTTGTATTTCGTACACTACTTTGGTTACTTTTTAAATCTGTTTCTCTTAAGTTCCTTAGCAATTTTTCTACTAGCAAACAGAACCACTGATGGTAAAACCGGTGAAGACTAAATGTTCGATATAGATCTCTATATCTCGGGTTGTTCCCTCCTCCATATGATTTTTGTAGACTTGACTACAACTCGAAGGAGCTTAAAAATGACATCTTTATCAACAAGGATGTAAGACCCTAATGACATACCGTCACTTGTTTTCTAGTAAAATATATATGTTCTAGAATGTTAAAAAGCAATATGACATTACACTGTTACATTACATCAACTAGAATTTATTTATTGGCGCTTTGATGGTATCCTCCGCCTCCTGGAGTCTTGATTATAATTCTATCGCCTGGTTTCACATTCAACACATTTTTACCTCCAATATTAAGAACAGTATCAGTATCCTTTCTGACCCAGAAATTCTCACCACGTAAACCATCTTTTCCTCCGCATAGTCCGTGGGGAGCTATGGTTCTACGCTCAGATAATATTGATGCCTGAACCTCTTTGGAAAATTCAATATCTCTGATAACACCATTACCACCCTTATATAGGCCATCCCCACCAGAGTCACTTCGAATCGAGAATTCTCTGAGAATTACAGGGTACCGTCTCTCGAAAACCTCAGTGTCTGTCATTCTAGTGTTAGTCATGTTGGTATGTACAGCATCCACACCATCCCAACCTTTTCCTCTCCAAGAATCACAGCCTGCACCCGAACCACCACATACGGTTTCATAATAACCAAAACCTTGTATATGCTCACCTGTTTTGTTATCTATTGTGGCGCTGGTACCAAAGGTAAAATTATTACAGTCACCTTGAGAATCAGCCATGACGTTTAACGCTTTCAATATGACATCAGTGACACGTTGAGACGTTAAAACGTTACCACCTACAACGGCTGCCCCACCATTTGGACATAAAAGAGAACCCTCAGGAATAATAATTGTGATGGGATCTAAACACCCCTGGTTCAATGGAATTTCTTCACCAACTAAACATCTTAAACAATATAATATGGCAGAGTGTGTGATTGCCTTCGGAGCATTGGTATTACCGTAAATCTGACGAGAGGTTCCTGTAAAATCAAAAGTATACCTCTCATTTACAACATCTAAGTTAACTCTCAATTGTATTCTTGATCCATCGTCCATATAATCAATACCATCGTATTCTGTAGAGCCAAAATGTGCGACAAGTTTTTTTAGCATCTTCTTAATGGTCTGCGAAGCATTATCTTGAATTGCTTTCATATATTTCAAAATTAACGGATATGTATATTCTTCAACTAGCATATCAATAAGCTGAATACCTTTATTATTGGCAGCAACTTGAGCTTTCAAATCACTAATATTATCGGAGAATCGTCTGGCACCAGAACAACCCGGGTGTTGAGCTGGTTCTGTGACGAATAGCCTGTATACTAATCCCTCATCAAATACACCTTGCTTCATTAACAATTCGGAGTATATCGCAGCACCTTCCTCGTATAACTCCTTTGAATTAGGGGGAATAGATCCTGGAAGAATCCCACCAATATCAGCATGATGTGCTCTTGATGCAACATAAAATAATATCTTACCATCTGATGAGAAAGATGGAGAAATCACTGTAATATCGGGTAAATGTGTACCGCCGACATCAGGATGGTTTGTTACAATTACGTCTCCTGGTTTCAACTTTCCTGCCATTAATTTTGCTTGGGCAGCAATACAGGTAGACATTGAACCCAAATGAACAGGAACATGAGGTGCATTAGCAACTAGGTTACCTTCTGGATCAAATAAAGCACATGAAAAATCTAATCTTTCCTTGACATTCGTTGAAACAGATGTTTTTCTTAATTGTGTACCCATTTGTTCTGCAATATCCATAAATCGATGACTAAAAATAGATAATAAAACAGGATCGGTGTCTGTTGTTTTGGTGATTTCTGTCAAAGCTGATTTATCAATAATATTGATTAAAATATGTGACTTCAAGATTGTAGCTTTAGTATTTGGCGGAATGATATTTGTTTGGGTTCCATCGGCCAAAATAGCAGGTCCCGATATTGTGGTCCCTAATTTTATATTTTCTATTCTAAATACAGGAGTATCAATGAAGTTATCGTTGAAATAAACTTTTTGGAAGAAACTAACATTCTCTGCAATATCGATTTCAACGAATTTATCAATTTTGGATAGCTGGTCCTCAATTGATTCAGTATTTCTGATGTTTGATTTACCGATAACTCTAATTCTCACATCATCGACAATAATTTTTTTATTTGTGAAACAGAAACCAAACTCCCTCTTATGACTCTCAGCAAACCATTCCTCAAAATTCCATTTATTGTCTTTTTGCAAAATCATTAGTGATGTTTCAGTTCCCTCATATCTAAGATTTAAGTACTTTTCTGTTACAATATTGTTCATTTGAAAACCTTGCTTGATGAGATCATCTACAGATTTTTTGGTCAATTCTTGAAATTTAGATTCAACCAATGGCAAAGTATTAGGGTCATTCAGAATCCAGGAACATGGTTCTTGATTTTCTTCTACAACATCGGCTAAAAATATACCATAGGCTGATAATATCGAAGAATAACGATGTGCCAAGATAGTTTTTATACCTAATGATTCTGCAACAGCAACAGCATGCTGGCCTCCCGCACCACCAAATGTAACTAGACGATGTTTGGAAACAACATACCCCTTAGCCTCTGTAATTGCTCGTATTGGTCTGGTCATACCTTCATTCGCAACTTTAATGAAACCATATGCAACTTCTTCAGGCAAGAAATTTGCACTTATGTCCATATTAATCTTTTTAGTTAATTTACGGAATTTTTGTGTGGTAACCTCCAAGTCCAAAGGTTCATTTTCATCTGGACCAAAAATATTAGGAAAGAACTTTGGTACTAAACGGCCTAAAAATAAATTTGCGTCTGTAATTGTTAGTGGACCCCCTTTACGGTAAGCAGCAGGACCAGGATCTGCCGTTGCAGAACCTGGGCCAACCTTGAATAAACCATTTTCCCAAGATAAAATTGAACTACCGCCGGCAGCAACCGTATGAATATCTAATTGTGGCGATTGAATAATTATACCTGCAGTAGTAGTTTCGAACACATGATCTAATTTACCGTTACCAAATCTACTGATATCAGTAGAAGTACCACCCATATCAAACCCTATCAAAGGATCTGGATTTTTGTCATCAAAACAGGTTCTGGAATATCCCACAACACCACCTGCAGGACCAGATAAGATTGATTTTAAACCTGAAAATCTATCACCTTCGACTAGGCCACCATCAGATTGCATAAACTGAATACTTGTGTTCTCTGAATTGATCAAACCTTTTGATATACTATCCAAATATTTTCTTATGACAGGTGTTAGATAAGCATCCGCTACTGAACTGTGAGCTCTTGGTAAATACTTAATCATGGGCGAGACTTCGCATGATAATGATATGTGCGTAAATCCTATTTGCTTTGCAATATTACCCACCAACTGTTCATGATAAGGATATGTGTATGAATTTAATAATGCAATGGCAATTGATCTAATGCCTTTATTGAAGATACTATTTAGCTTTTTTGTAACTTCAATTTCATCAGGTCTCTTTAAAATTCTTACAATTTCTCCGCTAGTACCTACATATGTGTTATCCAATTGATCTGGGATTGATTTTTTGAATGGCGACTGCTCAGTAAAATCTTCGAGTGTCACCCTTTCATCGATCTCGGCAACAATATCATACA
Source organism: Jamesozyma lodderae (assembly GCA_030571655.1). Classification (NCBI taxonomy): domain Eukaryota; kingdom Fungi; phylum Ascomycota; class Saccharomycetes; order Saccharomycetales; family Saccharomycetaceae; genus Jamesozyma; species Jamesozyma lodderae. Next base: position 71,777 of record JAJLYF010000054.1, on the reverse strand, counting down.
ACGGCTTGGGTTTCTTGATATTTAGCTCAAAAATTTTTGGTCTGGTCTGGTTACCAATCAATAGTGAATCCTTAAAACCTTTCGTTGTAATAAACGCACAGGGCTCACCATTCCTCTCTAACGCACAATTTGTAGCTAATGTTGTACCCATTCTAATGCTAGCAACATTAGAGATATCTAAAGGTGTACCACGCGGAATGTCTTTCTTTTCGAATATTTCTAGGATTCTTCTTATACCTTCAAGGGGAGCGTCTGGATAATTCTTGGGATCTACTGATAGTAATTTTAATATGATATCATCTTCTTCTTTACCAGATCCTTTATTGGCAATAACATCTGTAAACGTACCACCTCTATCTATTGCGATTCTGTACTTTCCAGGTTTGTTAGTATTTGTAATGGTCATCTAATAATCAGAATAGCGGTCTAGAATTTCAAGGGTTTAATGAATAAATAAGAATCTTTCTATAAGTGTGATATATAAAGTTTAGTGCAGTATCTATTATATGATCTCAAACGAATTGTAATGAGTTACTACTTTGTTAATTAGTTATTCATTATCAATGATCAACATTATAAATCACACTTTTTTTTAGCTATTAGTTAGAAATCTGCGCGTTTTTTTAATTTCCCATAATGAAAGTAAAAAAGCACTTTAGATTGGATTAGTTAACATTTTTACATATTTATATAATTACAATTAGATACATAAGAAAATCTTTTCATGCCTCCTTTGGAGCATTCATATACGCCTCCAGTTCTGCATCTAAATCGTCAACTGATTTGGGTTTTTCACGATCTTTTCTTTCACGTCTAATATCCTTATTTCTTGAGGTGTGATCATAATGGCTACCGTATGAACTGTCGTTCCTTTGTCCACCACGGTTTGAGATCCTTTTATTATTATTCTTCTTTCTAGGTTGTTGCTCAAATACCTCAACCGTTATTTTGGCGTTGTTCATCTCAAAATTATTATATTTATCAACAAATTGGTTCATTTTTTCTAATTCTGATAATTCAAAGATGCATGTTCTATCTTCCTTAGAATCGAAAAATTTGATGTAAATAGGTTTTTCGAATTCATTAATTAAATCTTCAACTGTAAAATCAGATACCTCTAATGGAATTTTTTCAATTCTCACTCTTTTCTTTGGCTGTTCTCTTCGTTTTGGCATTGCACTTCTCTCACGCATACCTAAATGTGAGGCTAGTGAATTTCGTAAATCTCTGCGACGATAGCTCTTATCAAATATGAAATTAAAGTTAAAAAAATGATTAAGTTGTTAATATTATATTCAATTGAATCTGTACTAGAAATTGTTAGGGAAGTGAAAACATACTGTGGTGTGGCGACTTGGATTTTGAGAAGAAGAATTCTATGGATACTCTTATAATCAAATTAGATTTACAAGGTTGTTAGCAAAAAGATTATTTTTTAAAAGTTAATTGTGATGATTGTTCCACGAACATTGATCCTTCATTGCTTCTATTATTTAACATCTCGATTCATGAGACGGAGGATAATGCAAGAACAAAAAGAAAACGAAAACCTGTCATACCTCTTCACTTGTGGTTGTGTCGTGTTGTTGGCTCATGGTTGATTAAGCTTCTATATATGGTTTGTTACCTTTGTTAAGTGTCAAACAGTACACAAAGTTTACTTTACATTTTTTATATTTCACTATTTTTCACTATGAATTGTTTCCGTCCTGAAATTTTCAAGTCGATGGATGAAATTTAGATAGAGAAATAATTAATGAAATGTCAATGTAATACGTAAAGATAAGTTAGAAGATATATCTAAATGCACTATTGAGAATATATAAACTGATTGCAACTGAAATGGAGAAGACGGCGTCGTTAAATGCAGGTTTTCATTTTGTGACAAAACTAGAAATTAGAGAAAATCTGTTGATATCGATGCTAGCCATTTGAACAAATGTAATAAATATTCCTCCATTGGATCAGATATCACTTTTTGTACTTACTCTTTGAAAATGATCAAAATAATGCTTAAGTATTGCTTGGCAAAATTTGTAAGGCGATTTAATTGAGCATGAACTTGATGAAGTCGCACAAGAACTGGATGGTTGATAGTTGATACGACCAAGATTCAATCATTAGTGTGAAGGGACCAGAATCAATCATTTATTTCTTAGGTTATATATTTAGCGGTATTGAGTTAGATGAGCATTAGTATTTGTGGTCTAGCAAACCAATTGTCTAAACCTGATCGTTTCTAATAGCGTTCTAAATCAAACCCAAAAACAGTTTCTTGGCATTATTGTAGTACTGGCTATGATGATAACATTTGATACGGCATCTGGCATTGAGTTTGTTGTTTAGGTCAACAACTTCATTCGTTCCTCAGATAAAAAAAAAAAAAAAAGAAAATATGTCCTAAAATGAAATTCTTTAGCGATCATTAAATTGGCATATTTGATATACCAACACCAAAGGTATTAAGGTCAATTAACCGTTGGAGTTATAAGTCAACTTTCAAAAATTCCATTCTTGTCAGACGCATTAACATTCTCACTCCATAGGTTAATAATCCCTGTTTCAAAAAGAAAAAATCTTGTTGATTTTATTAGTAGCTTTTTAAAAAGTTAAGTTGAAACCTAAGAAACTTAAAGGTGGTATATCAGCGGAGCAAAACCGTCCTTGACGGTTAGTAATGGATTTCCAAGATATTGGACGTAAGTAATTCGGAGAATAACCTCCGCCGTTAAAATGTGAATTATCCAACTACTTCAAATTATGGCAATTAATCATTGAGGATAATCATGTGCTCGTATAATCTACTACCTCGATCAATTGACTTCTAGAAAGTTGGATATGTCTTTCAATTGCAGCAAAAAACGTTTCTTTTTCCAATTTTATTTTCGGTTAAGGTTGTCAAGCAAGTGAAAAATTAAATACGCTTTGAAGCATTTTTTCTTCATTTTCCAATTTACCATCTATACAATCCCATATTCTCATATAAAGTATGTCGATTAAAATGGTAATTCTTTTGTGCGGTAAAGAAAATCTCAACGTTGGGCACTTTCGGCGACTGATTATAAAACATCAAATCTTAACGTATGGAATGTAACAACGTCATATCACATGAAATGTGTGAAAAGGGTTCTCTTCTAATAATAACTAAAACGCTTCCCTTGTAGCATTTCATTACGAAATCTGATGATTTGACAGCATAAAAAGCGATGCCCCTAGAAAGAACAATAGATTACCAGCAGCGGAACGTGTAGGTTACTCAACTATTAAAACAATAGGACAATAGAAGATCGGTCGGCCTTATATTAAAAAGTTCAAAAATAGTAGCCAAGCTGTGTGAATTACGGGGTCATTAGATATCATCAGCAAAAGATAGAGATATAACTACGTCAGCTATAGTTAGGATACCGTGATAATGATCCAATTTTGAGGACGTAATTTCATTTAAATGGGAATAACATAAATCGGTTTTTGTGCTTCAACAAACTTTGATATAATCTCGACGCCTCTATTTTATAATAACACAAATTATCTTTTCTTGTTTTCATTAGAGGAATGAGCTTGAAAAAAGGCGTAGAGAGTGTTTAGTATCTTATTCATATATTTACGCATCTCAAGCCATTTGACAATAGAGGATTGGTAGGTTTAATTTCTCCTTTGAATATTCTGTTTTCCAAAAACTTTAAAACCTTGTTTGTAAATAGTACGCTGACGAAAAATATTTTTTTCTTGTTTAAACAAAGCTCCAAAGTTTCCTTGGGCAGAAGATGTAGTCAAACTGCTGAGGACCACGTTGCATTTCCTGATATCAACCCGTATTTTGGCCTCAATGACCTTTTTAGTCTATATTTTGAATTCGATAATTAGCGGCTTCAATTAATTCAAAAGCTGATATTGAGCACTGTATGAAGTATGCTATATATATGCATTACCAAGAACTATGTATCGTTGTGCAGTTGTGTTACTGTTGTGCATCTCAACTTCATCAAGTTCTTAGTCCTGAGAATATCATGATGTCAGAACCGGATTAGATCTTAGTAAGTCACCTAAAATAAAAAAAACTTTTACTTATTATTGTTTTGCACGGCAACATGATAAGGCAGTTCTAATTGTTCTTAGCGACGATGGTAATAAATGCATATCTTTCCTCTTCGCAACTTTTATACATAAAAATTGGCATGTTCGTTACATGATACTGTCTTTCTTCTCTGTTTTTCCTTTAATTTTTCCTACTTCTACTGTAACTTCTTTGGATTTGAATACAGAGCTCCGACTTCGCTGAAGAATTTATGCAGCTACAATTTTTTGGCTTTCCTCTTGATGTTCTCTGAGCAAAACACAAAAAATTATTACATGGTATAGTAAAGGATAGATATAGTAGCTTAAAGTTCAACAATTTTATAGAAACCGGGGTGATACATCAGCATAGTCGTATTACTTTCTTCCTTGATTTTTTTACATTTCTGCTTTGCTTTTTATGAACTTCTAAATTCTCGAGCACTGCTAACTGCATAATATAATTTCTCTCGAAAGTAAAAAAAAAAAAAAAAAGATTTAAGTAAAGTCTCAATTTCACTATCGTTGATCTTATTAATATTAGAGAAGAGCTGCTGGGTATTTCCCAATCACAATTATTAATGGAACCCCCCAAACAAAAAGGGTCACAGTTGATAATTAAGAAAAAAAAATTAAAAAAAGAGCCACTATAGTCAAGTTGGTCTTTCTACATTCAGTTCATATATCCAGATTGCCCGTTTAAAACCAGTGTATACTTGTCATTTCGCAACATTTGAAAGCGAACACCACAGTTAGAAGCAACAATTTATCTTCATGGCATTCAGATCTAAAAATGCCGAACGATCAGATAATAACTCCAACATCAATAAACGTAAGAGAAACAGGGTTTCTCTTAGCTGTACAATATGTAGGAAAAGGAGATTTAAGTGTGATAAAAAGAGACCACAATGTGGCCAGTGTAACATGACCGGAACAAAGCATCTATGTCACTATAGGATACAGGCCTGGGCCAAAGATAGTGAGTGTGGATGGTCCACTGACAAGGAAATCCAATCATTGAAAGTAAAGGCCCAACATCTTGAAAAAATTATAGAAGAGTCAAATACCATAAATGAAAGAATGAACCTTTTAAGTGATAACAATAGCAATCCTGATAGTAGCTTCAGATCAAACACTAGTGGAAATACAGTAAGCTTTGATAGCTCAACTTATTACTATAGTCCATCCACTGGTTCCATGGAATACATTAGTTTAAATCATCCATTAGCAATACTTCGAAGCGATCCTCATCTTTTAAAGATGTTAGATGACGTGGTGAACAAACAAAACGTGGACAATCAATCAAACGAACCTATTCGTGATACAAAATCAACAGTAAAATCGAGTTCCATAAGTCAACTGCCTGTTCATGCAAAGCAATCAACTAATATTCAGCAGCCTTTAGCCAGAAAAAACCATGAAACCAAATCAAAACTACGTGAATCTCATAATGTACCGACACCTACTAAGAATGGGAATTTAAGTGCCCATATGAAAGCGTCTATCAATGAAAAAGAATTAATACATACAACCATATCGCTACAACGTAACCAAACCAAAATTGAAAAACGAAATTTGACCTCTAATATTTTACCAGACCTAAAGAGGCAGGAGGGCCTTCAAAATAAGGATAAAGGGTTGCTGACTACAGATTCACGTCCAACAGAGGTAAAAGAAGTTGATTCAACTGAAGAGTCCTCGTTTCCTTTTGGATTATTACTCTTAGAGAAAAATACCAGCATTGACCTTGATATCGAACACATTGAGGAGCAGCAATTATTCGATTACCTATTGCAAATTCTACCATCAAAATTAGAAATTCATTTTGTTTTACAAATATTCTTTCGTTATCTTTATCCTGCTCTTCCCATTTTAGATGAAATAAATTTAATGACCCAACTTGACAAAATATTCTGGGACAAGCCATCCGCCTCAATTCTTGTAGATGGCTCGTGTAAAGAATCATCTAAACAAATTCGTGTGAGGAATAATGACGATAGATGTAACCTGGGAATTATCGTGTTACTAATAAAAATAACTGAAATGGCATTTTCTGTCTCAGATACAGTAATGGTTGGTAATGACGTAGTTACTGATAAAAATGTTCATAATTTCCTGAAGAATAAGATATCTCGACAGACAATAATTCTAATTGAAAAAATATTGGTTAAAGTAAAGAGGAATATCTTCGTCAATCTTCCAATGATACAGTTTTCAATTCTCTATAGGCTAACGATGTCTTTGTTAAATGACGACGATGAAAATATTCTAGTAAATCACTACTCAGAGACTATCATTTCCTTACCTATGATAATTCAACTGGCTCAAAATTTTGGTTTACACATAGATCCAGATAACAGTAGTCTCTTGAGAAGGTTCTCATCTAAGGAATTAGAGCCACCTTCTAGTATTGAACGATATAAACATACATGGAGGAAAACCTGGGTTTTCATAGCTTCTTTAAATATTCATGAATCTCTCGATCTCGGAAGACCACGACTTTTAAAAAACATAAAATACTTTAGTGATACTAAATTACCTGAATTTTCCAATCTGGATTATGCAGATAATATTAAGGAACTAATTGTGGTTAAAAATGCTACATTATTCTATCAAATCGATGTCATTATAACTACTATATTGAATTTGTTTGAAAATTGCGGACTGTATTCATACTCAAGAGTAAAAATTGATATCCTTATAGAGGCGATTGCAAATTTTGTCCGTGGTAAGACTCATGTACAGGTAACTTTAATGACACTAAATAGTCTCAAGTTGTATCCGAAAAATGAAGACCGTAATCAGAATTACTTCTCCAAAGAGATTGATGATAAATATGGTTTGCCAACAATTGAGCATTTATTACATGGTAGTTTAGAGAGCTATCATCATGGTGAAGAGGAGAAGAAATTAGGCATATCTAGAAAATCAATAGTGAACACAATATTCTTTGTGAAACATATTATCTTACGGCACCTCTTATTTCAATTGAATTGGAGTTTATCTACCTATTTTGATAAGAAGGGTTTTCAAGAGAGGAGTGAATATTATTCATTACAGGCTCTTGAATGGTCGAAAAATATTTTCCATAATGTGCAAACATATCTAAATGAAACACTGAAGACAGTACATTTTACTGAAATGCTAGCAGCGCCATATTTATTAAAACCGTTATTTAGTTCTTTTCAGTACTGTGTTAGTCTAAAGATTCGTCATAAATTTGGTCTTGATCGTGCTGCTGACAATTTGTTATTGTTGTCGATTCCGGAACTACTGAAAAAAATTTCTTTGTATAATAAGAACAGAGAATATATTTTTGAAATAGTAGACTGCCTCAAAAAAATTCTTAAAAGTAATGACGATAACTTAGTTAACTCAGATGATAATGTCACTGCAACGGTATCGAACGTTTATAATCGTCAATACGCTAAATATAGTGAACCTAGTAATTTTCAACATCATATAAGGGAATCTTTAGTAAGGGACAACTATGGAATAAATCCAAGAAATGAAGCACCCATACTAATCCCTGAGCGAGAGCTGGAACCAACCGCTTATCAGTTATTTAACTATAACCTCCCACCTGTTCATCGAAGTCCTCATTTCGAGCATTACAATAATCAAGTACAAACAACTACTCCAACTCCGGTACATCCCACCAATTATAGAATGAATACACCTTTCATTCCTCAGTTAAGTACTAGTAATTGGAACCTGGGACAAGAACAGCGTATACATGCACCTTATATTCAAACTTCATATATGCGGCCAGGGTTTACTCAACAATCTTTTTTGAGTAGACCTACAGTATATGCAACAGCATTTCGCACTCATCAGCCCTTTACACAGCCTAGTAATTTAACTCAAAGTACACTTCCATATACCTTGGCAAACAATTTTGTATATCAGCAGCAGTACACTGGAAATAATGGTGTACCAGTGGAAACGCCAACTATGCAGTTACCGCAAAACTCACAAAATTCTCAAGGCTCTGGAAGTCAACAAATCGGGACCACTCGATATTACTCACATACAAATCAAGGAGCTAATCAATATTACTTTAAGAACTATACTAAATAGAATAATTGGACTATTCTTATTATTATTTACTGTATTACCCAAATGTCTTATTGCGTTGCCACAAAAAATATTACACACATAAAAAAAATCTGCAGGCAGAGAAAGAAAAAGAATAAAGGGGACAGAATCATGGGATTTTAGAATATATTAAGGCTCATTATAATTGTCTGGATACATTTATCATCGATTTTGTTATTCAATGAACATTTCACATTCAAGAATGCTTAAAATTTAGTATAAGTTTAAAGATTAATGCATGAAAAATAATATTACAATAAAGTACTTCAAGGCCTGGTTTAGTAACTCGGACTACATATTGCAATAACTAATATTACATATGATGAGCTTAGAGGACGATTCGGTTACATTGATTTATCTAAGTAAAATACCGTCTATGTTTTTGCACTAGCGAATATTATCCATTTAGATGAGGCAAATTTTTTTTTCTTTTAGTTTAGCAAGTGGTTATTATGCATACGGATTGTTAAGAGTATATATGTAAATTTTCATTGTTCCAATAGTCAAATTGTTCTTCAAATTTGAAAGATAAATAGGAATTTTGGAAGAGAAAACAATTTTTATATATATTAGTATTCCACGATATATGTTTACTTTATTTAATTAATAATAAGAATACGAGTGCTGTATCTCAAGCTAGATCGCTGAAGATATCTTTAAATCTTGGACTTTGATTTTCATATTTTGCTTTAACTTTTTTGAGCCAGGATACTGAATTGGCGAATTGCTTCAAAGATGGCTCTACAGTAGATAAGTTACCATAAGCAACAGTTAATCTATAAGCAGCTTCCTCTGAGTCTTGATATTCCTCAAGAACACCATATTTGTTGTTGGCTGCTTCTGCCAACACTGGTACTATGTCTAGATTCTTTTCGGGGTCAGATAAAACTAAAACGGTATAGTTTAATATTAACGTGGAAACTGATATAGCCAATGTTTGAGCTTGGCGTTGTGTCGCATTTTTAAACAAAGTATCGATTGTTTCAAATATAGAGTTGTAAACTTTTTGAGAAGATAGTAAAGCAATACCCCATTTTTTATTTTGGAAACAGTTTACCAAAATCCTAACCGTCAGCATTGTTATGACGATGTCTTTACTACTTAAACCTTCGTCAATAAAATCACTTATGCTATCAGCTTCCGAAAGTTTGTAAACAATCATTCTAATTATATCGTAAGCAGGAGTTTTGTTTTTCCAAGAAGATCTTATTGTCATAGCATAATTGTACAATACTTGATAATTATTTTCAAGATCTTGTAAGGCAGTTCCAATAGCAGCAATGTCTTCATCGTTAAATGATTTTTCAGTCTCATTCATTGATATAATTCCATTAAAAATAGAATCCGGATTAAATGTTGAAAGGGATAAGTAAGTCTTGACAGGTAAAACTATCATCGCTCTCTGTTGCTCTTGTTGTTGTTGTGGTGGTGGTGGTACCGGATTTGCTGGGGAAGTATTGTTAGTGTATTGATCTAGTGACACTCCACTTGTGTTTTTGATAATGAAATTTACAATTTGATCCTTATATGAAGTTGGCAATTCATTGCGTAAAATAAATTTATCAGCTACTTCATAAGGATTGTCACTTGTGTTAACTGGTAATTTTAAGGGAGGTTTACCTTCTTCGATATCAACATCAAAGACGAAATCATATTGTTTACCTTCATACTCAGTTTTTTTGTCACTACCAACACCTGAAGACCCCACAACATCGCCTACTTTCGTCCAATGTCCGCCAGAATAGTTATAAGCTTCGATAGTTCCGTTGGGAGCTTTAACTACAACAATTTGACCTTCTTTTTTACCAGGAGTTTGTAAAATGTCATAAGGGGATAGTTTTGATTCATCAAAGTCCATTGTCTGAGAGTTTAAAGTTGAGCTTTCAACCTGTTCTTTCAACTGTTTAATTTCTTCTTTTGAAGCTAATCTTGATTCATCTTTAGTAAATACTCTGATTGTATTGTCACTGCATCCTACTATGATATCACCATTTGGTAAGAAATCTACACACCATAGGGAGATTGCAGGCAACCTAATGACTTGCTTAATTTCACCTGTAACGACATTCCAAATTCTTAGAGATCTATCTTCACCACAGCTAATAAGCTCCGAGGTATCTTTATTGTATCTAATGTTGTAAACGAAGCTTTCGTGACCTTCCAAAACCATTTTAATATTACCCTTTAAGTCGCAGATCTTGATTAGAGCATCATTTGAACAAGTTGCAAATAAAATTTCATCATTGTTATCATTAATAATAAATTCTAAGTGTCTGACAACGTCGCTGTGAATGTTTTCAAATGTGTTAGTGACGGTATCATTATGCCATAGTTTAATTGTCTTATCGGCTGAAACAGTTATAAATTTATTTGAGTCAGTAGGTAAGAATTTAGCATCCCAAACTGAGGCGCTATGACCTGATAAGGTATATTTCAGGTTACCTTGAGACCACACTTTTGCAGTTTTATCCCAAGAACCACTAATCAATTCACTGGTATTTTCGTTGTAGGACAAGCTACAAACATTGCCTTTATGTCCAATTAACGTGTAAGTTGGATCATGACCTAAAGTGGCAAAAGTAGAGCAACCGTTAATCAAAGAATCCTTGCCCGCAAAATAAATGATCTCGTTAATGGAATCGTAACAGACTGCATTGAGAAACTTGTCACTATTAAATATAACAATGTCATTCCACACTTGAGACTCTATTTCGGTATCCTTAGTCCATACACGTACAGATCCATCTCTAGAAACACTAGCCAATTGACTGTTATTGATAGCTACCACATCCTTAACATCTTGAGAATGTCCTTTCAACGTAGCACTAAGCTGATACATGACTTCTAGTTTATCTTATCTTTTGCAGCTCTCGAGTTTCAAAGTGGTATAATGCTTCTAGTTACTATAAAAACGTCCCGCGTCTTTTCCTTATTTATACACACTACGTTATAAATCCGTCGTTGTCCTATCGTAATCTCATCCAGGGGCCGTAAGCAAGAAGAATTAGATGCTCTTGCAACGGTATTAGATATTTCTAGTATTACAAACCTCTCTTGATGATTTAAAACCATGTTTAAGGAAGCCTGATCTTGATTGTTGTTTCCTTATCGATTGTGTCTTCTCTTCTGCGCCATTTCTTTGTAACTCGCTTACTTCTCTTTCGAATATTTTTTCTTAAACGAAGTAAATAAAATGAAAAATGGAAATCATAAAAACATATTTAAAATACGTGTGAATAACAATTCTGTTGTTTACTTTTCAACTGCATTGTTATTAATTTTATAAATCCTTCTTGATAAGATTAGTAAATTAGGTTTTATTAGGTGCTGTCCAACCATTAGTCTGAGACAAAATGTCCTGTCCTTTGCTTTTCGCTCAATCACAAGAAGGTCTGTTCTTTAAACCTGCTATCTCAAACACCTCTTCTGCCAATGAAAAAGCTCAAGATGCTGTAATTTCTATCTCTAGTCATGATCCCTCTGTGAAACTAGTCAATATTGACGAATTCCCATTGCAAGGTTCAGTAACAAAAATTGCTGCCTTATTAGGTTTTATTAGATTAAAATTGAATAAATATGCTATTATTGCCAATACCGTTCAAGAAACCGGGAAATTGAATGGCCATACCATTTATAAAGTTGTTCAACATTCAATTGTCTCGGCTGACGGCTATAACTGTAGCAATTCCAGTGGTAACACTATATTAGATAATGACGAAGCTGAATATTTGAAATTATTAGAATTACAATTGAAAAATTCCACACTATTTTTCTCTTATACTTATGATCTAACAAATTCAGTGCAAAGAAATGAAGCTTTGGGTAATTTAAATCAATTCAATTGGCAAAATTCTGATACAAGATTTTTTTGGAATCATTATTTAACTCAAGAGTTAAGGGACTTGTCTACAAAGACTCAAGATTCACGTATTGATAAATTCATTCAACCTATCATTTATGGTTATGCTAAAGTTGTGGAAACAATTCTAAATTCAAGTCCGATATCTATTGGTTTAATCACAAGACGTTCAAGATTTAGAGCGGGTACTAGATATTTCCGTCGTGGTGTCGATCAAGATGGTAATGTTGGTAATTTCAATGAAACCGAACAAATTTTGATTTCTTGGGATAGTGCTAATAAGGATGAAAACCATTTGTTTTCATTTCTGCAAACAAGAGGTTCTGTCCCTGTTTATTGGGCTGAAATCAATAACCTAAAATATAAACCAAATTTGGTACTTGGTGAAAATCCAATTAATGCCACTCAAAAACATTTTGATCAACAGATCCAATTATATGGTGATAATTATTTAGTTAATTTAGTTAATCAAAAAGGTTATGAGTTACCCGTTAAAAATGCTTATGAAGATATAGTTAAGGAATTAAATAACCCAAAACTACATTACAATTATTTTGATTTCCATCATGAATGTCGTCATATGAAATGGCATAGAGTTAAATTATTGATTGAACAATTAAATGAAATGGGTTTAGAAAATACCGATTTCTTCCATAAAATATTCTCATCTAATGGTCAAACAATTAAAATTTTGAATCAACAGACTAGTACAGTTAGAACCAATTGTATGGATTGTTTAGATAGAACGAATGTTGTTCAATCTGTCTTAGCTCATTGGGTTTTACAAAAAGAATTTCAAACTGCCTCAATCTTAAATTCTAATGATGAAAATGATTTATGGGAAAATGACAAAAATTTGCTATCAATCTTTCAAAACTTATGGGCTGATAATGCAGATGCAGTTAGTTTCTCCTATTCTGGTACTGGTGCTTTAAAGACAGATTTTACCAGAACTGGTAAGCGTACAAGGGTAGGTGCATTCAACGATTTTATTAATAGTGCATCCCGTTATTATCAAAACAATTTAACAGATGGTCCAAGACAAGATTCCTATGATTTGTTTTTGGGTAATTTCCAACCATTTCTATCATCTGTTGTGTCTCCATTTTTAGATAGAAGACCTACACTTATTCAAACAATCCCAAGTATCATGTATGCTGCATTAACGGTCTTTGGTGCTACAATTTTTTTCCCAAAAAACTATTTTACTAGCTCCAAAAACTTGATGTTTTTCTTAACTTCATTATTAGTTTTATTATTCTCTCTTAAATTTGTAGTCAAAAATGGGATGCAATTTGTAAACTGGCCAAAATTAGTTGATGTTGGCTTTTTAACTGTCAAGGAAAAAACTGGAAAGAATACTTCTAAAAATTTGAAATATTTACCAAGCCCAAAGTTTTCCAAGCCGATCAACTTGAAAAAGAAAGACTGATTTACTGTAACTGTTTTTTAAACTTTAGTTAGCTCTTTTATGAACAATTTAGAAATTATATCGTTTTGATGGCGTCTATAATTAGTATTTATATATTTTTATATATTTGTATTTTCGTAATTTAATATAAGTTAAATTTTACTTCATTTATTATTTTTTTTTAATTTTGGTTTTTGAACGATGAAAATGGAACCAAACTTAAAATATAATGGATTTTTTTGTAGAATAGTTGAATTTAGATTTAATCTATAAAAATCTATATGTATATATTTCTAAGCACAAAGATCAGTGATAAACTCTTCAACATTATTCGATTTCATTAAAGCTTCACCAACTAAGAAACCGTGAACACCTTGTTTTTTATAAGTTTCTGCGTCTTCAGAATTGGTAATACCAGATAATGCAATTAGCAAGGTACCCTTTGGAGTGGAGTCTACTAATTTACTTGTTGTATCTAAATCCACATTAAATGAATGTAAATCTCTATTGTTAACACCAATAACTTTAGCACCAATTGAAATGGCACGATCCAATTCTTCCTTTGAGTTAACCTCTACTAATGGTTCAATGCCCATTTCCCTTGTACAATATTCGTATAATTCTTGTAATTCTTGTTGTTTTAGCATCTTAACAATTAATAATATACTATCAGCACCAGCTAATCTTGCCTCTAAGATTTGATATTTACTAAAGATAAATTCCTTTCTGAGAACACATGGTCTCCCTATTTCATTATTTTTATATTCTAAATCCAAGATTTTTCTAACGTTGATTAAATCTTGTAGATTACCTTTAAACCAATGTGGTTCAGTGAGCACAGAAATCGCTGATGCACCAGCTTTAGCATATTTTAAACCTTGTTCTGCGGCAATGGCGTTTGAAGCAATATTACCCTTTGATGGAGAAGCACGCTTCAATTCAGCTAAAACGACTGCTCTTTGTTTATTATTTAATTTGAATAATCTTTGGTAAAAATTTTGTGCTTTTGGAGCCAGATTTAATTTAAAATTGGCTTCTAAATCCTTCATCGATAGACCTGGTACTAATTGTTGTTCAGCAATATCTTTCTTTCTTTGTTCATATATACGATCCAAAATAGATTGACTTTTATTTAATTTACTGAAAGTTTGATTTTGAGCATTTTCTTCCCATGTACCACCTGTAATACTTAACATATTTTTAATCATCAAATGACCTTCTTCTGTTAGGATTGATTCTGGATGAAATTGAACACCTTCAACGGTATATTTTTTATGTCTAATACCCATAATGATGCCGTTCTTGGTTCTTGCAGAAACCTCTAAACAATCAGGCAAAGTTGAATCAGTACCAGCTAAGGAATGATATCTTGTTACAGCAACACCTTGAGGAACATTTTTAAAGAAACCTTTATTATCATGAGTAATCGGAGAAGTCTTACCATGAACGATTTCACCAGCAAAGGTTACATCACCACCGAAAACTTCAAACATACATTGCTGACCCATACAAACACCGAAGACAGGAATCTTACCAGTGAAGTAACGGATACAATCTCTTGAGATACCGGAATCAGTTTTTGGATGACCTGGACCTGGAGAAATAACAACTAAATCTGGGTTCAAGGCAGCAACTTCGTCTACTGTAATCTTATCGTTACGGTAAACCTGAACGTTGGCACCTTCTTGACAAATGTACTCGTAAACGTTCCAAGTAAAAGAATCATAATTATCAATTAAAACGACATTTTTCTTAGCAGGAGTTTTGATAGCAGACATATCTTCTATAGCAATTTATATTTCTGTGTATCTATAATGTAATAACCAAAATAAATAATTTAAAAAAAAATAACAATAAAGATTAAATAAAAAAAATTATGAAATCAAGCCTTTATTTTGATTAAATAAGTTGACTTTACCAAATAAAGTTAAAAGTTTCAATGTCATTTCGATAGAGTGAGTCAATAAAAAGTGGAAAAACTGCTTATTTTTCGATTTTTTTTTTCAGTTTTACAATAGAGAGTGAAAGTGTCCGGTTCAAAGCCGGAAAAGTTCCGGACAAGATCGAGAAAAAATAAATAAAGAAGAACAAAACAAAAGAGATTTGAAAGAAATCAGTAACAACAGACTTGAATAGTCGAGTTGTAATTGTAATTGGATCACTCTTCTAACTAGCAGTAACCCGTTTTATTATATTATCATGTCTGGCATTATTGAGGCATCATCCGCTTTAAGAAAGAGAAAGCATTTGAAGAGAGGTATCAACTTCACCGTGATGGTCGTAGGCCAATCTGGCTGTGGGAGATCTACTTTTATTAACACATTATGTGGTCAGCAAGTCGTTGATGTTTCTACTACTATTTTGTTACCTACGGATACATCTACTCAAATTGATTTACAATTAAGAGAAGAAACTGTTGAATTGGAAGACGATGAAGGTGTCAAGATTCAATTGAATATTATTGATACCCCAGGTTTTGGGGATTCTTTGGATAATACTTCCTCGTTTGAAGTTATTTCTGATTATATTCGTCATCAATATGATGAAATTTTATTGGAAGAAAGTCGAGTAAGAAGAAATCCAAGATTTAAAGATGGTAGGGTACATTGTTGTCTGTATTTAATTAACCCATCAGGTCATGGTTTAAAAGAAATGGATGTTGAATTTATGAAAAGATTAGGTAATTTGGTAAACATAATTCCTGTTATTAGTAAATCCGATTCATTAACACCAGATGAATTAAAATTAAATAAAAAATTGATTATGGAAGATATTGATAGATTCAATTTACCTATTTATAATTTCCCATTTGATGAAGATGAAGTATCACAAGAAGATTATGATACCAATACTTATTTACGTTCCACTTTACCGTTTTCAATTATTGGTTCTAATGAAGTTTATGATATGGGCAATGATTTAGCCATTCGTGGTAGAAAATATCCATGGGGTATGCTCGATGTCGAAGATGCCACAATTTCAGATTTTGTTATCTTAAGAAATGCTTTATTAATTTCTCATCTACATGATTTGAAAGACTATACACATGAAATATTATACGAACGTTATAGAACAGAAGCCCTTTCTGGTGAATCTACAACCGCCAAATATAACAACGATAATAATTCCTCGATTCATAATCGCGGTGCATCAATGGCCATTCCAAGTTCTCCACAACTTTCTTCACAACAACAAAACGGTAGCGTCATGTCACCATCTATTAATAGCAATACAAATGCTGGTGGTAACAATGGTGAGAATTCAGAGGTTCCACAAGATACATATTTAGCTCGTGAGGAACAAATAAGGTTGGAAGAAGAAAGGTTAAGAGCATTTGAAGAAAGAGTTCAACAAGAATTAATATTAAAGAGAAAAGAATTATTACAAAGAGAACAGGAATTGAGAGAAATTGAGGAAAGATTAGAAAGAGAGGCACGTATAAAGAAAGAAGTTGAAGAATAGTCCCATATATCTAACATAAATATAAATATATATATATCTAAATAACTAAAAACCCTAGAAAGAATCAACAATAAAATTACAAAATCCGGGTGAAATTTTTAATTATTTCATATAAAAACAAGACAAAGCAACAAAAACTTTTTTCTGTTCTGATTAGTACCACTTTGAAACTAAAGAGTGTCGAGCTACAGATACCAAAACGATTGTCATGTGCTATATATCCGGTAGGATATGTAACTCATATGGTTTACTGTAACTCAGAAAACAAAAATTTTTTTATATTACTTCATTACTATCTATATGATGAGCAACCTGATAGGGACAACAGATTATACTCTAAAGTGACGAGGAAAGTCTATATAGTCCAGTTTTTAGTAGAGCTTAGGACGCCATTCTGATTTAGATAGTATTTGAAGTATATAGAGAATGAACTCTCTTGCTTTGCTATTCTTATTAGTAATTTTACATAATATTATGGAAATATCGCTTGGAACGAGGCGGCATCTTTTGTGTGTTTTTCAAAGGTGGCAAAATTTATAGTAATTGGAAATTTAATAATCAATTTTATATTATTAAAGATGATATGGATTGGTTTTTAAAGGGGAAGGGTACATTTTAATCTTGATTGAAGTCTAGTGAAACAAATATACACATACATATACAATAACAAAATAAAGAACTATGAGTGTCCAAAACAGTAACGTCGAAATCGACGAAGGTTTATACTCTCGACAACTTTATGTCCTTGGTAAAGAAGCTATGTTAAAGATGCAGTTATCCAATGTTTTAATCGTTGGTATGAAAGGTTTAGGTGTCGAAATTGCCAAAAATGTCGCTTTAGCAGGTGTTAAATCTTTAACGTTATATGATCCTGAACCAGTCACAATTCAAGATTTATCAACACAATTTTTTTTGGAAGAATCTAATATTGGTGAAAAGAGAGATGTAGTCTCTCAGAAAAAATTAGCCGAATTGAATGCTTATGTTCCAATTAAAGTACTAGACACATTAGATAATGAATCACAATTGAGTGATTTTCAAGTCGTTGTTACAACAGAGACTGTATCTCTAGAGGATAAGGTTAAAATTAACAATTATTGTCACGAACACGGCATTAAATTCATTTCTACTGAAACAAGAGGTTTATTTGGTAACGTTTTCGTCGATTTTGGTAAAGAATTTACAGTTTTAGATGCTACTGGTGAAGAACCACGTACTGGTATTGTATCAGATATTGAACCAGATGGAACTGTCACTATGTTAGATGATAATAGACATGGTTTAGAAGATGGAAACTACGTTAAATTTTCTGAAGTTCAAGGTTTAGAAAAATTAAATGATGGTGAATTATACAAAGTTGAAGTACTAGGTCCATTTGCCTTTAGAATCGGTTCTGTTAAACATTTAGGTAAATATGAAAAAGGTGGGATCTTTACCGAGGTTAAAGTCCCACAAAATATGTCATTTAAATCATTACAAGAAATTTTACCAAACCCTGAATTTGTCTTTTCTGACTTTGCAAAATTTGGTAGATCTTATCAACTTCATTTAGGTTTCCAAGCTTTACATCAATTTAGAATCAGACATCAAGGTGAATTTCCAAGACCAATGAATAAAGAGGACTCTAATGAATTAATTAAATTGGTCACTGATTTAGCTGTTCAACAACCAGATGTATTAGGTAGCCCTGATGTTAAGATTGATGAAGATTTAATTAGAGAATTATCATATCAAGCAAGAGGTGATATACCTGGTGTTGTTGCCTTTTTCGGTGGGTTAGTAGCACAGGAAGTATTAAAAGCTTGTTCTGGTAAATTTACTCCATTAAATCAAATAATGTACTTCGATTCATTAGAATCCTTACCTGACACTAAAGAGTTTGTAAGAAATGAAGAAACTACTAAACCAATTAATTCTCGTTATGATAATCAAATTGCTGTTTTTGGCCTTGATTTCCAAAGAAAAATTGCAAATTGTAAAGTTTTCTTAGTTGGATCTGGTGCTATTGGTTGTGAAATGTTAAAAAATTGGGCTTTATTAGGTTTAGGTTCTGGTGAAAACGGTTATATAATTGTTACCGATAATGATTCCATAGAAAAATCAAATTTAAATCGTCAATTTTTATTCAGACCAAAGGATGTTGGAAGAAATAAATCAGAAGTCGCTGCTGATGCTTGTGTCGTTATGAATCCTGATTTAACTGGTAAGATTCAAGCTAAAATTGATAAAGTTGGACCAGAAACAGAAGATATCTTCAATGATGATTTTTGGAAGGGTTTAGATTTTGTCACCAATGCTTTAGATAATGTTGATGCTCGTACATATGTTGATCGTCGTTGTGTTTTCTATCAAAAACCATTATTAGAATCAGGTACTTTAGGTACTAAAGGTAACACTCAAGTCGTCATTCCAAGATTAACTGAATCATATTCCTCATCTAGAGATCCTCCAGAAAAATCTATTCCATTATGTACCTTACGTTCTTTTCCAAGTAAAATTGATCATACTATTGCTTGGGCTAAGTCACTTTTCCAAGGTTATTTCTTCGACGCACCAGAAAATGTTAATATGTATTTATCTCAACCAAACTTTATTGAACAAACTTTAAAGCAAAGCGGTGACGTTAAAGGTATATTGGAATCAATTCATGACTCTTTGTTGAATAAACCACAAACCTTTGATGATTGTATCAGATGGTCTCGTATGGAATTTGAAAAAAAGTTTAATTACGATATTAAACAGTTATTATACAATTTCCCTGCAGATGCTAAGACATCTAATGGTGATCCATTCTGGTCGGGAGCTAAGCGTGCTCCTGAATCTTTGGTTTTTGACATCAATAATTCAGAACATTTTAATTTCGTCTCCGCTGGTGCAAATCTACATGCTTTCAACTACGACATTACTAGTAAAGATGAATTGAATGGTTCTCCAGATATTCAATATTATAAATCAATTATTGAAAATATGAATATTCCTGAATTTACACCAAATGCTAACCTAAAGATTCAAGTAAACGATGAGGATCCAGATCCAAATGCTGGTAATCCAATGGATGATGAAATTGACACATTAGCTGCATCTTTACCAAATCCATCTACATTAAATGGTTTCAAATTAGAACCTGCAGAATTTGAAAAGGATGATGATTCTAATCACCATATTGATTTCATAACGGCCTGTTCTAATTGTAGAGCACTAAATTATAATATTGAATTGGCTGATCGTCAAAAGACGAAATTTATTGCTGGCCGTATCATTCCAGCTATTGCCACTACAACCTCTTTAGTTACTGGTTTAGTCAATTTGGAACTATACAAGGTAGTCGATGGTAAGACAGATATTGAGCAATATAAGAATGGTTTCATTAACTTAGCCTTGCCATTCTTTGGTTTTTCTGAACCAATTGCTTCACCAAAGGGCAAATATAATGATAAAACATATGATAGAATATGGGACAGATTTGATTTACAAGGTGATGTTGTTCTTTCTGATTTATTAGAACACTTTGAAAAGAATGAAGGTTTAGAAATCACTATGTTATCGTATGGCGTTTCCTTACTATATGCTTCTTTCTTCCCACCTAAGAAATTAAAGGAAAGATTAAAGTTACCAATTTCTGAATTGGTAAAGTTGGTTACTAAAACGGAAGTTCCAGCTCATGTACGTACTATGATTTTGGAAATTTGTGCTGATGATAAAGAAGGTGAAGATGTTGAAGTCCCATATATTACTATTCATTTATAGGATGATTTGATAATTAATTATTAAAAGAATCGACATTATTCCAATATATGTACATATATTTGTATTGTATGCCGGTATAAGAATATATATGTATATCTATAAATAAGAATTAAATTTAATTTAATTGTACATTAAATATCATTGTCAACTTGTTGTCGCAATAATACGATATAATTCATGGCCTTTTTGATTCAATTCATTGAATTCTCCTCTTTCAGTTACTTTCCCGTCCTGCAAAACAACAATACTGCTACAGCTTCTCATCATTTGTGCATCATGAGTAATAGATAACAGTAGCACACCTGGTATACCATTCTCGACTATTTTGTTAATGATGTGTGCACTTTCGGGATCTAAAGCAGAAGTACATTCATCCAATATTAAAATTTTTGGCTTGCGTAATAAAGCTCGAGCAATAGAAATTCTTTGAGCTTGACCGCCAGAAAGTAAATCGTTGTTAATTCTAGTATCTATTCCTGCTGTAAGTCCACAAACAAAGTCAAAAACGCCAACAAATTTCAAAGCATCATATATTTCTATGTCGGTAACTGCAGCCCCCGGGTTACTGTACACAAGATTCGCTCTAAGTGTATCATCGAATAGTACAGGTTTCTGTTCTACGACAGATATCTGCTTTCGTAAACTATAGGTATTCCATTCGTTAATGTCTGTTCCATCTATATATATAGTGTCTGTCTTTACTTCATAGAGTTTTGTTAATAAGTTTATCAATGTAGATTTACCAGAACCGGATTCACCAACAATCGCAACAGTTTGACTGCCTTTTAGTTTAAGATTCAAATTTTTGAAAATGTTCGTATCTTTGGAAGACGGGTACGTAAAGGACATATTTTTGATAGATACTACTGGACAAATGGGGTCATTTGTCTTTATTCCTGTAGTTCTTCCATGGCCATTATATGGTTCAATCGTATCTTCTAACTCATCTAAAATCCGAAAAGTTCGAGTGGCAGCTCTTTGACCTCTAGCTATATCTGGTATTTGACTGATCAGACTCGTGCAAGTCATGATTGTAAAAAGCAGCAACGTAAATGTTGTGAACATTTTTCTTGAGCTATACTCACCTTCTAAAACTAGCTTGATTCCATAGTAGTATAATATAGCTTGAATACACATCGTTATAGCATACGTTATGGCAATACCTCCTCCTGTTACAATGAAACGACATTTAGCTAAATATTTCATTTTATTCTCTAGTAGTGTATGTTTGTCACAGAAGTGGGCTCCTAATTGTAAAGTTCTAACCGTCTTCATTCCAGATACAACTTCACATAACGAGTTCTCTAGATTTGCTACAGAAGTCTTGTATTCAGTTTCATATCTTTGTAAAATACCTCCATATAATCCAGAAAAAAGAATTATCAATGGAAACATTGAAATGCAAACCAGACTTAACTTCCATCCTGAGACTAGCGCCCAAATTAAACCAAAAATAGAGACGACAAGTAATGTAGTCATTGCACTTAAGAACTCTGATACTAAAGATCTCAAATCCCTTAAATCGTTCAGAAGTAATGCAGATAATTCTGAAGATTTATTTGCTTCGTTTGAAAACCATTCTAGTTTCTTGTTAGTTATATTTGTCATTGCTTCATTTCTTAAATTCATAATCCAACATTCACTGCAATACCCTAATAAAAATGATTTAAAAAAATTTGAGATACCATCAGCTGCTGCCACACCAATAACGATAATCGACCATTTTAGTAAGAAATGACTACTATGAGTTGAACTGGGAACAATTCCATTTAGTAAGTAACTAAAAGTGTATGAGAAAATCGGATTAGCTGCACCAGCTATCAATGACGAAAGAAGACCTAACGACAAAATTGTTTTTTGGTCAATTCCTTTGATCATTCGCAATATAATTTGCTTCAATGGCATTAGTTCATTTTTGTTGTTTTTTAAACCAGAACCTTCACTGGTTAAACGTTTAGTGTCGTTAACTTCAGTAACATATTTTCTGCTTTTCTTTGACCTCCTGTTCCCAATTACTATTTCACCTGCTGATTCTTTAATATCATCGTTAAAACTCTCGCTAGAACATAATGTATCAATATTTGAGTCTGTAAATGATGACTCTATATCTAAGCCAGCTTTTTCATGATTGCAAAAAGTCTGCTCTTCTTCTATATCGGTCTTTTCAGAAACTGACCTTAGAATATCAGCTGCATTGTTTTGATGCATTGAGCTGAATATGCTTCCTTGATTATTAACTAAATCGTTCTGATACCCTTTTTCTAAGATTTGTCCATCTTTTAAGTAATACAGAAAATCATGTGGTTGAATTTGAGCTAAATCATGTGTTAATATAATAGTTGTTTTGTCTTTTCTCCAATTTTGTATCGCTTTCATCAATAGTGAACGATGCATTACGTCTAAAGCTGAAACAGCTTCATCTAATATCAAAACAGGCGAGTCTCTCAAATAGGCCCTTGCCATTGCTACTCTTTGTTGTTGGCCACCACTTAAGGTTATGCCACCGGTACCGATAATTGTATCTAAACCATTCTCAAGAGTATGAAGCACACGATCTAATAAGGCAAATGTGCAAGCTTCTTTTACTTTTTGGTCTATTTGTTCAGTCGACCATAAAGATAGTTTTTCTTTTGTAATACCAAGTAGAATATTGTTTTTTAATGTGTCATTAAATAGAGTGCAACGCTGTTCTACGAGTGTTACATTATCAATGATCCAATCTTGACCAATATACTTGATATCTTTCCCATTTGTTAAAATTTGACCCTCTGAATATTCGTAAAATTTTAATAATAAGTTCGAGAGTGTTGACTTACCAGAGCCAGATTTGCCAATAATAAATGTTGTCTTACCGGCAGGAAACTCGATAGAAATATTTTTTAGAACACTCTCTGTTGGTCTGCTTGGATAGCTAAAGCTGATATTTTTAAATATGATACCGCCCTGGAGAGCATCTGAGCTGCCATTATGTGCATTTTGAGTTAACAATTTATCGTGTTGATTGTTGTTGATTACAAACTCCTGAATCTTCTTTAGAGCAACATCACCTTTTTGTAAAATTATAATTTGCTGCATTGTACTACTTAAAGTGGAGCCTAGCATTAAGCAGGAATGAAAACAAGTAATGACATCAGCAATGTTTAATTTTCCTTTCCTTATCATTGTTGATCCGAACCAAAATCCCTGGACAAACATGCACAATGTTAGTAATCTAATTATAGCACTATTACCTGAAGCATAAAAACATGATTGAATAAAAAGTTCGTTACATTTACTGACTGAACTTTTGAATTTATTGATTTCTAAATGTTGGGATGAGTATAACTTTACCATCTGAGAAGCATTCATTGACCAGGTTAGTATATTGGCTCCAATCGCAGTTTCCTTATTTTCTAATTCAACGTATTTATTAACCATTCTTGAGAATGTAGTTGCTAATATTATTATAACTGGGGAACTGCACATGATAATCAGTGTGAGTGACCATGAATAATAGAATGCAGTTCCTATTAATGCTACTATTGCAACAAGATTTTGGAATGTTATAGCTGACGCCTCTGCTGAACTAGACCTTAATTCTTCGATGCATCTATTTATCTGAGTAAAATTACCCAGTAGTGTCTCATTTTGATCGTACCAAGGCAGGGGTTTCTCGAGGTAACTCTTCAATAATCGTTCTCTAACTGCAAAACCTTGTCTTTCACCTAAGCACATCCATGAGCTAATTGAAATCCACATTACAGGTAAACAAGCTGCACCTAAAGCTAATATGGACATAGATCTGACAGTCAGCTGAGAAAGCAGATCATGGTCCGTCTTGAACGAGTTTACATTAGTCAATAGATCAAACACTCTACCGGTCAGAATTGAAGTAATTGCTGGAACTAGGCCGTTCGCTATTGTAGAAACACATATTAAGATCAGCAGCTTCCAATCTTTACGGAGATTGACATATGTGTATATATGTGTTGAATTTTGTTTATTAAAATTTTTCAAAAACCTCATATCTTCAATTTGCGGCAATTGTCTTCTCAAAATTCAAAAACGCTACTTGAGTAAGACATTTTGGAAATATTTAACGTGACAGCCACATACCTGCTAACTATATGTATATATGTATATATATATATATATGTTGTCAGCAAATAGTATTGGGTTTAAGGCTACTTTTACCTGCATGATATAGAACGAATCTGCAGTATGAAACATGTTACATGTAAATATCCTTTTTCGGCAATTGCATGAAATTCACCGCACGGCAGGATCATAAAAACATTTTTCTACTGCCTTTTTATGAATTGAACCTCAAAAGGACAGAACCTCTAATTCTACTAGATAATGAATATAATGACTATCGTTCAAAAAAGAACCTCGTTTCCTGTAAACCTTACTGCGTTGATTCTGCACCATGGTGGATGCAATGGGACTAACACCAGGCTCAAAAATGGAACCGTTTCAATTTTTTCGAAGTGGTGGCACATTGGTTCTTTAATTAAAAAAAGAGCCTAACCTTTTCAATGTGAGTTAGTGTATGTCTGGTATTGCGAATTTTAATATTTAAAAAGTATATACCAAAAAAAAAAATGCCGTTTGTGGGAATTGAACCCACGGTCCCCGCATTACGAGTGCGATGCCTTACCACTTGGCCAAAACGGCGAAAGTAAAATTCTTAAAAGTACCTGTCTGCTAAATTTCAATTGACATACGAATTTCCACTTTATTGAATTACATTTATTGTCAATCGGTTAAAAAATTCATTTTATTTATAGTGAGAAACCCCTTAAAGTTCTAAATATGTAGAACATGTCCTCCACGCAAATTCGTTCTTGGAACGAACGTTTTAAGTGTGAAGGAAATAATAAAAAGTTATGATTTACGTAGGAATATTGCTCTGTCGGCCAAAATATTTACAATAAAGTCAAACTTTACTATTGGGATGTGTCGAAAATGTGGTTCTCTTCAAATAAAAATGTGCATAACAAAAGCAATTATCTATGATTGAATTAGTAACATTTTACTCTGTAGCTAAAGGTATTACAAGAAAGAACAACTTGATCGGATGGCTTCGTACTTTAGTACGACCAACTATCTCGATGGAAATTATCTTTAGAATGGAGTAAATCTAATGATCTTCTGGGAGATACTTGTATGAATAGTGTCTCTCTCTATAAAGCGATGAGCATATGAAAAAATCAATCAAATGCACTATGTACAATACTACCCTTAAAATATTTAACATAGAGGTAAAGAACAATTGTGTAACAATATCTTTCATTCATTTTGTGCTGTACAAAACAAAACGTGTTAATATTAGACGATTGAAACTGCTAGCTCAGATGTACAGTTGTAAATTCTTTCTTTCAGTAATTGGAATTCTGTGTTGTCTGAGTATCGTTATTTGAAGGCTTTTCAGGGTAAAGGAAAGTAGCTGACTTGACTAAACTAACGTACTTGAGTAAATTATTAGAATAATAAGTCGATTGACGGGTAAATCACAAAACTTTATTTTATATAGCCACAACATTGCTTCAATTATTATGTAAAAATGAGGATCATTTGTTATACAATTAGTCAAACGTCAGCTGATATCCAATAAAACATCAGACATATACTTTAGGAGTGATTTACTAAACGTAATGGCATGCAAAATAACTGCTACTGTTGATAAATTTTGACGCAAAAGAAAACCTTGGCAAAATTTTTCAATCTTCACATTTTCGTTTTCTTCCTGAAATATTTTTGATGTCCATATCGATAAAATGTTGAAAATCAAGTTGTATGTCTCTTCAATTGAGAATGAGTTCTTATCTGACTCAAATTTGATGCCAGAAACAAAAAATAAACGATATCATAGTAACAAATGTGCTTAAATTAGCTATCACATACCTTCCCGAAAGCAATCGGAAGAGATATATACATTTCCAGAAAGACCTCTAGCCTTAACAGCCTGCGATAGCTGTACATCTTGTGCAAAAAGTCTAACACTATTTTGTTAATCTCAAAAACTACGGTACTACTATTTTTCAAAGTGTGATATCAAGGACATCATATTGTTGGTTCGAATAAGAGTTGGTCAATTACTCTTATCATTATTTATGACATTTTTCTTCGGCTTACAAGGCTGTTGATAAAACAATAACTATTTCTACTTGAGCTTTTTTTTTTTTAATATTTTTCAATTTGCATACAAGGGAAATATTAAGAAAAGCTATTCATAAGCATTGCAGTCAGAACAGTATATAGTATTGGTGGGATACGTTATCGTATAAGTAGAATCGGTCCTCTATAATGAATTTGTTAAGAACTCCCAAATTTGTAACAAAATTCCCAGCCATTCCAAGCAAACATGAACTAGAAAGATTAGAAAGAAAAGTAATGAGTAAATTTCTGGAAGCTAAATACAGGGAGTATCTTTCACACTACAACATTTTTTATTTGTTTACATGGAGACAGTCAAATAATAATGATAGCAAAATTAATCGGGATTATTTCTGGAAGCAATTCAATAAAGCAAACGATGACGATGTCTCCCTTGCAGGGAATGATGTATCGTTGATCATACGGGAGAACTTAGACAAGAAGATACTTCAAAAATGTCTTAATCTAAATTTCATACATACGGATAAGGAGTTACGTTATAAGTATGTCAAGACAAGTCATTTGTTTTCAGTCGAGAAAACAATAGCTATGGCAACGAAAGCAGATTCCAAACTGGATCTGTATGCTCTGGGAATACGACTCAATGTACCTAATGAGGAACTAGGGTATATACAGCCATTGTTGGAGGAATCTAGTAACATGTACAATAACTTTGACTATAAGAAACTAGTAAATATTGCAAAGTTGAATCGTCGTGATGTAAATAGACAAGATGGAGAAACTTCAAGGAAAGCATTCATCAAGGAGTTATTTCAGAAGTTAGCTCAAGTTGAATTAACCGTACCTGGAATGACAAAGGACGGTAATTGGTTAATTTTTTCAAAACAAGAACAGTAATCTCACTCTCTATCATTTGTAAGCATATTCTATATCAATATATAAACCGATTTGTAAAAAGGAAGAACAAACTTAGAACTTTTCGTAGTCCAAACCATTGATAAACTTCATTCTGCAATAAAATCTCTTAATACAACTAGTCCAGTTGTCGTTACCCTATCGCGCATCCGCTTTATTACACAACAAGAAAATATAGAATTAAAATGGTTGATTGAATAAAACGATTGAATAGAAGGGAAAGGATCGTGAAGCTCAATCAACGTACAGGAAATTCAAATGCTATCATTCTGGTCTATCGTTGCTGCCAGCACTGCAGGTGCTGTTGCAGAATTAACGTTGGATCCTAAATTGAAGTATTGGGTACTTTTACCAATTTCAGTGGTTATGGTCTTAACAGGTATACTACGTCAATATGTCACAGTACTTATTACGCCCGGTGTTAAAGGACAACCTCGTGTTAAATTGACTGAGGGTCAATATATTTTAAAAGGACAAGTGCTATTAGGTAATGGTTCTAACATTTCTCGAGAATCCTTTGAAATGAGAAGGGACCAATTATCAGAAATATTAAGCAGCGGTAAGTATATTGCTAAAGAGAACAAGAAGGAAGGTGAGGTTCAAAATCCTTTCACGGATCCAAACATGTCAGACGCAATGATGAATATGGCCAAGGGAAACATGGCGAACTTCATCCCACAAACCATCATAATGTGGTGGGTTAACCATTTCTTTGCAGGTTTCGTTTTGATGAAATTACCATTTCCATTAACTTTAAGATTCAAAGAAATGCTTCAAAGTGGTGTTATGACTTCAGATTTGGATGTTCGTTGGGTTAGTTCCATTTCATGGTATTTCATCTCTGTTCTCGGTTTAAACCCTGTATACAATTTGATTTTATCTGAACCAAACAGCGATGCACTTGGTGTATCTCAACAGCAGGCTGTAAGTAGTGACCCAATGGGTACTGCTCAACAAGCAGAATCAATCATGAAGGGTCTCGCTAATGATTTGACCATTGCACAACACCAATGTTGTTTCGACAACGTTGAAAAAAGAGTCTTGGAACTCTACAGCTGATTATATACGTGTGTACCCCTTTAAAAATATCCAATATAGATTGACTTACAATTATTATAATATGAATAGTCTTGCAATGATATTCCGTTTATTATGGTTGACTGTTCGGGTAACCGCTTAATTCTGGAAAATTTTCTGGAAATTAATAGTTGCCACTCATCGCATCGATAATTATAAAGAGGATATATATTATGTAAGGACAGTTTTATAGTCAAGGGGTAGAAAACCATTCAAACCTATATTCATATTTTGATTAAATCACACTAGCTGAAAAGGAATTATGACTTTAAGTACTATTATCTGTATTGGGATGGCTGGTTCCGGTAAGACCACCTTTATACAAAGATTAAATTCTCATCTGCGTGCCAAGAAATCAGCTCCATATGTAATTAATCTGGATCCAGCGGTGTTAAGGATCCCATATGGTGCTAATATTGATATCCGTGATTCTATCAAGTATAAAAAAGTCATGGAAAACTATCAGTTAGGCCCAAATGGTGCAATTGTAACGAGTTTGAATTTATTTGCTACGAAAATTGACCAAGTTATTAATTTAGTTGAAAAGAAAAAGGATGACTATGAACATTGCATAATAGATACACCTGGACAAATTGAATGTTTTGTTTGGAGTGCTTCTGGTTCCATTATTACTGAATCATTTGCATCTACTTTCCCAACTGTCATTGCTTATATAGTTGATACACCAAGAAACTCATCCCCAACTACATTTATGAGTAATATGTTATATGCATGTTCGATATTATATAAAACCAAATTACCAATGATCATTGTATTCAATAAAACAGATGTTAAGAAGGAAGATTTTGCACGTGAGTGGATGACCGATTTTGAATCATTCCAAACAGCAATTAGAGAAGATCAGGAATTGAACGGAGATTTAGGTATGGGTTCAGGCTACATGAGTTCGCTAATTAACTCGATGTCATTGATGTTAGAAGAGTTTTATTCACAATTGGATATGGTTGGTGTTTCCAGTTTCACAGGTGACGGTTTTGATGATTTTTTGAAAGTTGTAGATAGCAAAGTTGATGAATATGAAGAATTTTATAAAGCAGAAAGGGATAGAATTATCAAGGAGAAGGAAATAAAAGAAAAAGAAAGAAAAGAAAAATCATTGAATGGTTTAATGAAGGATTTGGGTATTGATGAGAAGAATAAGAAAAAGCAAAATAATGGCAACGACAGTGAAGATAGCTTGGATGTAATTAGCGATTTGGAAGAAGGGGAAAACGATGGTTTAATGGATAGAGATGAGGATGAAGGTGTTGAAAGAGAATATACATTTGCTGGTGATGAAAGAATGGATGGTGAAGTTAATGAAAAGAATGCTCCAGACTTACAACAAAGATACCAAGAGGCATTTGAACAAACAAGTAAAACAGCAAGCAGCCAAACTGCAGAAAATATTGCACGTTATATCAAACAGTAACTGAAATTTACTATCACATCCTTTGTATGATATATGATCTATATATACATGTATATTTTCACTTAAAGGTACAAAAGTGAAAGCAATAAAGGATAGAACTTTAGATAATATTTAATTTGCCTTCAAGAAAAATGGTACAATAAAATAACCTTATTGAAAAATTTAGTTGCTTATGGTTACACTTTGAAGAGCCAACTCCAACAAAAAATGAAAACATAAAAACATAGTAAAGCAACCGATGTTCTTCAACATTCCAAATGGTTGCTAGGTTGACCCATTATCCGGGCGGGATTAATTGAATCTCACACTAAGGTTTTCCTGTTGCTTACTAAACACCCTAAAAACTGTATGCAGAAGAGATAGCACTTGCAAGCTACGAGAACCACAACTGGAAATACTATAATACAACTTTTGCTTGCCTGGGTTGTTATGGGGATAGCAACTATTATAGGAACTCAAAAATGGTGTGCTCATGTTCAGTGGATCGTCGGATTCCCACTGCAAGTACGTACAGAGATAAACAGGGAAGTGAAAAATTTTTCTTTGCGATGAGGAAAGAAAAAAAAAAATTTTTCACAAAAAAGAAAAGAATACCATGAAAAATTTTCATTTACTGAACATTTGGGAACCAATATGAAGTTCAAGTCGATCGAGTATTTTTGTATATAAACGTTGACTACCATAAAGTATTACTAACGGTATTCTGAAGTGATTTTTTGTTATCTACTTTCATTTTGTATATCACATCATCAGATCATAATTATATAAGCGAATATGTCTACCAAATTAGAAAAGCATTACGAACAAGTCGTCGATGACAGCAACATGGAACAACTAAGAGATATCTTAGTTAACAAGGACTCTAAGTTAGGTAACAGATTCAGAGCTTTATTCAACTTAAAGTGTATTGCTGAAGATTTCAAGAAGAACCCAACTGATGCTAACAAGGCTGTTCAATACATCTCCGAAACTTTCGGTGATGACTCTGAATTGTTGAAGCACGAAGTTGCTTACGTTTTAGGTCAATCCAAGAACTTAACCTCTGGTCCATTATTGAGAAAAGTTATGTTAGATGCTGCTCAACAACCAATGGTTAGACACGAAGCTGCTGAAGCTTTAGGTGCTTTAGAAAACAAGGATGCCTTAGAAGATTTACAAAAATGTCTAGAATCCGATCCACATCCAGCTGTTATTCAAACTGCCGAATTAGCTATTGGTAGAATCAACTGGGCTAACTCTGCCGCCGCTGAAAAGGAAAAGTTACAACAATCCTTATACAACTCTACTGATCCAGCTCCACCATTAGCTTTAGACAAAGATTACGAAATCTCTGAATTACAAAAATTATTAAACAACCAAGACAAACCATTATTCGAAAGATACAGAGCTATGTTCAGATTAAGAGATATTGGTACCATGGAAGCTATCTCAGCTTTAGCTACTGGTTTCGATGATCCATCCGCTTTATTCAAGCACGAAATTGCTTACGTCTTCGGTCAAATGGGTAACCCAGCTGCTATTCCAAGATTAGTTGAAGTTTTAGCCCGTATGGAAGAAGCTCCAATGGTCAGACACGAAGCTGCTGAAGCTTTAGGTGCTATTGCTACCCCAGATGTCGTTCCAGTCTTAAAGCACTACTTAAACGATCCAGTTGATGTTGTTAGAGAATCTGCTATCGTTGCTTTAGATATGCACGATTACGAAACTTCTAACCAATTAGAATACGCTCCAACTGCCAACTAAGTCAGTTACGCGTAAAAATTTTAATGTATTCAATAAAACTATTTTAGCATAACGGCAACAACACATGTGTATATCATTTTATCCTAAATATCATACATAACAACATATTTATTTATTAAATCGATTTATTCTCGACGTTTGAAAAAAGAAAAGGGGTTTTTGTTTCTATAACTCATCGGAATCTCATAAAATCGCTGTAGATCTTATAACTTGATATTTTTTAATACTTTTTTTTTCCAGCAAATATGTTATATGTTATATATATTCAGTCATATCTATATTACCAAAAAATATAAGAAACAAAATTAAAAACACCATAAAGATGTCTACCAAAAAAGAGATTGTCTTCGTTACCGGTAATGCTAACAAATTGAAGGAAGTTAAGATGATTTTATCGTCTGACGCAGATGATTCCAAATTCACGCTAATCAATGAACCATTAGACCTCGAAGAATTACAAGACGTCGATCTAAAAGCTATTGCACTAGCTAAATGTAAACAAGCCGTTGAAATCCTCGGACCAGGAAAACCAGTCTTTGTAGAGGATACTGCGTTGACTTTTGACGAATTTAATGGACTACCAGGTGCTTATATCAAATGGTTCATCAAGAGTATGGGTTTATCGAAGATCGTTAAAATGCTAGAGCCATTCGAGGACAAAAGTGCCAAGGCTATTACAACTATTGTATATGCAGATGGAAATGGAGAATTTCATACATTCCAGGGTATAACCAAAGGTAAAATAGTCCCAAGCAGTGGCCCAACTACATTCGGTTGGGATTCAATCTTTCAACCAATCGAAGGTACAGGTAAGACATATGCTGAGATGGAAAAAACCGACAAGAATCTAATCTCTCAGAGAGGAAGAGCTTTTGCTCAATTAAAAGAGTTTTTATATAGTAATTAACGAGATAGATATATATTCATGTATAATTATTGGTATATTGCTTCCTTGCACCACATACAAAACGACTGAAAAAATTTTCTCGCTCAGTGAAAATTTTTATGTGGAAAACTTAATCAATAATTTCAAGAAAAGAACAACATTTAAAAGCGGAATAGACACAGAAAGAACAAACCAATCCACAATAGAAAAGGAAGAATCACATCGGAGAAAAGTATATCCAGTTTTTAATAACAAATCCAGTGTCTGTTTTCTTACCAAATCCTTATTTTCTCAATTGTTGAATTTGCAAAAGAAGTATAAAAAAAGCTGCGTAATTTCAGCCACCTCATCATCGGAGCCATACTATATAATTATATTCCAGATATTTCTTTAATTACCCTAAAAAAGGACAGTTGACTACCAGAAACCACTATATTATTTTCTGTTGATAGAAGAATATTATTTCATCTTATTCTTGTTATTTCACTCACATTTTTTTTTTTTATCATTTGATTTTTTTTACAGGTAATCATTTTATGATATCATTTGCATTCGAATAGTATTTGTATAAAGGATAAAACACAAAGGTCAAATTATTACTGAACATACTTCTTTATTTATACTCGCTAGACACCATCACAAGCCATCATCTTTTTTTTTTGTTATCATACGGCATTTGTAATATTTTATTTCATCGTTAAAATTTTTGTTCGTCATTTTTAAGTCACATTCAAATATCAAAGTTTTATAATGCTTCCAAGAATCCGTGAAGTTATATCAATAGCGAATAGCTCTACATCTGATGCAGATACGAAAAAACAAGCTCTAGAATATTTAGAAAGTGTGAAATCAGATCCTAATGCAGTTCAAGTATTCATATCCTTATTGACTGATGCTCAATCTGATGATCTGACCAAATTCGTCGCATTACAGGTTTTAAGTGATATAACAGCTCAACAATCTGCATTAAACAATAAAAATCAATTGGTTTTAATTAAATCTTCAATTATTGATTTACTGCGAGATAAAATCCAGAACAATGTTCGAGATCCAGAATATTTCAGAAATAAGGTTGCAGAATTAGTAACTAGATTGTTCTATTCCATGTATGGTGAGATAAATAATAATGAATGGTCCACATTTTTTCATGATATTATAACATTATTATCTGTCGACTCTTTAATTAAATCCCCAACATCTGGATTTTCTGCATTAGGTTTAGATTATTTTACTAGATTCTGTGGATTTATCAATTCTGAGATTGCAGATCAAACATTTATAAGATCAAAAGATATCCAAATAAAAAATAATAGTTTAAAAGATACAATGAGAATACAAGATATTCAAATCTTAGTCACAGTTTGGTTAAATACGTTAAAGAGTTTAGTACCACAATCTCAACAATCAGTTGACCAAAACAAAATGGAGATTGTTGTTCTAACTTTATCTTGTATTGGTTCTTACATATCATGGATTGATGTCAATCTAATTGTCAATCCTGAATATATTTCAATTATTTACAATTATCTAGATTTTCCGCAAACTCAAGTGGCATGTAGTCAATGCTTATGTGAGATCATATCCAAGAAAATGAAACCAGTTGATAAATTGACTTTATTAAGCATGCTAAATTTAACCGATAAAGTTGCCTCTATAAGTCAAGATGATCTAGAAGTCTATGAACAGATGGCCAAGCTAGCTTCATCTGTTGGTTTAGAACTTTCAATAATTTTAGAACAATGTAATGAAGTTTCACCTCAAGATCCCTCGATGGCTGAATTACAACAAGTAGCAGTTGCTGCTGATCAACAAATTTTAAATCAAGTATCACCATTAGTGCTGAAGTTTATGGCTTATGAGTATGATTCTGTAACCCAACAGTGTTTCCCATTCATATCACAATATCTGGCCATATTGAAAAAATTGTTTGCTCTTGGAGGCAAACCGGGCTCAGCAATTGCATTGAACTCAAAGAGACAACCATTAGATCAAGACCATTCCAATTTCTTGATTTCTCTTCTAACCGTAATTTTTAAAAAAATGAGAATAGATGATTCAAGTGATGAAGACTCTGAGGATGATATTGATGAGTTCAATGAAACGATAAGGTCGAAATTAAAGGTCTTTCAAGATAGCGTTGCAGTAATAAATCCCTCCATTTATTTGGAGAATGTATCAAATCAAATAGAATCGCTATTGCTGCTAACTAATACCACTAAAGATTGGAGAGATCTAGAATTAGCCATCTATCAAATGCATAATCTAGCAGAAAGTATTCGTAACAACTTGTTTGGTATGGTTAAGTCTGAAGTTTCAAATTCTCAGCCAAGCATGGTAATGATCAAATTTATGAATATTCTTTTACAAAACTCGTCTATCTTTACCATCGATAATTCATATGTCCAAATTTCATTCTTTGAGTTGGTGGTAAGACATCATAACTTCTTAAATAACGAAAAGGATGAATTTGCAATTTTAAACATATTTTGTAGTGAATTTGGAATGTTCAATAAGAGAGAAAAGGTAAGATTGAGAACATGGTATCTCTTCACCAGATTATTGAAGATTACTAAACCAAAATTTCCAACCAATATCGTAAGTGAAATTATTGATAAAATTAATCCATTACTTTCAATAAAAGTTATTTCGATTAACGCAGACGGAACCGACGATGATACTACGTTTAGCAATCAAATGTATCTTTTTGAAGGTATTGGATTACTAATTGGTTCAAATTCCGATTTAAACTACGATATACTTGATACTGTGTTAACACCACTATTCACAGACTTAGAGACATGTATCTCCTCACAAGTACAATCACCAGCTGTTGTTCTACAATGTCATCACATTTTAATGGCAATTGGTACTTTAGCAAGAGGTGTTCATGGCGGTTTAGTTCCCGATAATCAAGTTAATAATACCCTGGTAAATAAGAAATTAATCAGTAAATCTTTAATTGAAAAATTCTCCAATATAGCAGAGGTCGTTCTAGTTACATTTTCATTTTTCAATAAGTTTGAAAACATTAGAGATGCTTCCAGATTTACATTTTCTCGTTTGATCCCAATTTTAAATAGCGGCATTCTACCTTTTGCAAATAAATTAATTGCATTGTACTTAGATTCGGACATGAAAGTGTTAGAAATGTGTGACTTTTTAGGGTTTTTGGGTCAGATGGTACACATGTTTCATAAAGACGACAATTGTTATCAATTATTTAACAATTTGCTTTCCCCAGTTGTTGAAAAAGTGCATGTAATCCTAAACTTGATAGATCAAGAACATGAAAGTAACCAAAATACTACTAACGGCAACGCCGAGAACTTAAAAGAAGGGCAAACTAAGAATATAGTTTTAACAGACTCATTCAGAGATAAAGTCTTATTGAAAAAGGCATACTATGCTTTCTTACAATCCTTTGTTACTAATTCAGTCACATCATTATTACTGAGTGGGAATAATGGTAACACATTGTCTATTATTTTAAATGACTTATTATCTTACACCCCTGAGGAAGTGCAGGAAACATCAGCAATGAAATTGGCGTTGAACGTCTTAGTTAATTTCATAAAATATTTTGGATCTGGAAAATGTACAGATCCGAATGATTCGCATGCTGGGAACGTCACTAAGGTTGAAGGATTGAATGAATTTCTAATTGCCAAAACTGTCCCGTTAGTTTTTGAAATACCTTTTAGACCAGAATACAAATTTAACGTCAAGGAAGGTAGTTTTAGAGTAATTGCCTGTGATTTGTCCCGATTACTGAAGGAATTATGCATTCAGAGTGGCAGCAGTGATAACGATATAACTTCCAATCCTTGCGTGAAATATCTATCTGAGATATATTTACCACAAATTCAGTTTCCGAATGAATTAACTATGGAGCTAATACAAATGTTAGTGACACTAGAACAAAAAGCTTTCGAGAAGTATTATGTATCTCTGATTGATAGATTGACTTCATAATGGTATGAACTTTTCATAAGAACAAGAAATTTATTTAACAAAAAAAAAATTAGCATCATTACTTAACATACAAGTTAACCACTCCCCATTTATGTTTCTATATTTCATTATTCTAATGAATGGTCAAGTAAAAAAAAAGGAAAAAAGAGTATAACATATTAATAGTTGTACCAAATTTTGTCTATAGATAGCATATATATTATTTATTAATTTGAAATTTTTAATTTATTAAATGGTGTTTTTTTCTTACATATATATCTTTTGTTGTCCTTACATTATCATTTATTAATGATTATTGCTTTTCTGATTCGGGAACAAACATAAAATCCTTTCATATATATTTTATAAATAAGATTACAGAAAGAACATCTGTTTTTATACTTGTGATATCTTTACTAATAAATTTAATAGTTGTATATGTTCATTTGTACCATTGGTCAGTCTTGAATCTGTTTCAAATAAAACCCACGATACCTTATTTTTAAAATCTGTGCTAAACTCATCATTGGTAATATAATAGTTATGCAATTGATTCACAACCGAAACGCCAGACCAGCCATTCTTCATAAATTTATTGACGTATTCATTTATACCGTTGATATCCTTGGCTGCAACTTTGTCAACAATCTCTTTCAAAACGGCTGTTGGTACAATACCAGCTAACTCTTCGATTTGTTGAGAATTTATTTCTTCATCCCCATTGTATTTATTTAATTTTGAAGCAGACTGTAATAAAGTAATGGCACTTCTCAAATCACCAGATGATATATCTAAAATTCTATTCAGTGTTCCTTCTTTATATTTTACGGATTCTTGATCAGCAACGTATTTTAGTCTATCATATGCGTTTGACGAGTCTAATGATTTAAATCTGAACTTAGAACATCTAGATGCTAATGGATCAATAATTCTTGTAATATAGTTACAGATTAAACAAAATCTTGTTACACCAGAGTAAGTTTCCATAGTTCTACGTAATGCACTCTGCGCATCAGCAGTCATTGAATCGGCTTCATCTAAAATAATAATTTTATATGGAGGACAAGGGTAATTTTCTAGATCTTGTTTGGATGGTTTAGATACAGTTAAACGTGCAAAATTCTTAACTTTTTCTCTGACAATTGAAATCCCACGTTCGTCAGAAGCATTTAATTCAAGTACTCTAGTCTTTACTAATTCTGGGCCAAATAGTTCCTTAGTCAATGCTAAGATAGTAGAGGTTTTACCGGTACCCGGTGGACCATAAAACAGCATATGTGGTAAATTGGCTGATTCTAGGGTTTTTTTAAGGACTGTCACAGCATGATCTTGTGCTGTAACATCATCCAGCTTCTTTGGTCTATATTTTTCAACCCACGGTTTTGAATCTTCTGATTCTATATCTGAAACAACTTTACGTCTTTTGTTTGATGATTCAAACCCCTCAAATTTTGACATCGCTCTATCGTATTGTTACTTTTTTGTTTTGTTTTGAGTTGGATGATCAATCTAGCAATTGGATCATCTATAACCTCTTTAAGTCGAATCGCGTTAGTATTTATTTTACGTGCAAGTTTGACAATTTTTCAGAAATCGCTGCTAGATTCGCTTCAGTGTTTTTTAAAAGAGCTAGATCTTTAAGCTTAGCAAAAATTTACACAACATGCTAGTGGAATGAACTCAAAATTAGTCAATAACTTTTGTAATTTAGTTTGCGTAAATTCAGCACCTAGCTTATATTGAAGTTTTTAAGTACTTTTGGAGTATTTTTGAAATAATAACCTGCCAGCTGGGCTGCGAAAGTTAATTAGAATAGTCTATGGTTTTATATATATATATTACGTATTTACCTTAAAATTTGGCACCAACCAATCCATATGAGTAAAATATACATATTTCTTAGTTTATTGTAATGAGGTCAGTTATAGAAGCATATTGAAGTGAAAAGCACAAGTATGTTCACCAAAATGGACACCAACCAATATAATGCTGACACAAATTTTCAATTGAGGTAGCCTGTTGTATCAATTTATCTACTTGTTCTGGAACATCTAACTCATTCTGTTTTTTGAAATCATTACCGGTAAGTTTATCAGTGATTTTTCTTAAAACTAAAATTGCTCTTGCATTTCTTAGCTCATTTCTTTGTTCAATTTCCAATTCAGTAAATTCATCCTTCGTGATTGTTCCTTTTCTTAAAAGATCGCTAGGTTTGGTCAATGGTAAGTCAATCCCGGTTAACTCTACTATTTTATCTGCCGGTAAATCAAATCCCCAATGAATTAATGGATCAAATGCAAAAGCTTCCAAAATAGCCATCAGGGATTCATTGTTATCTCTTAAAACTCTCATCACATTTTCACATGTAATACGGAAACTACCTTCAATTCCACTTACTTCCATGGCATTTGTCAACATTCTTGTTAACCTAAAAGGTACTTTCTCAGGAAACTTCTCCCTCAAAATTGCTGCTTCAAAACAATCACCAAAATCAATATGGACAACTTTCCCAGTAAGTCTATCTAGCATTAAATTGCTTGGGTGACGGTCGCCCAATCCCAGAATATATCCGACCATTGACATAACAGCCAGTGATCTTGTGTATGTTGTTCTACGCTCTAGCCACGATTCAGATGACCTACTCTTCAGCCATAAAACTTGTGCCAAATCTTGACCCTTAGTGTTCTCCATGGCATATTCAAAAACTTCTATTTTTTGAAGTAAAGTTAAATTATCATAATCAGGTGCCATTTGTAACATTACCCAATGTTCAATATTTAGTGGTACATTATTGGTATCTCTAAACTCTTTGATCAAAACATGGAATGTATCACTATTAGAAACCCATCCTAATAAACCAGTTTTTGGTGATAATGGAATAGCTGGGAACTGCTGGATATCTAAATGTCTCCTAAAACATTCAGGATCATTTTCCAACAAAGTATTGACCAAACCAAATAATTGCATAACCAAACTATCCTGTCTAATGTCTTCATGACCTTTCAAAGCATATTGATACTCTTTACCATCGCTACCTTTGATAGAAAACTTACGAGGTCTTTGTTTAGAAGATATAACAGAAAATACAGGTTCAAAATGGTCAATGGTTACAACTTCAGCACCGATTTTATAAGTCCCCGGAACCGCTAGCTCTAAGTCACCAGAAGCTAAAAGTTTGGGGGAAACATGTTGTAATTCTAAAGTTTGTACCTGCGGTAATTGTTTACTAATCTTACGGAAAACATTATAGTATATATCCCACGCTTCATTCAAGTTACTGATATCTTTGGTACGTTTGTAATTCATTACCCATTCGTAGGCATCATCTAGATCTCTCCCAAAGTAGTTTTGGAAGGAAATTTCTCTCAAAGTCTCTGGACCTCTTTTCATGAGTTCATGTAATGGTTCTAATATAGCAAACATCTTTTCGGTATTATGCTCCCCAAAAAACTGTCTACTTGCATCCTCTAAGCCTTCATACCATAATTCATGCCATAAAACAGCGACTCTAATCAATTCATGACTGACAAGCTCGGCTTGATCAACTAGGAGGGGACTGTGTATTCTCATTTTGTCT
Source organism: Jamesozyma lodderae (assembly GCA_030571655.1). Taxonomy (NCBI): domain Eukaryota; kingdom Fungi; phylum Ascomycota; class Saccharomycetes; order Saccharomycetales; family Saccharomycetaceae; genus Jamesozyma; species Jamesozyma lodderae. The sequence continues at coordinate 31,467 of JAJLYF010000054.1, read as the reverse complement.
ATAATTGAGAGAGCAGCTTTTTGTCTAGAGACAGATTCTGATTTAATTGCAACTGTTAATGGATATACTAATTCTTGTGGGTGTGCTTTACCAAGATCTGACAAGAGTGAGAGTAACGATCTACTTACAATTGGATTCTGTTGATGTATACGAGAAATCATTTGTGGTAAAACTTCTAACCAGGTACCAATTTTAATCAGACTGAAACCTTCATGCATAGCTTGGGTCGCCTCTGGTATACCACCAAATGCAAACCATAAGGTTAGTAAACGCAAAGCATCTTGAAGAGAACTTGATTCAGATAATGCAATTGAATGGAAAAATCCTTTCATAGCTGGCACTACATGTCTGTGTATTAAATTCTTTGGATGATCTGTTTTGTCAAAATCAGTAAATGTGTTTACACCGAACATATTAGATCTCATTTGGTTTGCCGAACTTAGTGGCATTTCTTTGTCATCCTTTCCCTTTTCTTTTCCATTACTACTCATCATAGATATTACGTCAAAGTTTGCAAGTGCCCAATTGTGCCAAGCCTTATAGGAAGAATTGTCAAAGTGTGTAGCCAACAAAAAGGATCCTAAAATTGCATCAGGGTCTGTTAATCTCCAATTAGGTTCCAATGCGACCCTCCATTCACCTTGTTTCAAGAAGCAGCGGGCTAACAATTTTGTATATTCCTTCACGTTATTGGGTGAAATAATACTATTTTCCACAGAGCTTTGTGCAATCATATTATTTGGATCCAAACCTAAGTCAACAGCGATCCTAGATGTAAAATTGATCAAATGGCGAAGAGCTTCTTTTTGATGGCCATCTGCCCACAAATACTTTAATTGTGCATAAACAACAGGCGGTGGAGCTTTTGCTGTGTTCGGTCTATCTGGGTCATCTTCATCCTCCAATAATGAATTCAATGCAGCTTTCGCCAGACCCATTCTTCCTGCTTTTCGACTTAGGTTTGCGAACTCAATCCAGACCTGTAGGTCTTGTTTCGGTTTCACAACAAGTGACCTTAATCGTAGAACTCGTAACCATACATCAACATTTTTTTGCACACCCATTAGCCTTTTGTTCCAAGTTTTTCTTATGACGGCTTGTTTATCGGAGTTATGAGGAAGTTTTTTATACAAAAGAACCTCTTCTAATTCTGATATTATCTGAGTTCTAATAACTACACTGTATGCCCTGCTGTAGCTCTCATTTACCAAGGCAGAAACCTCTGAAATTAATAGGCCACGGGCATTGAAGATATGATTCTCGGCAGTTTTAAAGTTGTTATTATGCAGGCATAGTACAGCATTGAAGAATTCTTTATCAAGCGACTTAGGCATCATTGCATTGATATATTGTTCTATAGTATCCCAACGACCTAAACTCCATGCTGCAGCTGCTGCCAAAGGCGCCATTGCTTTACGGACATCTGGAGTACATCTTACCCATCTCTCAGACGATAAGGTGAACAATTGTTCCCATTTTCCCAGGGCACAAAGAGACCTTAATTTCCCCATCATGACCTCTGAAGATTTATCGCCCGCCTCTTCTCGCTCATTATATGATGTAAGTGCATCTTCCCAACGCTGTAGTTTTTCATACCAAGTCTCCTTTAATTGTAAGTCATGATGCTGTTGAGCATGTTTCAAAATACCAATCGATGCGTCTGTTTGATGCAATTGATTATTGATACTAATTAATGACTCGATTGTCGAAGTGCTGGCATTTTGAGTAAACTCAATTTCTTTATAATGGAGGGCTTTTGCAAATGCGTGACACTTTTGAGCATATTTTCCTAGAGTTTCTACTGGAATAGGTAATGGCTTAGAGTCATGTTCCATAAACTCAACTAAATTCAGTAAAGTTTGAAAAATTTCAGGTGGATTTTCAGGAGATGAAAGCGCAACACATAAAGATTGAATCAAGTCATCTTGGTATGATGATGACAGTTCACTCCAACAACTTGCAAATGAAACATTGAACAAATCTCTTGATAACGGATAGTATACACTTACTAAACCAGAACATGCCCTCAAAGCTTGAGATGGTGATTCTTTTAGCAACTGAATTGAGAGTCTCCTTATCCATTCTTGCCAATCCTCTTTTGAGCGTTGTTGGCTGCTATCCCAGGTTGTCTTTAAAACTTGTTCATTTACCGGTAATTTTCTTATGGGTGGATTGTCTAATATATCACTGGTATTATTCTCCCCATCTTTATCAAATATAATGTTCGAAGGTAAACCTTCATCATTTAGGAGTTTATTGACCAGCTGGTCATAGATTGAATGTTGGATTCGATTTTTGGCAAGAGTTTTATTGACAATCGGTATAAAAACAACAAAATCATTTCCCATTTGTAATAGCAAGAAACATAGTGTATTTACAGTTGCCTTTATTAGCTCTTTATCTCCACTGTTCAGTATACGAACCAAAGCCTGAACAATTCTAGAAGACATCTCTGATAAGTTAATTGATTTCGCTAATTTGCCTAGAGTAATAATGGAGGCCTTCTTTAAATTTGAAGATGAGTACTCAGCCATCCTAATGACCGTAGGAACGACAACATACGCATATTCGTCCAAACTGGAGTTGAAGGCAATTAATGATTTCAGAATCCTGGTCGAAACAACTTTTCTTGTAGATTTATCATTTTCTAAGACATTTAAAAAGAGCGTCAAAGTCATTGGTACATATTTTTTAGCATCACGGCCAATTGCTGTGTTAATATTTTCCAGTAACGAGATAATAGTAATTTGTAACTTTATGATTGGGAAGTATTCTATAATCACTTCATATATCTCATCGACAAATGGTGTGATATGGTGACCTACAAGAGTAATCAAAGAAGATAACTGCTGAAAGTAAAAGTCTAGAAGGGATGGCGGACAAATGCGCATTACAGATATCAGACTTGGGACAACCTCACCTAAATATTGTACACATCTCCCACCAAGTATTTGAAATATATGCATGACGGCTTGTACGACTGAAGTGTGATGGGTAGTCAGTGATGGATCCCTTAAGATTCTTATTAGTCTTGTGATAGCGACTGTAGGATAATATTCTTCGTTTGACGGAAGCACACCCTTCATTAATAAAGCAATTTCGATTGCCGGTGCGTTCTGTTCCACAGAATTCTTGACACTTGTAAATTCAACAGCTCTGTGTTTATATGGATCGAGCGCCCCTAATATACCTATTAGTCTCACAGTCTCTCTTCTGATATTTGAAGCACTTTCAGATTTTAAAATATTAATAAGTATACCTAGTAACTCCGGATAATCCAGATAAGGATCGATGACATAATTGGATGAAGCAGCCAGTTGACCTAGAGTCTTTAAAGCTGCATCCCTCTTAAACGTATTAGATTGGTCATGAAATGTCTTGATAATTAAAGGCATCAATACGTTCAAGTACTTTTTCATATCCTCTCCTGCCACGACAGAAAGCTCACCAATTGCTTTCAATGAAATGCATACCACTGTAGAAGAAACATCCTCAGCTTTTTCCAGTAAAACGTTCAAAACAGTATCAAGATAAGGTTTCGTAACACAGGAGCTGGAACTTATTAGCAGTTGCAACAATGTTAAGCTTTCCTCTTTTCTTCTTGTGACATTGGAGTATTTAAGCTGTGTCAGATATTCAAGTAAAGTTTTTCTCAATGATGGTACAACACAGGCGGGGTTAACTGTACTCAATCTCCCAAGTATTTTTATGGTTTCTTTTTGAATTGGAAAACTTTCATCATTTAATGCGGTCAAAAGTAACCGTAAATTGTCTGCTTGCGCTAATTGAGGATCAAAATTTGGATCCAGGTGTTGTAATGTTTCTAATCTAATATCAGCAACAGGATCGGTTATTACGACAGTTAATAGTTTGCTTAATATTTCAGCAACAGATTTCAACGCATGTATGGAATTTTGTTTGCAAATATTGTCATTAGAAAAAATATGTGCGGTTGTTAAAGCAGCTAGTTTTCTTACTGACGGATTTTCATGTTCAGAGTATCCAATAATGACTAATCTTGCAAACTCTACTAGTGAATATTCATGCGTTATATTTTTCAACATGCTTAATGCTTGAACTAATATTTGAACATCTTTAATGTCGTCATTACTTTCACCTGTAGTATTGAATATAGTCCTATTTCTCCATTTACGGGCTTCTTTCAAATTCACTGATTTCGAAGATGCTGTGGAACCAGAATGAACAAACTTTCCACCATACAATGATGTACATAAGGAAGTCAGTAATCTGCTATTTACAGTGGTCTCTAGAGCAGGCATCGTTGTGATCAAGATTGTCAAAGTATTTTGCATGTAATTGGTTGGGGTGCATGATAACATTAAGTCCAATAGATCTTTATTCAGATGTTTTGTTAAAGCTGGGCCCATAGCGTATGCCAGTTTCCCAATGCAATAAAATAACTCACTTTCAAAGTATTTCCGCACTTTATATTTCGTCTTTAGACCGTCTCTAATGTTATCTAAAATTTGGTTTAAATATTGTGTTATTCTATATTTTACCTCGAAGGCTATATCACCAATAGATACCAGAATTGCTGGCTTATCTGATGTATTGTCGAGATTTATCTTCATTTGTTTTAATACGTTAAGAAAATGAACCATGATCCGGTCCATATATTTAGTAATGAATTTTTTCCTGTCGAAACTTGCCAACAATGGCAAAATATTGTAAATTTCCAATCTTATAACTTCTGATTTATGATCCTTCAAAGACATGCAATTTTTAAAGATATCATTGATTTTTTCTCTCAAAAATTTATCATCACCCAATTTCAGTAGTTCCCTGAAAACCAACAGTGAAGCATGTGTGGTTTCCATAGTATTCATATTCAAACCCTCTAAACATTCGTTAAACAGTCGTTTGACCCACTTTTCACTTTCTGTATTATTATTTCTGCTCTTTAACACCTCCAACACTTTCCCTAGCATAATAGCCGCATCCACTCTAATAACTAATTTATTATCCCTTAATGCTCTCCACACATTACTTAAAATATCGTTAACAAAGGGGTATAAAAGATAAGGCGAATTATCTGCAAGAGCACCCAGTATTAATAAGGCCCCATGTTTTCGATATTCTTGTTTCAAAGTGGTGTTATTTTCGGGTAGAGATGTTAACCATTCCAAAGAGTTTTTGACCTCGAGTTCCACAAAGTCTGAAGTTACGGTACCACCAGGAACAGCCAACTTACCTAGCGTAGTTGCTGCCAATCTCATAACATCTATATCGTTAGACGGTATCAGCATCCTTAAATAATTTGCTAAACGTGAAGTTTGGTTCGGCAGTTCTTCTGTGTGCGAGTAAAATGTAATCAATGTGTCTACCGCAAGTATACCGCCTATCTTTTCATCTGTAGTTTGGCCATGGATCAATTCAAATATTTTGTTATTCACGGTATTACTAAATCTCTGAAACTGCTCAACAGATAAATCACGAGCAATTGATATCAGAGAATTTTTTAACTCTAAAGATGCTGTAAGTCTATCTTGTGAGTTTGGGCTTTTAAGATTATCAAAAATAATGTTAAATGTTGAATAATTAGTGTCTATACTTGAAAAGGTAGCGTCTGATTCTTGAAATGCTTTACTATCTTGAGTTGGAGTAGATGTTATTCTTCTGGGGTCATTTGGATTTGTTGTTGTCCCATTTACCTGAGTTGATGTTGTGGATATGTTATCTTCTGAATTGGAACGAGAAGATGATAGATTCTTTCGAGACCTCACGTTTTTCTGCTCCACCTTTCTTCTTAATGATAGCATCATTTTAGGTGACGTTTATGATTTTTAGCTTCGTCTTGAACACAAATGTTATTGAAAAAATTGATACAATTGGGAGTAATGCCAATTAGCAATTTCCCTTGGTAATATCTATCTAGATTTTTAAATCTATATTCATTACTTAATGATCAAGCTTAAGTATGGTAAGTTTGACCTTTTCTACAGATATCAGCTTAGACCTTCGGACTGGGTAACCGGTGGTCAATACGATAATAAAGCAGGATAAACATAAATAGGCGAAGCATTTAAGGCATGTTAAACGAGTATTATTATTGTTATTATTATTATTAGGTATTAGCTAGCCTGAATAAATGCGTATTAAGAATTATATAAATGATTTTGCCGTGAAACATCAATGTACGGCAAGTTTAATGAGGCAGCGTGATAAATATATATATATATATATATTATGTTACTTGTGTGTAGCTTAATTATTATCCATTAAAATTATATTTTCGGGTTATCTTTAAAGATGCGGTTTCGATGTGGTAATGTATCAGCAAATAGATCATCCCTACCAATATGGTTAAAATCAGTAAAAGGAACTGTCACATTAGTATCCAGTTGTAATGGTACCGACACGTTGAACATTGGTAAAGTTTTATATTTTAAACCTGATAATGATTTCCATAATTTTGAAATGTAAACTTTCTGAACATGGTTTTCAATTTCTTTGACTAGTGTATCGTTCTTAAGATCTTTAGTTAAGTCTTTGTATAATGTCCTTTCATAATTGTACAAGAATGCATCTTTCCCAGGTGACAAAAGTTTTGGCGAAACTTCTTCTCTTAATGTATGCAAAAGCTTGGTTTTCTCTGTAGAAGTTAAGTTATCGGTATACTGAATTTCAAGTTCTTTCAATCTATAACTTGATGTTGTGAAAGATGTATAAAGACCGGCCAATAGGTCGATATTTGCGTTGTTGTAACTTGTAACTCTCCTTAAATTATCTAAAAGATTCCATAAATCATTAAATTCGATGTTAGTTAAGTTGAACGAATGCTGTAGATGCGGTTGAAGCTTTTCTGGATACCAGTTATTCGTGTTGGTGGATTGATCTAGTAATTTACTTGGTATCCAATATCTTAAATCTGGTAAATAAGTTTTGCCTGAATAAGTGATGTAGGCATATTCTTCAGGTACTTTATATTCATTTTTCAATGTCGTAATATATTTTGCTGGTATTAGAGTTGGTACACCATGATACATTGTATTAATCAATGGAGACATAAGATCCATATTAACAAAATGGTAATTTCTGCAGTTATAAAGTTTGTATTTTTTATGAAGATCATATCTTTCTCTTGGATTTAAATTTTTCTCTAAATTTTTTGAGGTTGGTAATTCTTCTACTTCCTTTTTAGCCATTTCCTTGACATGCTTCTTTTGATTAGAAGTGAATTTATCTTTATGTTCTTCGACGTAATCTTGTAATTGAGTAATATTTAATCTTGCTAAATTGTTATTTTCCTGATTGAATAAATCCAATGGGTTTTCATCATAACTTTTTTCTTTATCCAAATTATAATTATCTTCTTTGGCCTTTTTATGTTCATAATCATCCATCTTTTGTGATAAACATTCGTCAGAAACACTTAATCCTGTGATGTCAATGTAAAAACCAGCATCAATATCTAAAAATCTAGCATCAATATTATTTTTACCATTACCATTGACTCTAACAGTAATAGAGTTACCAACATCTAAAATATATCTACCGTTCCCATACCTTGGATCTTCTAGAATTAAACTTTGATTAAAATATTGAGCTAAATAATTCAAATGAGCTATTGGCATTTGTAAATCAAAATCATTATCCCATGGGAAAGTTTGTGCATTATAGATATAGCCATATAATGTACCATGACCTAACCATGAAATTAACCCATTTGCATAAGTAAATTTTTGGAAAGTTCTAATCATTGAATTTAATCTATTTGCATATTCCTGACGATTCTTAATAATATCATCACCACTAAAGAATCTCTTGTCTCTGTGGAAACCCATACCTTTGAATTGATGCATACTACCAGGTTCTCTGAAATATTTTGTTGCCATGGCAGGATGTGTTCTTACTGAATTTCGTAGACTGTTTAAATAATTTAAGTTATGCTGTGATAACTGATCTTCAGGGATAGATTCTAATTCTTTAATTTTGGCATGAGCATCAAATTCGAAATCTTGTTCATTTAATTTTATTGAATCTAATTTAAATAAATCTGGGTCAGCTTCTTTAATAGTTAATCTATAGGGATTATTAATAGTATCGTTTAATAAAAATTCATCAAATAAAGTTGAATGATCAAATAAAATATCTTGATCTTGGTCTTGATCTTGATCTTCTTCATTTTGTTTTCTTCTTGAAATAAAATCATGTAACAGATTTGATTGAATCATATTGGATCCATTAGGACCCTTTTGTAAGTTAAATTGAAAAGTTCCTTGGTCGTAATCTGCTACCATGGTAATGGATACTGGATTTGGTAAATCCGTGAGTAAAGAATTTCTAGCCTGCAATTGGTAAACTTCAGGCCTAACACGATCAAATAATTCATGAATGTTCAAACCCGTTCTAAACTTCGGTTTTGTTAATTTACCATTTGAATCAATATCTTGAGTGCAATGTTTTTTCAATACGGTAAAGATATGAGTCTCGGAGAATTTTCTTGAATATTGGTACCATTTAGGTTTATCATATTTATCTCTATCATTTAAGAATAAAGGTTCTTTAATTTCATCTTCTATAGTGTTAAGTATTTCTTTATCGAATGCACTTTCAAATAAAACGTTGCAAGTCAAAGTTGTATTCTCTAAAGAAATTAATTTGTTTAGTTCATGAAAATCTGTCCAATCATACCAGGAAAATGGTAATTCGGAAGAAGAGCTATCATTTGAATTTAAGATATGATCTAAATAGACGGACCAAGTTAACCTTGGATCGAAATCGTAAGTCTTTAAATCATCGATAGTTGCCACTTTTTGACCCTTTTTGGAACCGAAATTAATTTTAAGTAGATTATTATTTAAAGTGTAATCATCATACCAAATTGGTTTTGTATTAAAAGTGAATTTTTCATATAATTTGTATAAATTATTAGCCTTTTGGGTTGTATTATATGATTCCGAATCAAAATCTTGAGAGTATAAAGGTATAAGGTTGTCAAACCAAGATTTAACGTCATTATCACTATTTGTAATATGATCTCTAAAATAAGTGTATTCAGGATCATTTTTCACGTTGTAGCGATATTTTTCATTTTCTTCTATTGTTGATATATTGCCGTTTTTGAAACGTATTAGTATATTTGAGTTTATAAAGTCCTTTAACGAGGGGGCAACAGCTGTTGAGGTATCGTAATAGTTAGGAGATAGTATTATTATGCAAATTATTAGTTGTAAAAGTAGTAATGATAAGAGTACCCTTTTAATGTGTCTTGAATGTAAAGGAGATAATGCTCTTACCAGATAAAAATGAAACTTTCTCAATAACGAATTAGTTGTCATTGTTTGCTCATTTAAAAAAAGAAAAAGAAATGAAAGAAAGATCAAAGAAAAAATAAAAAAAAAAAAACTAAAAGAGTTAGTTGATTTTTTCTATTTGGTATAGAACTGAAATGAGTTGTGTTTTGGTTTGATATCTTACACTGAAATGAGTATCAGTAAAAGAAAATGCGTCTATGAGTATATATCTATCTAGTAACGTTGTGTGTATATATGAATTTCAACCATGAAAGAAAGAAATCGAAAAACAAATGACTTGGATAAAAACTAAAAAAAAAAACCAAGATATAAAATACTTAAATAAGTTATAGTAAAAAGAGGGTCTGTAAATGGTAAAGTACATGCCCCGTTAATACTGGTTACGTAGTTTAAGTGGGCCTAGTATGCATATGAGTAAAGTTTAGGGTTAAGAGTGTTTCATCGTAAGTGGTGTGGTTTGAATGCATCATGCGGGAGATGATATGCAGCAGGATTCTCTCTATGGGGCGATTCGTATAGTGGAATTTTTTTCATTAATCTCGGCCGAAATCAGGTGGTGCCAACAGGGTTCAAGAAAATTATGATTGCGGCTCAAAAGAGGCGCAGAACCAGCAACAATAGAATAGACAAATATCTAATTGTGTTAAATCGGAATCCGTGGAAGCTTTTTTTTTGCTTGATTTTTTGTCTTGGCATTTTTTTCGGCTCTATTTTTTAGCTGCGATGAGAGCCGCGTTGCCTGTGGAGGGGGTCGAGGAGAGAGATTTGAAAGAGGGACAATGGGAAATCGTATTGTTTTTTTGTTTTGTTGTTTTGTATGTAGAGAGGAATATATAAATAATACTTAGACGAAATTCTTGCGGGTGATGAAGGAAGAGGATCCGGCAGAGGAGGAGAGGAGGGATGAGGTGGCAGAAAACCCCGAGGAAGATCTTGCTGGGGTGAGTCCCATACTACTGTTTACGACGTGGAGATGATTATGGACGATTTTTTTCTTCTTGTATGGTTTTTTCACCGGAATTGGAATTGTGGCTGCAGCTGCTGCAACGACTGTTGTTGCTGGTGGTGGCGGTGACTGAGCATCATTCTCTTCTTCGTCCTCGTTTACCGTAAACAGATTCAAATTCTCGGCTGCTATAGACGACGATGGTGAAGGTGATTGAGTTACAGGTGAAACAGATGTCGGTGTGGCTAATGACTCCAACGATGAGGATGACGATGAAGACAACGAAGTATTACTTGTAGTTGCACTTGCATTCGCAATATCGATCATCGATCTTGGTTTGTTTACACTCTCAACAGTGGCATTCTCAAATTTATTAAGTAGCGTAGAGTTTCTGATTTGTGGTTCCTTACACATATAATCTTGTAGTGATTCGAAATCGCAACACGTTTCCACACCAACAAACCATGGATCGTTAAATAATTCATCCATTGTATATCTTGTCTCAGCCTTTGGATCTGCTAACCTCCATGCAACCCTTGATACGTTTGTATCCTTGAACATCTTAGCAAACATATACTCAATTCCTGGTCCTTGTTTATACGACGATGGCACTCTAAATGCTTTATTATTATATCTAATGAAATTTTCATATGAATTTTCATAATCTCTAAATCTTGAATCTTTATTACACGATTCAATAAATGGAATCATACCATTAACAAGTGTCATCAATATTATACCAAGGGAATAACAATCTAATGCTAATGGATCATACCCCTTTTGTAAAGATTCTGCATAATTTTTCTTGGAATCCCACATCATTACTTCTGGTGGTGCATATGGTGGTGATCCAATCATACCTTTACATAACTTCACTGGACTATTATAATTTTCTGGTTCTTCATGATACCAATTAGAAATACCAAAATCTGTTATCTTACAAATACCACCGCTACAAATTAATACATTTTCAGGTTTCAAATCTCTATGGGCAATACCATTATCATGCATAAATTTAACACCACGACAAATTTGTTTAAAGATACAATATTTTTCATTGATATCAACAGATTTCCATCCTGTTCGTGTCATCATATGAAATAAATCAAATTGACCTAATTCCATAACATAACCCCATCCACGTATTAAAAATGTCGTCGTTGGTACTTTGCAAAGATCGAATATTCCAATTATATGAATACCATATTTTAAACTTTCGTCATCATGGTCCATATTTTTTTTCCTCGTTTCATTCAAATGTTTAGCTATAATGAATTCTTTTGAACAACGTTTATAATACCCTTCGTCGTTTTCATCATAGATCATATTAAGTTTTTTGAATGCGTAAATATTCGAATTATTGAATAAGGAAACAACACGTTTAACTTCAGAAGTACAACCATTCCCAATTACTTTATGGTCGGTTTCAAACTTAAAATTATCTAATAAGTGAATACTTTCTTGTTGCATTTCCTTTGGTAAAAAATCATTTGGATTAGCAATAGGTAACTGTAAGATATGAATCTTTTGAGCACCATCGTGTAGGTAAAAAGATGTATCTGTAGTAGTTGAGTTTGCAGTAGACGAATGTGTGCCATAAGGATTGTATACTATGGGTTTCTTCGGTAGTGACATGGATGGCGACCTCAAAGTAGCATTACCTGTTGATGAATTTCGTGAATTTGCCGTCGTTGAATCTTTTAAGAATGGATTTGTATGGTTTCCTCGAAGTAATCTAGTTGTTGATTTACTTTTTTTCTTCGTTGTTCTTGTAGTAGTTGAATCATCGAGACTTTTTGAATTCAGTAATTTTCTTCCTAATGATTTGAATGTAGATAACGATGAACTTGATTTTGAATGACTTTTATTCTTATTTGAAATCATTTTTTCGGTGAATATTAAATTAATTTATGCCTTTTTTTTTATAATGAATATATTAAACTGGAGATGATATATAACTTAATTTTTTTTTTTTTGGTTTTTTGGGGGAGTTTTTTTCAAGTAAAGGAAACGGTAACTTTTAGTAAATGGTATTAGATGTAATCTTAATTCCTTTGAATAGCAATCAAACAACAGGAAACTTTATGTGCTTATATTAGAGTGAAAAGGTTTAAAACATAAAAAAAAAACAAATGCTGCAGGTGAGCGTATAAGTACCAAATGAATTGATCTGTGATATATCAAATTTCTGTTTGTTTGGTTGTTTTATTGTAACAAGTATGTTTTGAACAATTGACGATGCCTTTATTTATCTCAATAAAATGGTTAGATAAGTAAATAATGCTAAGAAAAAAATGACTTTTCCTTGGCAAAAGAAAAAAAAATTTTTTTTTCACTTCACAAATTCGGAACGGATATAATCGGAACGGGTTTTTTTTATCTTTTATCCGAGGGTTTGAGTTTAGGGTTTGCGTTTTTTTCTTTCTTCCAAAAAATTTCCAAAGTTAGGGTTTTCTGGTAGTGCGCATTAGGGTTTGTAAAGTCTTCTAGTAATAATAATAACCATTTGGAAATATAATTATGCTCATATATATAAGATACCATCTCAACAAATACTGTTCCCTTCATCCTTTCTAATCCCGCTTTGTACATTGCCTGTGCGGCGATAACTGTGCTTTTTTTCGTTTTTGTAAACCCTTTGAAAAACCATTTAATAATATTCTCTCCACGTGGATTGAAGAGAAACATGGACATACATCCGTCCAATGTAACAATGTCAAACTGTCTTTCACATCAGTGATATACGACTTCCAATCTCCATACTATTCTCTCCATCTGCCATTTCGCCGTTTCTTTCGTTGCCGTGAAATTTCTCATATATTTGTGAGAGTTTCTTAAATTCGTTCGCAGATATACTGGATTTTGTTTCCCGGCATGATTCAATTAAATCCTCTATACTGATATAAACGTCATTATCTTCTTGATCCATGTTAGTAAATGGTGTATCTTTAGCACGTTTCCCATCATCTTTAATTAGTGCCTCTTGCTGTTTCCCAGATCTCCCTTCATTAATTAATTTAATTAGTTTTTGTTTCTCGTAATCATTTTTACCATCATTACCATTAATAATAGAAATTTCAATATCTGTATCAAAATTTTCTGTACTGGCCTTCTCCCTTTTCAGTTCTAACTTGTCCAGTCTTTTGTGTACTGCCTTCAAATATGCATTGTAACATAATCCCTGCAAGTCGGCACCGGAGTAACCTTCCGTCATAGTAACAATTTCATTTAGTAAAGTTTCGTCCTGTGAATCTTGTTTATTCAATTTGATCTTATTACTTTCGTCATTTAATATACATCTCAATATATCAAATCGTTCTGTTGAATCTGGTATATTACAAAATACACTTTTATCCAATCTCCCGGGTCTCAGTAGCGCTGGATCAATTAAATCAGGTCGACTTGTCGCCGCAAGAACATAGACACCATCAAGTCCCTCGGCACCATCCATTTGCGTTAGTAACTGATTAACAACTCTATCCGTAACACCGGTTGAATCATGACCACGTTTTGTAGCAATAGATTCAAATTCATCAAAGAATAAAATACATGGTTTTACCGATTCTGCTTTCTCAAATAATTCTCTTACATTTTGTTCACTTGCACCAATATATTTATTCAAAATTTCTGGACCTTTTATGGAAATGAAATTTAACCCACATTGTAGCGATATCGTATTTGCTAATAATGTCTTACCACACCCTGGGTAACCATATATTAATATACCAGATCTTAATCTTAATGGACAGTTTTTAAAAATTGGCGAATACTTAATTGGCCATTCTAATGTTTCAAGTAAAATTTTTTTCGCTTCAGCTAATCCACCAATTTGCTCCCATTTGAAATTCGTTTTTTGGTTCTTCCCATTGCTATTATCGTCATTTTTAGCCAATTTGACATTCTGTAAAAAAATTGGAACAAAGTCACTTTTCACTTTTTGGAAAATCCTATTGCTTATAGCAATACCTGTATTGATCTGATGCTCGTAAAACAACCTATTCACTAGGTTCAATAAATCTAAAGGTGAATAGCCTTCAACTTCCATCGAGATATCATTTACCTCAAAATTGGAATCCAACTGGATTTCTCTCCTCTGTAAAAGTTCCCCAATCAACAAATTCCTTTCTTGCTTTTTTGGTGGCTTTAATGTCCAAATTTTTCCAATAAAATGTTTGTCAAAAAAATTACCATTTAAATTCTCTTTTCTACTGCTACTAAATAAAATTTTAATGCAGTCACATCTTTTTGAAATGATAGACGTGATTTCATTAATCAGTAGCATAGTTAACTTATTAGAGAGACTATGCCCATTCTTTCCACCACTTCCAGAGGATGATCCACTACCAGAAGGTTCATCGTTGCTACCTCCGCCAACTTTACTAAATAAAAACTCAGCGTTATCTAATATAACAACAGTGGGCTCATACCAATAAGATAAGGCTGTAATTTCATTGACAACAAAATTCTTCATCTTATCAAAATTGAAATTATCAGGCACGGTTTCACAATCGATAAATTTTACATAATGGAAATGGTGGAATTTCAACACGTAACTAACTTCAGTAAGTAAAGTAGTCTTCCCCATGCCGTATTGGCCTTCTAGTAATATCCCGGCACTTGGCACAACTGGAGATGTTAAATATTTAATCATTTCATCAATTGTATCGTTTATCCTGATGTATCCTTCAGTATTCTGACTTGATCTAGTTGGGCCAATAATTGGAATTGATAATTCGTTATCATACCTGTGAATAAAACTCATTTTTTCTCCTGGAGAAACTCTAATAAATGGTTTATGGGAACCATCTGGCATTAGCAACTCTACCAGGATATTTTCTTTTCTGAAAAGCATATTATTTGTTAGTATCACATTTAGATTTCTTGTCTGTTCTTGAAGATAAGCTTCAATAGCTTTTTCTTCAGTTTGGAGATTTTGAAGTGAAGCTTTTGTATTCTGAGTATGATGTAGCAACACTTTCAATTCATCTGTAGAGTCCTTTCTTTCCTTATAATCTACAATAAATTCTAGCTTGAACTTTATTCCATTATTGGGGAACTCATTAGATGGCAAAATGAATGAATTCCATGCCATTGATGACAATAGAATATGATTCTGCGGGAGTTTGATGAAGGTGTCATTAATATTTTTCGAGATTGGTTTCACGTCAACTGCAATCCTCTTGGCAATTACTATACTACTTGATTTCTCACTGGATGTTTTATTTTTACTATGTGGTTTGCTTTTCAATGCTGCAGTCGGTTTATCTTTTTCTAAATGATTCTGGAGTATCGATAAAAATGCAAAATTAGATTCCAGTTCATAATCATTGACAAATACTTCCATTCCATCATTTTCATTGTCCGAGCAACAGTTCCAGCATAAACTCCTCTTCAAAGTGCTTATAATCTTTTCTGTACTTTCCTTTTTGGATCCATTCTTCAATACTTTCTTTCTTAATTCATTCTCCTTCGGTTCTACAATAATTAATGATCCGTCACCTAACAATCCAACATTCATATTTTCAGGCACGATTTTTTCTATCGTGAACTTACAAGAAATATTCCCGATATAGCAGACTATAATGCCGCCAACGCTAACCAACTTAGTTTGCTGTAATATTTTGTCCTGCAAAAAATTTGCATTCAATTCAGCAATTTCCCAGTCATCGCTACTAATAGGTTTGACAAATATTTCCTTCACAAATATATCCTTTTTTGGATCAAATGTCTCAATGTTTAACTCCACCAATTGATTCAATGCCAATCCCAAAACACTCCCCAGCGCTGGGCTAATCTCTACAACATTCTCACCACTGGATTCAAACCCATCCCATGATATATAGGCATTCTTGTTTAGCCTTATTTTGAATAATTGGATCTTTATGTCACTAAGGTAAATTGCTTCAGCAATTGTGGATGGTAGTCTGATGAAGTTACCTCTAATTTCATTGTTAAATTTCAATCGTACTAAATAGTTATCGCCCTTCATTTTATTGTTAGATACACCGTAAGGATCTTAGTGGGAATTATTTATTAACGGCTGAAGTATAGTTTTATACAGTACTGTTTAGTCATTTTCGATTTATATTAACGATAAAATATACTGCTTTATATTTTTCTTATTGTCTTCCTTTTTTTTAGGCATCGGGTTTAATGAAAACAGAATGAAAACAAGATCGATCAGTACTACTTGATTGGTTTGAACATAGAACCCCAACGAAAGCAGAACGCTATATATGCTGTAAAGATAAAGAGAGAAGAAATAATGGCTATTAGGTTTATATTATGTTTTAACAAGCAAGGAGTTGTAAGGTTAGTTCGCTGGTATGAAGCTAATGAGAGTGGAAGTGAAACTCAAGACGTAATTGCACAAATATACAGATTGATATCTAGTAGGGACCATAAGCATCAGAGTAACTTTGTAGAATTTTCAGATGTAACGAAGTTAATATATAAGAGATATGCAGGGTTATATTTTGTGATAGGTGTGGATTTAAACGATGAGGAGCCAATATATCTATCACATATTCATCTATTTGTTGAAGTTTTGGATGCTTTCTTTGGCAACGTTTGTGAGTTGGATATAATATTCAATTTCTATAAAGCATATATGGTTATGGATGAGATGTTTTTGGGAGGTGAGATACAAGAAGTATCAAAGGACGTATTGTTGGAGAGACTGAGTACCTTAGATAGATTGGAGTAGGTTTGAGAATTATAAAAGCATATCAGTATATATAAGATAAAATGATAAGAAAATTTCAACAGTTCCTTTACTACTATTAATTTCTGTTATTAGAAACGTCTCTATTTGATATAACATACACCTTTTAGTTTTTTCATGAGGTACTTTAAAGAAGAAAACTATTTTAATTTTAATAAAGAGACCTCTTTGAACCAAATGCAAGGTTTATATTTTATGTCTAGGACAAACTCAGCTGAATAAAACACATGGCATTAAAAATACCAAATACGGGGGAAATCGAAATGGAATAAAATATGTCACAATAAGCAAATATACATTGATTGTTTAGTATAAATTTCAGAGGTACCATCATCAGGTCAATACCTCGAGGTTATAAATGTCAATAAACTTTTAATGATTGTTATTCTTTTGATCTTGTTGTTTGATTTTAATATATAGTTTGTTTATTCAAAGTTTAAAAATAATTTATATTAACTTTTTCAATTTTAAAAAAAAAATAAATCTCACAAATTTAGAAATTAGGAAATATAATGTATCACTACAGAAAGAAGCTCGTAATCACTTCCTTACTTTTTATGAAAAGAAAAAGAGATAGTCACATGAAGGTGTAGTTAATAGCAATTTCATTACCGTGCCCACACTTCAACTGCGACTTCTAGTACTACCAAATATGGAAGCTTGAAAAATCTGACAAAGCCGAAACGCAACATAGATGATACCTGACTTGCAAGATCATAACTAAAGGTTACGTAAAAACTGTTAACCACAGCTTTAGACAGCACCTAAATTTTATGCTAAAAAACCAAAAAAAGGGATATATGATCAAAAAGGTTAATGAAACAGCTTTAATAAATCAAGTAAGCTAACATACAAGGCAAATGAACTCCCATGACTGTCTTAAATAACTCAATAAATTCTGATAGGTTTATGTAGGATCGCATTTTCCGAAAAAAAATGTAAAATATCTCTCGGTAGCCAAGTTGGTTTAAGGCGCAAGACTGTAATTTGAATACGAAATCTTGAGATCGGGCGTTCGACTCGCCCCCGGGAGAAAATTATATTTTTTCGTATAACCGCCAATGATGAAGTTTTCAAAAAATATATGGATTTAGCCGCCATTACCTTTAATGAGACTTCATATATATTATTATTTTTTCATTAATGTTATAGAGATATGTATAATTAGATATTTATGTAGATGAGGTATAAGATACTCTGCTAATCTTTGGGGTTTTCAAATGTAACCTTGCATTTGACAATCTTGTATTGTTGCGTTATTCATTTCTATTTCTTCATTAGTTAGATCATAGAGGGTATACTGTGCTGGCTGGTGATGTATTGGATTTTCGTTGTAGCCTCTTATCATGTAATCTTCAACCTCTGAGTAAATTTCATGATCTTTATGATTTGAGGTACAGCTTATAACATTTTGTTGCTGTTGCTGTTGTTGTTGCTGTTGATTTGTTATGATTGCGGGAGTAGTCGTAGGCGTGATGATATTTGCGTTAGGATATCGTGAGTTATCGATGTGCTGGTGGTGATGCTGTTCCTGTACTTGTTGTGAATTTGTATTATTAAAGAATGATATTACTGGCGTTATCGGTCTACTATTTTCATTACTGCTTGTATTTCCATTTGTCGTATTACTGGTATTAATACCTGATGTTTGTGTAGTTGTTAGATTTATTCTTGATCTTTTACAGGTTGATTCAGGAAAAGGTGCTTCTATTTCAAAGTGTGAATTCGATCTTTTAATTCTTTCTGGAAATTGTTGCTGGTTATAATAGGATATCATTGTATATATACCGATTGTTTTTTGTTTTTTTCTGTAATATTTAGGGTGTTTCCTACCTGTAGGAAAATGCTATTATCTTTTTAAAGTGAGAAAAAAAAAAATTGTGTTAGGAAAAAAAAATAAAAATTCAGTTGTGGTATTATTATTGTATGGTATCTAATGCGCGGGTAGTATGGGATACGGAATATATGAATTGATACAAAGGAAGATTCGAAGAAGATGGGGATACTATACAATAACTAGACTGTGTGTGAATATGTATTCCTTTTTTTGTGAGTAGCTATCAGTAAACTACTTCTTTTGCTAACCGCTGGTTTAAATGATGGATTGTGAGATGGTTATATGTCCAGTTTATATTAAATATTGAAAAATTATCAAATTGAAAATGCTCATTTAGGCGCGCGCGCGTTTAAAAAAAAAAAAAAAAAAACAGTGAGAAAGAAATTTCGTTAAAAATGAGAAAAAAAAATAAAAAATTTAGAAAAACGTTGTTACCCTGACTATAAAAGTTGGGTTTATCACGAGTCACGGAAATTTCCCAAACGGGAATTGGAACTGCAGTCTAACCCAAAGAGGAGATTCGCAAACAAAAGGAACCTTCCCGAAATGGAAACACGGACCCTCTACAGAAAGAGGCGCAACACATTGAGTCTCCCACCTGCGTTTCTCTACGGCTGTTTCAATCACATCCCCCATCTTGCTTAATCAAGGATCCTTCGAGAGGAGTTATTATAACAACACAACAACAACAAAGAAAGAAAAAAAAAAGTTTACTTTGCAATACTGAAAAATTATTATGAAATTTAAAAGCTGAAATAAAATAGATCCCATCATCGTTTTTGGTGGTGCCCCTTGTTCTAACAGCCATCTCTGTAACTCCCTTCCCGTTACTTCCTTGTTGCTTCGATATTTAAATTTAATTGAAAATAAAATAAAAGATTACAACCACTTTCTCTCTCTTTCTCATCACTTTAACCGTTTCAAGTTCAGTACATCAATATATATAATACACAATCTATAAAGAGAGATAACTAATAAAAAGTTTGTTAAAAATGCCAATGAGTAAAAGTTTTCATGTGTTGGTAAAACTACTGACATTGCTGTTCCTTGCAGGTAATACACTTTTGCTAATATTGATTATAATATCTGGTACAACGAAACATTATCCAGTCGATAGGTTTTATTGGGTCGAAGGTGAAACCGCAGGTATTCCTAATGCAGCTGATTTAACAAGATGGACATTTTGGGGTGCTTGTTCGCAAATTGACGGTACAATGCATTGTTCTAATGATTTAGCTGCTGCTTATCCAATTTCTCCAGTGGATAATTTCAATACTCATGTTAACGTTCCACATAAATTTATTTCTCAAAGAGATGCATTCTATTATTTGAGTAGATTTTCTTTCTGTTTCTTCTGGATTGCTTTAGCGTTTGTTGGTATTTCATTTATATTATTCATTTTATCATGGTGTCTCGAGGCTATATTACAAGTGATATTTATTCTGATGGCATTTGGTTGTTTATTCAATGTTACAGCTGTAATTTTACAAACCGCTGTAACTGTAATGGCTAAGAATGCATTCCATGATGCCGATCGTCATGCAAAATTAGGTCCATCATTGATGGGTATTGCATGGGCAAGTGTATTTGTTGTTTTATGTGAATTTGGTGTTGTATCAGTTTATTTCATTCGTAACAGATACAAAGGTTTCTACAAAGGTGGTAGTACTACACTTACAGATGACCATCGCGATAGTTTCTTTGGTAAAGACACCCTGGCGGTTCCTGAACCAATTATGAATACAGATCCATACCTTTCTCCACAACCAAACGAAAAAGCAAACCTCGACGCTGACGTGCCTGCTTCCGATGCTGTGATTAACTCAAACGATGCCTCTGCTGTTGCACCTGCACCACCTGCGGTAACTGAGCCAATTCAAGAGGGTGGCCATAAAGGTATAAATTTTTTCACTATTAGAAGTTCTCATAAGCCAGAAGCAGATGATGAATCCGTCTAAGAAAAAATAACAACAACAGAACAATCTTTTTTTTTTTAGATTTTCTTTTACTATTCCTTCCTATTTCTGATTTCTTAATATCCCACACGTTAAATTCTAATTCTAAAAAACTTTTAATTCATTTTAATATAATTATTTTGTAATAGTTAATATCCTTTTCAATATTTATTTTATATTTTTTTTTTCCCCACTCCGTGGCACTTTGTAGCAAGCACATTCCGTAGCAATCATCTGTCTAGATGACTCTTAGAACTAGAACAAGAACAAGAACAAGGGGGTGGGGTAGAGGGATGCCAAGGACTAGTTTACCAGACAATAAGTTACCATCTACTTGTTATTTAATAATCTAATATATCAGGTGTACAAACCGTCTTTCTCCCCCCCACTTACAAAAGTTTAACCGCAACAAGAGCCTCCGCTCCTCGGAATAAAACAAAAACTCACGGAAAAATAAAATAATAGCACTGAAATCTCACATTCAAATTCAAACACGCGTCGATTTTCACCGCGTCGCAAACCACCGACCCCCCGCCTTTATTATTACTGTTTACTATGATAATAGCTCTAAATTAGACCGCTTTGATCTGGATTTCATTCTTCTACAACACTACAGAAGATCCCTGTAGGTTATTCCAGTAGCCACTTATATATACAGATTACTTACTAATACATTTTTTGCTACGCGTACGTATTGTAACTCTTTGTTGTTTTCGGTAAGCGCTCTCCGAGAAGCTTTATATGCACCGGCCCACTGCAGACCGAGATATGATTTTATTGCCAATGAAAAATTTCATCAAGAATTTCCCATTGGCAATAAAAATCCGAAAATTTTAAACCTCCTTCAAGCTCATGCTTGGAGTTCCAATGATTGGAAATTGAACATTTTGGCATATGCGGAGCCTTTCTGCTCTAACCTTCCTTCCGTTCGCTTGTCTTCATATATAATAAATTAAAAAAATCACGTCTTGTTATTTTATATTGCTTTTGTTTCCTTTTCCTAGATTTGAAAAAAAAAAAAAAAAAAAGTTTTTCTCTTTATGACATAAGAAAGAGAGATTTGACTGCAAATCACGTTTTGTTATTTTAATTTTATTTCAGTATTAAGGAAGAAACTATTTTGTCTGGACAAGTTATAAGTGAGGAATTGTATATTACTGAAATCAAAAACTTAAATGAATCATAACAAAAGATCATCTGTATCTACAGTACCCAATTCTGCTCCATTAAATGTAGGGTTTATAGGGTTATCACATCAAAAAGGTTGGGCTGTAAAGACTCATTATCCGGCAATATTACAATTATCATCACAATATCAAATTACTGCTGTCTTTAATCAGGAACCTAATGCAGCAGAAGAAACAATAAAAGCTCTGAAATTAAGTAATGCTTCACCATATTTAACTCTAGAATCATTTGCCAAGACGGCAATGGTAGATATGATTGTAATTTCAATACAATCTTCAGATCATTATTCTATAATCTTACCTTTATTAGAATATTCAAGAGCTAATCCAAATTTGAAATACTTATTTTTGGAATGGGCAATGGCTTGCAATTTAGATCAAGCTGAAAAAATTTATAAAGCTGCATTACAACGTGGTTTGCAAACTATTATATCATTACAAGGACGTAAATCACCTTATATTCTTCGAGCTAAAGAATTAATAAGTCAAGGTCATATAGGTGACATAAATTCAATTGAAATTGCAGGAAACGGTGGTTGGTATGGTTATGAAAGACCATTAAAATCACCAAATTTTATTTATGAAATGGGTAATGGTAATGATTTAGTAACAAATACATTTGGTCATACAATTGATCTTTTACAATATATGACAGGTTCATATTTTAGTAGAATTAATAGTATGGTATTTAATAATATCCCAGAACAAGATCTAGTAGATGATCACGGTATTAAAACTGGACAAAAAGCAAAAAAAAGTGTACCTGATCATCTTTTATTTCAAGGTACTTTAATGAGAGGTAATGTCCCAGTATCTTGTAGTATTAAAGGTGGTAAGCCAACAAAAAAATTTACCAAAAATTTAGTTATTGATATTCATGGTACTAAAGGTGATATTAAATTAGAGGGTGATGCTGGTTTCGCTGAAATTTCAAATTTAGTACTATATTATAGTGGTATTAGATCAAATGATATACCTATACCAAATTCAAACAATAGTAGTATAAATAATAGCCCGTCTGCTTCTCCAAGTCGTAGTAGTCATAGTAGTAGTAACGTCGATAATAATATGAACGTTTATGACGTTGGAAAAGAAATTATGGAAGTTTACCATTTAAGAAATTATAACGCTATCTTAGGTAATATGTTTCGACTGTATGAATCTATAGCAGATTTTCATTATAATACTAAAAAGATACCAAGTTTACCATCAAAATTCATCATGCAAGGCTTTGAGTTTGAGGGTTTCCCAACTTTTATGGACGCTTTAATATTACGAAAGTTGATTGATAGCGTCTTCCAAAGTCATATATTAGGTTCAACTTTAGACGTGAGTAATATATCTAAATACCCATGAGGCTTTTGAAAGATAGATTCTTATATAAAGTTTTTAATAATTATATTTTTGCATATTTACGAATTACATCCCCTCTCATTTTGGGCCTTTCCATTTCTCTTATTGTGTTCTACATATAATTTGTTCTTACTTCATTAATTAATGTCTTTATATCGTGATGGATATTTTCCGAGATTAACTTTTGTTCAATTTTTTCGAGTGATAGGAATGTCTCTAGCAAATCACCATCAATGACATTCCTGATTGGCGAATAGTAACCTCTATAGGAATCAAGATCCCTACCAACAATCGTATATGAACCTTCAACTTTTTCCTCACTACGTTTCTTTTCTCTGATCAACTCCGAAGGGTCATCTTCGTGCTTCTCTTTTTTATTTATAAAATCAAACATTATCATTTCTAGTTCTTTAAGCCTTCCTTCGAGTTTAGTAAAACGTCTAATTTCAGTACTTGAAATAATTGGAACTAAAATACCAATTGTACCTTGTAATCCGACATAAATTATGGAATCCCTATCTGATGTTTGTAGATTTTTAGTAACAAAAAAATCCATGACAATATCATTTATATAAAAATGATTCACTAATTTTAACTTAAATGGACATTCCATAATGTTCCCATTAACCTTCTGAGTGATATGATTCTCATTGTAATCGTGATCATAAATATATGAATCAGATTCCTTTGGTAGTCTTAATGTCCAAATATTACCAAATTTGTCACCACCAATAACAGTCCATTTATCCAAAAATTCAATCTTTGTAACATGTCGTTTAACAATATCATCTGCGATAGGTCTAAAAATATTTGTACTTCCATCAAATATATAAATAGTTACTGATTCCGTTACATCTCCTACGGCAACTCTATCACTTTCCCAAGTTGATAAACAACTTATTCTGGTTATTGATGGAATAGTTGCTGTAACAGATTTTCTCAATAATTGTTGTTTACCAAGGGAGTAAAGAACTAAATTATTGAAAATTGGTGCTAACAACATGTTACGAAATTGACACAATGTAGAGACTTTGTCTTCTACAACAGTCTCATGGAGTAAAGAGACTTCAAATTCCTGAGTTTTTGGTTTTAGATTTATTTCATATGTGCATAGTTTCCCATCCGCAGTAGATATTACTAAATTTGGTACGACAGATTTACTGGAAAATTTAATCATTGTTGCTGTTAGGCAAACGACATTGTCCAAAATCCTAAAATAAGGCTCGTTGGAGTCAGTTTTCTGGCACTTAAAAAAAATTCCCGTTGATGAAAAGGATTCCATTATTGAAATACGGCAGGTATCCTCTTCGATAGAATTTTCTATGAAAACTGTGTAATCATCAAAAGTTAAAATTTTTTTATTTCTAAATTGTGGTACTAACAATGCTTGATCAGATATTTCCTCCTCATCACTTTCATCATCAACATCATCAGCAGCTTCATTTTCTGATTCTGAACTCTGGATTAGTTTAGTTTCTTCCATTTTAAACCATGAATCGATAAATACAAAATCAATAAATTTACCAATAACTAATTCGCCAAATGCAGACAACGAACAACAACCATTAAATTTCATATTCTCAGTAGTGAATCCAGAAGCTTTTGTTAAATTTTTTATACCAGGCTGAAATGATACAGGTCTAACATAAGAGATATCATCAAATTCATAACTAACCCATGTTAAATTGGAATGTATAACAATCAAAGGACTCAATTGTTTATCCCTTTCATCATCGTCATCTTCTTCCTCTTCCTCTTCATCTTCTTCATCTTTTGAATTCAATTTTAAAAAAGTACGATCAATGCAAGATAATCTTATTTTTTTGTCTCCAATATATCTATTCCAAACATGACCGATGTGACCGACATTATGCGGATCATTTTCTATAATTTTTGATCGTACATATACACCATTTGTCAACCCCATATGGATATAACCAGGTACATATAGCATATCATTAACCTCATCCAGCACGCTTTGAAATGCCACATCTTCAAGAAACTCATCTTCTTTTTCATGATTTAGGGAAACAACATAAACTAATTTATTTTTTGTCGCTACTATTAAATAAGGACTCTTTTGGTTCGGATTTTTTGAATTATTTGAGAGTGCAATCTTAATGATTCTGTCAGTTCTGTGCGGTCTATTAGTTGATTCAATTAATGTTGTTACATTTGCATCACTAGTTATGGTTTCAAAATAAACAACTGTGTTACTGGATAATGCTATGGCAAGTTGAGTGGATGTTGATGTTGCAGCCGTGATACGAATACCAGCAGGCGGTAACCAATTTAATAAAACTTCGAAATTTTTAGGATTTTTATCATTCGTAGAAACATGAATTAATTGATTTTCGCATACCTGTATGATGGAATTGGAGAGCATAGTTGTCATATATATAGTTTTATCATCTCTAGTATTAAAGATAGAATTTTTAGGTAGTTTCAAATCTTGAATAGTATCACTATCTATTTTCAGGAACAAGGTCGAGTTTTGATATGATAAAACCAATAAACTATGATATTTATCCATTGGATCTAATTTTAATGACCAAATATTTTGAGCATTTATTGGTAAATCTGATGAAATAAGTTTAACAAAGTCAACTGAATTTTTATATGATCTAACTATACCATTTGTAGAATTCGTTATTAACTTCCGGTTTTTAGTGTCTAGAACTGTTGATAATATAGGATTTAAAGTTGGTTGAATATCGGCAATACTTAAGTTGGTTAAATTTTTTTTAGGATCTATAATTTTTGTAAAATCTTGTTGAATTTCAAAAGCTTCTGAACCGAGACTTTCGAACTGGTATAAATAGTTATCATTAAATTCTGAATTAGCAAACAAATAACCATTTTTAAAAATATGTAATCGTTCGGATTTTAAAATTGTGTCAAAATATGTTATTGAAACTATAGGTCTATTTCTATCGTTTTCATCTGGTTTAATTCTTAATTTGAATAAATCCCCATGATTTGATTGTAGTAACAAGAAGAACTCATTTTTCAGGAGTTGAGTAGTTCCTGAGATAATTGTAGTAGTTGTTGTTGTCTCAGAATTTTTCGGTAAGGGCACCTTTATGCTATAAAAACCATTTAAATCCTTGATAAGGATATAATCATCGAAACCTAATAAAACGAACGGATTAATTGTAGTTTCCATCATTTCATTAGAATTTAAATTAGTTTGAATGTTATATTTATTTAAATCAGGTAAAGCCATCAAGAAATTAGCAGTTGAATCGACAAAATAATCTGATTTTTTGATAATATAATTCAGACTTAAATCGAGGATATAAAAAATTAGATGACAATTATTTGTCGTTAGATCTAGTTCCAGAGTTGCAAAGTGTGGATTATCGATGAAATTCACGGTACATGAAGTAAGTTGTAAAGTAATATAATTTGATCGTATTGCCTCCAAAGGAGACGATATTGTTATTTTATTTTCATTATTATAATTTAATAAGAAAATGTATTTAAATTTTTCAACAGCGGAAAGCATTAGACATCTCCCTTTAGTGTCAATTTTACAGTAAGAGATTGGTGATAATCTTCTTATACCAGATCTCGTTATAGGATGATTGATCAATACATTTAGTTTATAGGAATTTTCTTTTTCTTGGTTTCTTTCAATGGTTAAAATAGTTAAATTACCTGAATCTGAAGTGATGACTAAATAATTATAATTTGAATTAGTTAGTCTAAACGTTTCCATTGTTGTAATGGTAGCCATGATGGGAAATTGAGATATCAATTGTAAAGAACCCGTTGATATATCATATAATTCTATATGAGTCTCTGTAGCAATACATAATTGTAATTGTTTTGTTGTTTTACTATTTGGATCGAGATCTACAAAATGACCATGACACGAGTGAATATAGTTTGATTGTCGTTTTAATGTTAGATTATACAAATAAAGATCTGAATCTTCTATTAACATTTTCCAAAGTTTATCTACCTATCCCCTATCTTGTATTTTTCAATATATCTTTTGTAATATGCTTATATAATATTGAAAATTTTATATATTTTTGACTGTTTTGAAAAATCATGAGACCCATACCCCCGATTGAACAATTACCCTACACCAAGATACAGACTATTCCCACTTTCATTAGAAAAGGTTGGCGGTTAAAACAAACAGTCAGTTTGAGATATTACAGATATACAACTGACACGACTGTAACGTTTCGCTGGTTCCAGTTATTATGATATACCAGTTTCTCAATTCCACTGCCAGTCAGTGTTTAAAAAATGTTGGTTTAGTTGTACATTACTAAGAGATTGTCTATTAAAAGATAGTGTCCAATCTGAAATACCGCCTTCTCTTGTCATTAATCAAAAGCCCTGCCCACACCTGTAGGGTTAACAATCTGGTTTATGTTCCGTGGAAAGTCTCAATTAACAAAAATCAGCTCAATTTTTCTCAATATGACAAAACAATTAAAAACGAGAGATCTCAAATTGATAATCGGATTACTAAGAAAATTGTTCCGCAACGTTCTATGGTTGCCACTCAAATGTTCTTCCGGGGTATGTTTAGCGTTTTTGCAGGCTCAGCAGTTAAGCCCTTGCCCGAAAATTTGTGAAACCGAATGCGGGTTGGTGTGGCAAACTGTGAACCTCGCCCAGGAAAGAGTGCGCAACACTAAGTCCACGCTAGGGTTTGCAATGTTATTTCCCGCGTTTCAGTAGGGTTGTACAGCAAGTGTCCGGGGTGGGGCAGCTAGGGTTAGGCCTTAATCCACGTTGCCCCGCCATTTGGAACGGACGACCCCGCAATTATTAATATCGTAACCTTTTTTACAACAGGATTATATAAGTCAAAATACTTTTCAGATATGATATTTTTCAACAAAATTTAATTCTGTTCTATAATATAAAAGAAAACAGAATTAAGTATCCTCTCTGTTAAAGAATTGCTGCTATATCTCTTTTGTTAGTTGTTTTTCACACTATTTTTTAATTTTTCCCATTTTTGACTTTTCTCGTTCTGGAAAATTATCCTACCTTGTTGTTGTCTTTTTTTTTCCTGGCTGTTTCTGACGTTCAACTTAAATAAAATATAATAACAACATACTTTTTTCCTTTCCCTACTTCTTTGCCTTCCAAGAATTTTAACACTCTATACTGAATAAAAATATCAACCTACTCAATCATGGAAATTTACGTTAGATTAAATGATAGTTTGGAACGTGATTATGCGTTCCAAGTCGCTAGTGATGAAACTATTAACAATAAGATCAAGAAAATTTTCGCTATAGATCCAAAAGAAATTAACCAAAAGACCACTTTGTCTAATATAATGGTTATTAGACCTTCTATCTTTCATGAATATCAACCTTACGAATTTTATAAATCAACCCATCCAGGTTTCTTATCTGAAAGTGGTTGTCTTTTATTTCATTACGAAGCTGATAACAAAGAATATTTGGAAAAATTAGATAATGAAAAACCTTTAATTGATCAATTATGGCCTGGTCAATTAGTTATACCAAAATGGAAATTTTCAAAGAAATATATCGCTATTTATGCTTCTATAATGCTATTTTGGTTATATACCGATTTACCTGATGTTATTTCTCCAACTCCTGGTATTTGTTTAACAAATCAATTATCAAGATTAATTATACCAGTTTTAAGAAATTATCTACAACAAGATGAATTAGCTGATAAACTAGCTGAAGAAATTCAAATTAACTATTCTTCTGAACCTGCCCAATGGACTTTCTTCGTATTACATATCCTAAAGATCTGTTTCATCACTTTCTTCTTTTATGTTGCTTTAGCTAATCCATTTTCATTCAATCCACTTAAATTATATAAGTTAAGAAATATGGAATTAACTAGCAAAAATGAAACAATTAAAAATTTATTGAAAACCATCGGTTGGATTGGTTCAAAAAGAGCTACTTATGATGATTATCAAACATCCTACTATAATTATGTTATTAAGAAGTATGGTGGTGTCGTAAAAGCCTTTAGAGCTGGTCAAATTAAAGACGCTGCTGCTCCTGGTATGCCATTAACTAAAGGTGAAGGTTTCCAAACTCCATTAGATGAAAGATTTACTGGTTCCACTTTTAAAACTATTGAATCTGAAAATCCAAGATTTATCCTAAGTGAAGAATACTTCATTGAATTAGAAAATACTCTAAAATCAATCTTAGATGGTTGTAATGGTGATATTGGTTTAATGAATGAAGAAATTAAAAGATTTAGAAGATTTGGTTTATTTGAACCTTCTGATAAATTAAAGAATTTAGTCAAGATTAGAAAAGATATCTATCGTGAAGAAAAGAAATTATCAGAAGACAAAACAAAACAAAAAGATCTCAAGGCAAAGAAAAGAGAATGAAAACATTCAGTTTGCCAAAAAATTATTTTTGCTTTTTTCATCTCTACCCTCTCCTCTATTAACCTTTTTTTTGTCTCAGTTAAGAATTAAAATTAAAAATTAATTAAATAATAAAATGATTTTTGATAATCATTTGCCTATCTTTTAATGTATTATGTTTTTTTATTACCCCCTCTCCCTCAAATTTTTATATCTCATTGATCCGTCGTACCTATCATATATTATATATATTTTTATTATTCTATATTATAAAGAAAAAAAAATAACATTTATCAAATGACCTTTCAGGCATTGCACACGTACATACACCATCGTAAAACGCGGTATCCTTTCAACCTTCCCAATTAGTTTATTTGTCGCGTATAGAATTCTTTTCGGATTTGATTCTCGAGAGGCATATTTTTTTTCGACTGATATTATTTCGCGTATAAATATAGCGATATTTGTCTCGAAGAAACTTCCAGGACCTTGGTATTTTCCCTTCTACCTTTCAAATTATTTTCCTCTGTTGTAAAAATTACCAAGTTCCCAAAACATTTTAATCAGATGAACTGTTAATAGTTTTTGGAATTTCATCCTATTATGGTACAACAGCTATGAATTGATTTCTTTCAAATTGACACTTATCCTGCATTTGCTGCTATCTTCAAAAATGAATGAAAATTTATGATAGTTCTTAGTATTCCCCACTTTCAGAGGCTCTAATATATTTCACAGAACTATCATCCCACAACGAGGGTATAAAATTTCCACAGCAAAAGTAAAACAGGGTGTTACTTCGACCGTCTTGTGACCTCGGCCACATTACGTTAGGAATCCTGGCCGCTTTGATCTAGCTTCCTAAAGATTCGAAATCTCTGCCATTGCGGAGTTTCTGCATCAATTCGTTATATCTTTTAAAGCAGTCCATCATCTAGTATAGCCATTCTGGCATACCCAAGACACTCCAAGCCAAACCACTTGACACACTGTCTATGTTTCCGACCGTCAGCTGGCCAACAGACACAGCCAACGTCTCGTTCACCTCCGCAATACATGCAGGCAACAAAAGCATCCGTAAGTGCGAAATCAAAGTAACTGGTACTGAATCCCTCAGTATACAGGTGACTATGGTAATTAGGGGGGATATTCAAATAGTGGAACACGCTATCGTAGCTACCGTAAGTCTCGGCTAGCTTGTCTCTAGTTGGATTGACTAAAGGATGCAACCGTGGTCGCTTGGAATTTACCGAACCACTATTGAATATTGGAATCAAGAGTGGCCTATCGACCAATTACGCTCTTGACTCTTCTTCGTCTCTTGTTCTCACCACCCCTCTGCAAGCCACAGCGTTACTGACAGGTATATCTACCTCTAGGGGGTCAGTAGCTCCACTGTACTCGTCCATTGGCAAATCATCAAATACTGAATCCTCAGTACTTTCTACAAACGCAGTACTGTCTTCACCAACAGAATTACCGTTGATTATATTCCACACTTTCTTAGCTTTCCAGTCTCGTCCGAAAATCTATTGCAGCAGTTGTCATGGCCCGAAATGTGCTCCAGACCGTAAAAACCAGCTATCTGGTCCACCAAACAGCCATGAGGGATGCCGTCGCCAAAGTGACAAGACTTGCTCCAAAACGAAACACACACGCCGTCCTTTCTTATTCTACCTGCTGTCTGGATATACTCGCCAATCGATGTCCGCCATAATAACCAGCTTGACTGCGGCAATATCAATACCTTCTGAGACCACCTTCGTACCGACAACGACCCTATGCACTGCAGAGTTGATAAACATGTTCACACAGTCTATTTTCTCCTGAGTGTCGTAGTC
>JAJLYF010000053.1:0-78461 GCA_030571655.1 Jamesozyma lodderae | reverse complement strand
GACATGCAATCAATGGTGACAGTGAAATTAAGATGTTTACTTATTGATATTACTCAATAGTGACTATACATTATATTACCCCTATTAGATTCTAACTAATAGTGACATTTATTATTACTAACTTATTCCTGCTAAGTAATTAGTAGTGACAATAACATAAGTACATTCCTAGTGCCATTGAGCAACAGTGACTATGATACTTACTCCAGTGGTTATGAAAGCAACCATTGATGAGTCGTGCAACTGTCTCTTTGTTATTCCCAATTTACTGAGTAACTCCCCTAAACCAAGATGACTAACAATATTAAAGGGTAAAGGGAGTCCTCATAAATAAAGGGTAATCACATAGTAAAGTTGTCAACGACGGATGAACGTTGGAGATTGATCTATTCCATAGATCAATCCAAAATTATACATAAGACATAAGAACTCTGATCGTTGAGATGAGAATGTCTTTATGTTTCATTATTATCTTTATTAGTTTCCTTCAGGAGAAGGAGATCAAGCAGATACAAGATTATCAATAAATCATTATTCTAAGATCAACCCATTTTAGAATTCTACGACTTAATCCAATCATTTCATCTCTGCAGGTCCAAGCTAATTTTAATAATGACGAAACTAACCAAAACTGGTAACTCTATGACGGACAAACTCCGTAAAAGGTATTCTAAACCTTACATTTTTGGAAAGTATAAATTCTATACACTGTTACAAACAGTATAGCCTTACTAGCCTAACATATTGTAGTAGGTGAACTTCAAGATGGTCTGAAAATTACATAGTAATTTCTATTATTTTTATTGAGCATATTTTCTATTTTGCGCCAAACTACTTTGTCGCGTGCGAAAGTGAAAATTTTTCCGACATTAGAAAAAATGTAAGAGAATATAAAATATTTATATAGACATTATATAATATTGTATAGCTAAGAACACCAATCCAGTAAACCGTTATTATATTAACCAATAATGTCAAAGTCTGAAACATACACTGTCCAGTAAGATGCTTTTTCATTTTCAAAACTTCTTCAAGTGAGTATAGAAGTTCTTTATTTGTTGGACTTTTTTTATGATTTTGTCAGAAAGATGACGATCATATTTCATATTGTAAAGAGAGACTTTATTACAAGAACTATGAGATACCTTTCCGAAGTAGGAAATAGGAAACGATACAGAAAGAACCAAAGAAAAGAAATAAGAAAAATAAAGTCAGACTCAAGATACTTAAGACACAGAAAAATAAATGTCAGAAATATGACAATCATATTTCATATTGTAAAGACAGACTTTATTACATGAACTGCGAGATGCTTTTATTAAATAGGAATTAGTAAATAAAAGAAAAATAAAGTCTATTAAGCAAAGAGGCTCTTACTTAGTTTCTCAACATTTATTTAGTTACAACCATTCTTGTGAGAATTTTTGTAGCATAAACAAGTTTTTTCAGGCTAAAGAATAGGGTAAGCAATAGTTTGTCATTGTTTTCTGCCGACATATTTTCGTAGTCGTGTTAGCAAATGGGAGAGACAAATGTCTTGGTTTAATAGAGACAATGTGAAATAAAATGGAAGGCGATAAGAATTTTTTATTGCAATTTCTATTCCGCCATAAGAAAATTAATCAAAAACACAATATCTATTAAATTAAGTCATTATATATCTATTTCAAGTCATACAGATAAACGAACGGACAGTTTAAGTAAACTTATATACGATTTTAGCACCATATGTTTCACCTGGGTTTAGTGTGACACACTTCTTCCATTTATCTTGATTGATAGCGTTAACGAATCTACCAGGTTCGACAGCAAAACCCTCTCTAGGAGCAAAACCGGCCGTTAACCAGTCACCAGTGTAAACTTGGTAAGATGGTTCGGTAGAATAAACTTCTAAACCAATCTTAGATTCTGGGTGATAGGCTTTGGTAACTAAGTTTAATTTATTGCTTCTGGTATCAGTTTCAGTTGCATTAGCGTTTTCATCAACTACAAAATTATAATCATATTCTGGTTCAGTCTTACCTAATATAGTTGGTTGAACAGCATCGAATGTGGCAATATCTCTCTTGACAATCTTACCAGTTGGGATAACATTTTCGTCAATATCAACATATTTGTCAGAAACAACACGTATTTCGGTACCTTCGATGGATGCATTATTAACTTTATTCAAGTTGAAATATGAATGATTTGTCATGTTAACTGGAGTAGCTTTACCGTCAACAGTACCGTTGTATTCAATATTTAAAGATTTTTCATTTACATTTAAGGTGTAAAGAATATCGATTTCAAAATCACCTGGTAATTCACCATCCTTTTCCTTATCTACCAAAACAAACTCAGCAGTGTAAACGCCCTTAGATGGATTCTTAACTAAGGGACCTAAAAATCTCTTGTTATGGAATGAACTAATACTACTGTGATTGGCATTAACACCATTATTAATTGTCAATTGATAATCCTTATTATTCAAAGAAAATTTACCGTGAGCAATACGATTAGCATATCTACCAACGGTGGCACCCAAGTAACAGTTTTCAGGATCTAAGTAACCAGCTTCATCTTCGTAACCAATAACAACAGATTGACCATCAACTTTAATGTCGACTAAAGTTGCACCCAAATTAGCAACAGTAGCTTGAAACTTAGAACCAGCACCAATAGTGACAAATCTAGCGTCGTATTGCTTTT
The DNA here is from genome assembly GCA_030571655.1 of Jamesozyma lodderae. Classification (NCBI taxonomy): domain Eukaryota; kingdom Fungi; phylum Ascomycota; class Saccharomycetes; order Saccharomycetales; family Saccharomycetaceae; genus Jamesozyma; species Jamesozyma lodderae. The sequence goes on along the minus strand of JAJLYF010000053.1, from coordinate 75,770 downwards.
CTGGTGTAGCAAATTTAGACTCGATGCCTTTTAGTTGATAACCATATGGATTTTCAGTGGTCCATTTCCATAAATCACGACAAGCAATTTCAACATTTAATTCAGTTTTCCATTTCAACTCTTCTAATGCTCTATCTGGTTTAGCTGTCAAATTTAAGACATCGCCTGCTCTTCTACCTGTAACTTCATATGGGATTTTATCACCACAAGCTTCACAGAAGGCACGATAAACTTCGAAGACAGTGGAGCCTTTACCTGAACCCAAATTCCATTCACGACAGATACCAGTATCCTTAGTCTTATCATATGCATCTAGATATCTCAAAGCAGCAATATGACCCTTAGCTAAATCAACAACGTGAATATAATCTCTTATTGGGGTACCATCTCTAGAGTCATAGTCGTCACCGAAAATGTTTAACTTCTCACGTCTACCAACGGCAACTTGAGCCATATATGGCAATAAGTTGTTTGGAATACCTAATGGATCTTCACCAATCAGACCGGATGGATGAGCACCAATTGGATTAAAGTAACGTAAGATAGCAAATTTCCAGAGTTTGTTATCACTACCGTATAAATCATTCAAAATCTTTTCAATAGTGAATTTGGTGTTACCATATGGATTGGTTGGACCCAAAGGACATTCTTCTGGAATTGGGATCATGTTTGGGAATCTTGTAGCGTCACCATAAACAGTTGCAGAAGAAGAGAAAACAAACTTATGAACATTATATTTCTGCATTAGTTCCAACAAGACTAAAGTTCCTAAAATATTGTTATGGTAGTACTTTAATGGGATTTGAGTGGATTCACCAACAGCTTTCAAACCAGCAAAGTGGATAACAGAGTCAATTTGATGTTCTTGGAAGATCTTCTCTAGTGGGTCATGGTCACATAAATCTACATGATAGAAGGGGATGTGATGTTTAGTTAAAACCTCTAATCTAGCAACAGACTCATAGGAAGAGTTTGATAAATCATCCACGATAACACATTCGTAACCGTTTTCGATTAATTCGACAACTGTGTGGGAACCAATGTAACCAGCACCACCAGTGACTAAGACTTTTTTGCAATCGTTTTGTTTGGACATTTTATGCCGTACGTTTGATTTTATATCTACGTTATCTTGCAACTTGAAGTTAATTACATTTTAAGATTAATGAAGGTTGCTATATTCATATTTATATCATTTTGCTTTATTCTGCCTGATTAATGTAACGGAGCAGAGGAGTCCATTATCAAATATGGAGGATATTATTTCAGTCCTGCGACCGGAGATCAAAGGTCCGACAGTATAGAGAAATTTAAAACTATTCATGAAGCAAAATCAACAATAAACCTGGACTGTTGTCTTCCGAGTCAGAACATATTGGTGTCAGTTTTTTTCATTTACTTATTAGTCTTTCTCGACCGTATTGAACTCCGAAATAGGATGTGTGCCTTTATCAACTGCGTGTGGCTTCAATCCTAGCTATGAGGAATATTTCGATCGGTCAAAAAGTGAGTTGCTTGACTCTATCGTAAAATTATAACCGAGCTGTCCTTTAGTAGGGAGCATTGATCCTGGGTAAACAAAGTACTCCTTAATCTTTAAATTACCAACAATCCTACGGACAATAGTTATTTTTCATAAAAGAAGCAGTCATTTTGTATCAAGTTGGTATGGTTTGAGAGACCTATGAGTGCTGCAAAAAAGTGGTTTGTGTATTTTTCTTATAAATAGTTCATATAACCCTTGTATACTCGATGCTGTTAAAAATGTGTATGATCCTTTTTCAAGAATCACGTGGATTATTTTTGTTTCTAAACAAATGTACGAATCTAGGGAAAAAAATCTACTTTTCTCGGTTCATCGAAAAATTATTTGCAGTAGTGGAAGACAATAGAATACATATTTCACAAGTATAGGAACTTCAATAGATTTTTCAGGATTGGAGAATGAAACAAGGACAACCAGACGAAAACCAATTGCAGAGTTTTACGATAGAAGAGATATCGATGACAGTTGTACCACAATACAGTATAAAAAATCCTCCTCCTACGGTGATAAACCAAAGGGTCACGAATTTAATTGAATCGTTTAGAGGGACATACAGTTACGCACCAGATTTTATATCGCGTTCACCTGGTAGGGTGAACATCATTGGAGAACACATAGACTATGCAGATTTTGCTGTACTGCCGATGTCTATCGAATATGATATGTTATGCGCAGTTAAGGTACATAATGACCCATCACGTAATGCATCCATTACTTTAGCTAATGTAGATGATAGTCGTTTTGCTGAAAAGAAATTTGATTTACCGCCAGGTGGAGAATTAGTTAATATTGACCCCTCAGTCTCAGACTGGTCGAATTATTTCAAATGTGGACTTTTTGTTGCACAAAGGTATCTGAAAAAGATTGCTCCTAAACGGTTTAATAAGATGCCATTATGTGGTATGGATGTATATTGTGATGGAAATATTCCAGTTGGGAGCGGGTTAGGTTCGTCTGCTGCCATAATCTGTAGTGTTACTGTTGCTGTAATTCGTGCTAATATGGGTGAGGATTTTAAGATCAGTAAAGAAGATTTACTAAAAATCACATGCGATGCCGAACATTATTTAGGTGTAAATAATGGTGGTATGGACCAAGCTACATCAATATTTGGAGAGCTCGATCATGCTTTATATGTTGAATTTAAACCTAAGTTAAAAGCAACAACTGTTAAATTTCCACAAGTTAGTGAAGATAGGCACGGGTGGGATTTCCAATTTATCATTGCGGATTCATTAATTGAATGTAACAAATTCGATAGTGCAGCTACAAATTATAATTTACGTGTTGTAGAAGTTACTACAGCAGCTAATGTGATGGCAAATTATTACAAAGTTGCTATGTGTCCAACTTACCAGAATGAAAAAAGTTCCAATGTTATCAAAAAGGGAAATTTAAGAGATTTTATGGATGGATACTATGCTACAATGTGTAACGAACCTGAACCATGGAATGGTGATATAGATATTGGAATTGAAAGACTAACGCGAATGCTGGAATTAGTAGAAGAATCCTTAGGGAATGGTAACAGACGTCATGGATATAGTATGGATGAAGTATCTGAAGCTTTAGGGTGTTCAAGGGAAGAATTTACATTAATATATTTAACAATGTTTCCAATTCGGTTTCAAGTTCTAAAGTTATACCAACGTGCAAAACATGTATATTCTGAAGCACTTAGGGTATTACGAACAATGAAATTATTAATTAATAGTGGTAGTGAAAAAATTCAAGAGACAATGGAAACGATTTTTGAGGAATTTGGTGAATTAATGAATGGATCACAACAATCCTGTGCAAAATTATATGAATGTTCTACACCAGAAATCGACAAAATTTGCTCGATCGCATTGCACCATGGATCATACGGTTCGAGGTTAACGGGAGCTGGATGGGGTGGCAGCACTGTTCATCTTGTACCCAATGGTAGTGATGGTAAGAACGTCGAAAGAGTACGCCAGGCATTAATTAATGATTTTTACAAAGTGAGGTATCCTAGCATTAGTAATGAACAATTAGAAAATGCTATTATTGTATCCAAACCAGGTCCGGGATGTTGTATATACGAACTTGGGTCAATTTAAGTAACAAAATAAGAGTGTAATAAGTTATAGCAAGATAGCTGTATCTCTTTTTTTCATGATATTCCAGACTATTAGTAATCAATGTCTTTTATTTCGTGAAACCGATTGGCGGTATCAGTTCCATTTTTTAATTGTTATTATGTTAGATGAGTTTTTTTTGAGTCTTCCATCTGTTATGCCCGTGGAAATAAGGTGTTTTTTTAGACCCGCGGACTTCAAAAATTGCGATTTACTTCACACCTTCCAAAAAGAAAACAGGAATGGGGCGTGTTGCCCTAATGCATACGTCCAAATGCCCTGTGTACCCTATGAGTAAAGTGATATAATGATATCCGTGGTATGTTCCTACTAATAAAAACCACCACTGCTCGATAAACCCTATTTACTGACCACACTGTTTAGTTCCTGTTTTTCTTCAGCTGCACGATGCGGCGTCCACAAACCCTAATGCATGTTCTCCAGCTTACGTAACCTTAGGAAGAATTTGGCTTTTAAGTTTTTTCCATGGCGATACCCATCGATATCTGATATGTGAACTTAAGCCGTGGAAATTACCACTAGTAAGAAAGAACTCACTAAATCTTAGAATCACATACAAGGCTTCGGCAAGAAAATATATATATTACTAATAACTAATATATATATATATATATGTTAGCAGTTTATTGGTTTTATCTTGGGAGAACTTAACATCTTTCTAATTGCATTTAGCTACGTACATTTTACATTTTAGGGTTTTAATACACAAAAGTTTCAAATTACACCTTATTAAAGTAACAAACAAGTAAAAACATATTTATTTTTCGGGAAATATGCCATCTAAAAGTAGGCAACAAAATTTCATTAACAATGACTTTCAAACATCATCTTCTTCAGCAGAGTCTGCTGTATATGTCTCAGCTGACCATTTTAAAGACAAAAATAATATAGAGGAAAATGGTACAGACACTCCTGCAGATAGGTTAACTAAAATGTTAAATTCTAGCCATGCCAGTGTTCAGGGATCATCGACATCCGCCGATCAACAGTCAATGTCAGCAGAGACCATATCAAAAGTCGAACAATTAGCAGAAAGATTATCTAAGCATACATCAAGAGATGGTGGATTAAACACAAGCAATGAATCAGATGAGCATTTTGATGCTGAAGCAATTTTTGCATCTTTTGTAAGAGATGCTGACGAACAAGGTATTCATATTCGTAAAGCAGGTGTTACACTTGAGGATGTAGGTGCTGAAGGGTTGGATTCTTCAGCTTTGGAAGGCACAACGTTTGGTAATATATTATGCTTACCTTATACCATTTATAAGGGCATCAAGGCAAGCAGACACAAAAAGATGAAACAGATTTTACAAAACGTTAATGTTCTAGCTAAAGCTGGTGAAATGGTTTTAGTCTTAGGTAGACCGGGCGCAGGTTGTTCATCTTTTCTAAAAGTTACTGCTGGTGAAATTGATCAATTTGCTGGCGGAATTACAGGGGAAATATCATATGATGGTGTCTCTCAAAAAGAAATGATGAAGCGTTATAAAGCAGATGTCATTTACAATGGTGAATTGGATGTTCATTTCCCTTATTTAACAGTTCAACAAACTTTAGATTTTGCTATAGCATGTAAAACTCCAGCAAAAAGAGTGAATAATATCCCTAGAAAGGAATACATTGCTACTACAAGGGATTTGTATGCTACCATTTTTGGTCTAAGGCATACATACCATACAAAAGTCGGTAATGATTTCGTTAGAGGTGTATCCGGTGGTGAGCGTAAGCGTGTCTCCATTGCAGAAGCATTAGCAGCAAAGGGTTCCATATATTGTTGGGATAATGCAACCAGAGGTTTAGATGCATCAACTGCACTAGAGTATGCAAAGGCTATTCGTATAATGACTAATTTATTGGGTTCAACGGCCTTGGTCACAATTTATCAGGCTAGTGAGAATATTTATGAAACTTTTGATAAGGTTACTGTTCTCTATAACGGTAAACAAATTTACTTTGGTAATATTAATGACGCTAAGACTTACTTTGCAAAAATGGGTTACTTATGTCCTCCAAGACAAGCCTCGGCAGAATTTTTAACCGCTTTAACTGATCCAAATGGTAAACACATCATTGCAGAAGGTTTTGAACATAAGGTCCCACGAACATCTCAAGAATTTGAAGAATATTGGTTAAACTCCCCAGAGTATGCACAATTAAGGTCAGATATTCGCAATTATAAGGCTAACATTGATACTGAAATGACAAAAGAGATCTATAATAAGTCTATGGCACAAGAAAAATCAAAATATACTAGGAAGAAATCTTACTATACCGTTTCATATTGGGAACAAGTTAGACTTTGTACAGTTCGCGGGTTACAAAGAATTTATGGTAATAAGAGTTATACTGTAATTAACATAGCCGCTGCTATTATCCAAGCTTTTATTATTGGTTCATTATATTTCAAATCTCCATCAACGACTTCCGGTGCCTTTTCAAGGGGTGGTGTCCTATACTTCTGTTTATTATACTACTCCTTAATGGGTTTAGCAAATATTAATTTTGACCATAGGCAAATTCTGCAAAAACAAAAAGGCTATTCTCTTTACCACCCATCAGCTGAAGCATTAGCTAGTTCTATATCTGCTTTCCCATTCAGAATGATTGGTCTAACCTGTTTCTTAATTATCATTTATTTCTTATCTGGTTTACATACAAATGCTGGTGCTTTTTTCACTGTTTACTTATTTCTGACAATGTGCTCAGAAGCTATTAATGGTCTTTTTGAGATGGTTTCAGCTGCCTGTGACACAATTTCTCAAGCAAACTCTATTGCTGGTATCCTAATGATGTCCATCTCTCTTTACTCATCTTATATGATTCAATTACCTTCAATGCATCCATGGTTTAAATGGATCTCATACGTTCTACCTATTAGATATGCATTCGAGTCTATGTTAAACGCAGAATTCCATGGTAGAAGAATGGACTGTGGGGGTACACTAGTTCCAACTGGTCCAGGATATGAAAATGTTGCTTCTGACAATCGTGTTTGTGCTTTCGTTGGTTCAAAACCTGGACAATCTTGGGTTCTTGGAGATGATTATTTACGTACCCAATTTACCTACCAATATAAAGATACCTGGAGAAATTTTGGTATCATGTGGTGTTTTTTAATTGGCTATATAATTGCGAAAGCAGTTATTACTGAGTATAAGAGACCTGTTAAGGGTGGTGGTGATGCTTTGATTTTCAAGAAGGGTTCTAAGAGGTTTCAAATCAAAGTTGATGAAGAGTCTGCTGATAGTTCAAACAGTATCGACGTTAAAGAAAAATATTCTAGCAGTAGTATGACTAATGAGGATGATGAAGAGGTATTTGAAGACTTGCAATCTAAGGGTGTGTTTATTTGGAAAGATGTTTGTTACACCATTCCTTATGATGGTGGAATGCGTATGCTATTAGATAATGTTTCTGGTTATTGTATTCCTGGTACTTTAACTGCTTTAATGGGTGAGTCTGGTGCGGGTAAGACAACTCTTTTGAATACTTTAGCTCAAAGAAATGTTGGTATAATCACTGGTGACATGCTAGTCAATGGTAAACCTATTGACGCAAGTTTTGAAAGACGTACCGGTTATGTACAACAACAAGATATCCATATTGCTGAGCTCTCTGTTAGAGAATCTTTAATATTTTCCGCTCGTATGCGTCGTTCTCAAAGTGTTAGTGAGGTCGAAAAAATTGCTTATGTCGATAAAATTATTCATTTATTGGAAATGGAAGAATATACTGACGCTTTAGTGGGTGAATTAGGTACTGGTTTAAATGTTGAGCAAAGAAAAAAATTATCGATTGGTGTTGAGCTGGTTGCAAAACCTGATTTGTTATTATTTTTGGATGAGCCAACTTCTGGTTTAGATTCTCAATCTTCCTGGGCTATTATACAATTGCTAAGAAGGCTAGCTCAAGCAGGTCAGTCCATTTTGTGTACCATTCATCAACCTTCCGCAACATTATTTGAGGAGTTTGATAGGTTATTGCTTTTGAAGAAAGGTGGCCAAACTGTCTATTTTGGTGACATTGGTAATAATTCTGAAACTTTAGTTGATTATTTTGAAAGAAATGGTGCTAGGAAATGTTCCTCAAGTGAGAATCCAGCTGAGTATATTTTAGAAGCTATCGGTGCTGGGGCTACTGCAGTCGTTCAAGAGGACTGGCACCAAATCTGGAAGGCATCACCTGAATATAGCGTAACTAATACAAAGGTCGACGAATTAATCCATAACCTTTCTAACCAAAGCTTTGAGACTAATGTTGACAGAGAACCAACTAAATATGCCACGTCCTATTTTTACCAATTCAAGTATGTTATGATTAGAACAGCAACCACTTTCTGGAGAAACTTGAATTATCTTATGTCTAAATTGATGCTACTAACAGTTGGTGGGTTATATATCGGTTTCACTTTCTTCGATGTAGGTACTTCATACATCGGTTTACAAAATGCCATGTTTGCTGCTTTTATATCCATCATTCTTTCTGCTCCTGCAATGAACCAAATTCAAGCTAGAGCCATTGCTGCGAGAGAGTTATTTGAAGTTAGGGAATCCAAATCGAATATGTTCCATTGGTCATTGATTTTGATCACTCAGTACTTAAGTGAGTTACCATATCACTTGTTGTTTTCCACCATCTTCTTTGTTGCATCGTATTTCCCACTAAGAATAAATTTCCAAGCCTCTAGCTCTGGTGTCTATTTCTTAAATTACTGTATTATGTTTCAACTTTATTATATTGGTTTCGGTTTAATGGTTTTATACATGGCTCCAAACTTACAGTCTGCTAATGTGATGCTTGGTTTATGTTTATCTTTCCTGATTGCTTTCTGTGGCGTTGTGCAACCACCTAGTTTGATGCCATATTTTTGGCGTTCATGGATGTGGAAGACCTCTCCATATACTTACTTCGTTCAAAATTTAGTGGGCATTATGCTACATAAAAAATCTGTTGTTTGCACCACAAAAGAGTTAAGTTACCTCAATCCACCCCTGGGCCAAACCTGTGGTGAGTATATGAATGCATTTTTGGAAGCTACTAGTGGGTATATCGAAAATCCAAATGATACATCTAATTGTGCTTACTGCATTTATTCTATGGGTGACGAATATCTAGCTCGTATTGCAGCACCTTATTCAAACTTGTGGAGGAATTTTGGTATCTTCTGGATTTACATCATTTTTAATTTGTTTGCTATGGTTGTTATTTATTACTTCTTCCATGTTAGAACCGCCAAATTCATAGATCCAACCATAATATTTTCTTGGCTACAAAGGAAGAAAAAAACATCTAATTGATTGCAGTTACAATAGATTAATTTTTAATTATTAATATACTATTAAACGTTCATTGTATTTTTCTCATATATCTTTTTCTGTACATATATTTTACTTAGTTTTTTCTCTATACCTATCACAAATAAAATTTTTGAAAATAAATCAATCAATTAATCAATTTTTATCTTCAATACTTTAAGGTCTATATATATCGAAACAATGTATAATAAGTATTACTCACTCAAAATTCTTGACCTAAAAAAAAAGATTCTCACAAACTGAAAATAGCTACAAGTCCTAGCATATCGAACTATATTTTGAATTTTTTTTATTAGGAAATTAAGAGAGGTTGATGTATTTGTTATTAAGATGTTAACCCGGAATATCTTAAGTAACAGCAAATATTAGCTAGCAGTTATATATGCATATGTGACGTGGTTAAGTTTATCCTCTCAACATACACAGCACTTGGGCTTTCATAACAACTATTTTCAATTTTCTGCAAAATAGCTAATTCATTGATTTTATAAATTTTGTTTTTTCTTGTTTTTTACCTTCTTCTTTTCATACCACGCTGGGTAGCTTTGTTTGGTATTGAGATTATTTTAAATTTTTCAAAATGAAAACCTCAAAATTTTAGAAAAATATAAAAATAACAAACATCTTGGCCAATTTCTAAGTACTTTATTAGGCAAAATTATATATAACCGTTTTATCGTAAATTGTGAGGAATATGTTCTATAATAGAATTGTCTCAATGGAAAAAGAATTATTTTTGTAATATTATCACTCATGTGCCTTGAAAATGGAAAGAGCAACTCATTTGTAATCTATGGTATAAAGGAGTGTAAATAATACTATTCTAGAGTTAGGTCCACTTCATATAAAAAGTTTCAGGTGTTTTTGATAGAAAATGCTTACTATCTTAAATAGCAGAAACAATCATTCTTAATTTAACGTGTACTATGGTTAATGTGTCTTTTCAGCATATTCTAAATTTTTATGCTACAGTGATATACTGAAAATGGAGATCTCATTTATAGCCATCATTCTATTTGGCTTCAATATTGATGAACTTTTTGCATCTGAGATGTAATCTGACATTTTCTAAGTCTAAATCTGATCGTTATTTTGAAACATAAAAGTAATATGTAAAGTATATAGTTTTTACATCTTTGTCTTATAAGTGAAAAGGTAAAAACTTTTTCGACTTTTTCTTGTGCTGAACGTCAGGGCACATATAATAAATGTACTTTTAATACCAAATAATGTGTAAGAAACACATTATTTCCAACAAATATATATCTTGAGATTCAATGCTATTTACCTTGTTTCCTTGTCATAACAGAAAATGTGCAATTGAGGTGTTATCTAAATTGAGCGGACAAAACTACTAAATAGAAAAAGACAACAAGTAGTTGAGTTATCAAAAATACAGTAATATGTAGTTACATATTTGAGTATCAAATTTCAATAAAATAAGCCTTGTTGGCGCAATCGGTAGCGCGTATGACTCTTAATCATAAGGTTAGGGGTTCGAGCCCCCTACAGGGCTTATAATTTTTGCTTTTTCAATCGATAGTCTTATTTACCATGGGCACGACTAATGATTTTGTTTTATTGTCATTAGATAATTTTATGTATTGATATAAATATTCCCTTAATCAGTAGCCAAGTGTTTTGACGTTGAAAATCATGACCAAGTTTGGTAATCATTAATCTAACTATCACTCACGAACTATTGAAAATTTTTTAGTAACTGCTGAAGATGAGAATGGATCATCATCGAGCTCGCTCAATTTACGTTCCCTTTCAAATTCTCTCCAGGTTTTCATTTTGATCATTGAATGGTCAAATTCACCTTCAATATCGTCATGTCCACATTTTGTTTTATCTCCTGCCACTATTCTTGTATCTCCCCAAGAAAAATCATCAAATTTCCAATATGCATAACTTGGGAGAACAAAATTCCAAATCGGTAAAGCAATGAGGTATATCAACATCCACATAAGATATGACCACCTTGTTGCTGTGACTACAACCAGTACTCCAGGTAAACCTAGTATAATTGCTAAAAGAATTAGAGTAATAACAGGCGTTGGTTGCGAAAATATTGAGAAAAGTATTACATAAATAGTGAAACAAATTGCTAATGGTAGTATCATTGTACCTATCAGTTCGATTCCAACAACAAAATGCATCGAGAAACAAAAAGTCCCACAGAGATCCCTGATTAATAAGAGCTCAAATAAATTGTGCACCGTTGAATTAATCCAACGACGCCTTTGAGATAACAACACTTTAAACTTTGAAGGTACAACCGTCTTGCATGCAGCTTTAGGAACAAAAATTTGCTTTCTATTTGGGAATGTTTTCAACATTAAAGATGATAGGTAACGATCCTCACCTAAAAGAAGCAAATTTTTCTTGTGCAAAGTCAAAGTGTCGTTATCTGAATATCTCTCTACGATATCAGGGTTTGCTAAAATTGGCACCCAATATCCGTCAGCTCCTTTTGGTGATTTTATTCTATAAATTGAGAAACACCCTGGCAAACATGTAACTGAGCCAAATAAGGACTCAAAGGCTTTAACTTGATGATGTGATATAAAATACTCGAACACTTGTATTGCACTCACCCACGATTCGCTTTTATTTGCAATTTTGGTCTCACCACAAAGCCCCATTATTAGTGGATCTTTAACTAATTCGGCGACCATATGGGTCAGTGAATCAGGAAATACCTTTGTATCAGCATCCACCATTAATACTGCCTCATAAAAGTCGGCCATTAACCCTGTCACTTGCCAGATATTTAACAGAATCTGAAATTCTAATTCTGTCATCCGTTCATCAAATGTAATTTTTTGCAAAAACGACATTAGTATCACTTGTGAATCTCTTTTGCCTCTATTACCAGGTTTACTCGAACCCTTTTCATCAGGTGCACCACATTTAACAATTGTAATCACTGGAACACGCTGCTGCATTTCAAGTGGTACCGTTGAATCGTCGTACTTATAGAAGCCTGAATACACCATCGCCATATTATGTCTTTTAGATCCTGCCGTGACAGCAACGTATGAGTATGCCTTGACTTGGTCTGGAGGCGTAACGAAATCTTCCATCATACTCAAGGCGATATCTGGTGTGGTTTTTTCATTGTCAGAGCCCTTTATTAAGCCATCACATACTATCATTATCATTTTATGTGAGTTTGGGTAATCTGTTGTCGATAAAGAGTCAAGTGTAATTCTCAACCCTTCTTCGTTTTCAGAATAGCAGGTTACAAAGCATATTGTATGGATTAATGGAAAATTATAAGGCATATGACTTAACTCAGGTTGATCTATAATATCCATGTTAATAAGTGATTCATCTAAATTTTTGATTAAGGTGGGATCACGCTTAGTAATTTTTGATTCAATTCTTATATTAAGGGAAGAATTGTTGTTACTTGCACTTCCACTAGAAGACGACTTGTGGGCCGAATACTGTGGTCGAATTGATGAACGCTGTAGATTCATTGTCGTCATTCCCTTATACACGGTACTTGGATCTGTTTGTTCTTGTTTTGCAAATGAAACTAGATTAACCTTTGAATTCGAAGTTCTTGAATTCCGTAATGTTAAAGAGCTATGCCTTTTCATCAACGTAGCTGTTGAATTATTGTTGCTGCTATCCTTTGTAATCAATGAACTTTTTTTGGGTCTCAAATGTGGATCGACTTGTTTAATAGGTGCTTCGGATTGCATATTGCGTGACCAATCCTCAATCTCATTAATATGTCTGTCCATGGTCTTATTATCTACAGTAAAAGCTCCCTGCTTCTTAGCGACTGTCCAACGAAAATAGCAGGCAAATATAAACTTCAAAATAACAACAGATAGAATAAACACCAATGAAATATATAAGACGACATCGGATGCAATACAACCAACTGTTTGTGAATCTATTACGCCTACTTTTATAATTTCAGTTAGGCATCTAGCAACTCTTTTTTCGTATTTGGTAGTTAGTAAAATTGTAATGTCATAACCTTGAAAGTTTGAATTTTGTAAGTCATCAAAAATTAAAGGGTAATTTAGTTGATCTTTCTCGAGCCAATCTAACAGATTCAGATCCCAAACATCACCATTGTAGACTACCAAATTTCTTGACGAATCCTTAATTTGATTCCAAGTGTAATATATATCCGCAACGCTTTTCTGTGAATAAAACAGTTGACGATCTACTGGAGATAAGTGGCAATTCCAACCTTCATTATGCGGTTTTGCCATTGTCAGATCTCTTTTTGAAGTATTATTTGCTTCAAATGTAGTACAAGGAAAATACCAGGCTAAGTTGTCATTAGTTTTGTCATATGGGATAGTGCAGTTTTCCTTTGGTAATATTAAAGTTTTACAATTCCCATTAACATTTTGAAAGAGGAAAGATGCATCTTTACCACCTTCAGAGAAGGGTCCGTAAAGTGTATTCTCACCAACCTGGATATCGTCAATATTTTTATATGTTGCAGAATCAAAACTATATGCTTCGCCGTTAATGATCAAATATGGCTGATCAACGTCATTAGTTTTTAATCTTAATCTTGAATGGTTACAGACCGTCTTGGTAAAACCAAATGTTAAGAAGGAAATAAAGACACCAAGGTAACCTATAACAGAAATTAAGGCAATTTTTTCTCTCCAAGCCATCTGTCTTTCAGTTTTCGGCATACCAAATAATTTTAATAATTGAGGTGGCGCCCAAAATGTTATCAAATAACAATATAATTGCCAAATAGAAATTGGTTTTTTTGGTTGTGCCTTTAAGTATTTGGCTCGTTCTCGTCTAGGCTTTATGGAGGTACCACCATTTGTATTTACCCTTCTCATTTCGGAAAATATTTTACTTCTGATTGAACTTTGAGTCTTGTCTGTCATATTAGACGCATTATCTGGCTGGTTATCACGAGTGTCCGTACGTGCTTTGCAGCCATTATTTTCTTGATTTTTGAGCATGCTGCTAGTATTGCCATTAATTATATGTTTACTATTATTGTGATGGTGAATTTCTACAGGGTTTAAACCGGTTGTGGAAGGTTGTACTGAAATATGTTCTCTTTGTTCTTGGGTTTTTTGTATATAATAATGATGTGGATCTGAAGGGTCCTCATATCTAAGACGTTCTGGTCTTACTAAAAACCCACGCCTATTAGGACTTTCAATAATCGATCTTGAATCTAAGAAAGATTCTTCATCCTGAACTAACGACTGGTTGATACTGTCATCATCGCTATTAATGTTGGACATACTGAGTATATTATCTCAAAAATAGTTCTTTTTTTGATTGTAACCACGAGTTATACTGGTTTTATTGTGAGGGAATTTCTATCTAATATAAATGTTATATATATTTGGGTTCATGGTATTACAAAACCCATACACCACATGGTAACTGTGTGTCACAAAATTGCCTGAATGTTTGTAATTCCTCGACTCTTTTTGGTTTACTTTCAGTTGGTAAACATCGAAATACCGTTTAACAATGAGGAGACAATTAATGAGGGTGTTAGACAAAACTTTGTATTCAAGGAATAGCAATGTTAAGCTGTTGGCTTTGGTGTTACCCTTAGTCACCAGTTTCAAAGTTTACTCGAGCTTAATTTCTTAAATAAAAAACTGGTCCTTTAATATAAACCATACTCTCTAGTTTGTTAATAAAGGGATGTAAAAGGACGTTTATGTCACCTAATTTACTTTCCAAGATATCCTGTTTGCAAAAGGCTTTAATAAGCCCTTAAATCTGGCAGGATAGAATGAATGTGAAGGTCATTTAATTTATTTTCAGAAAAACTGATAATTGCTTAAAGTTGGGTAAGAATCCTCAATAGTAGTTGCACAGTTGAGATTGCTCAAAACTTTGACTTTTTTATCGCAGCTTTATCTCAAAATTATCAAAAATAGTTTCAAATTTGAGATATTTCCTTGATCGAAAAGTTAAAAATTAAACAGCCATATGGTGACAGAGTTCAGTTATATATAACGGCTTCTTCTTCATTATCTTGATCTGAAGTAATAAAATGAAACTATCTTGATTATATAAGCAAAATGTTAAGCTCGGATTACCTTTACACGTAAATTTGCTCACGCATAAGCAGAACAAAAAAGTATAAAAAACGAGCAACCAGGGAATACTCCCTTCATTTCGAAGGAACTTCAGCAATTATACCAAAGTATTAAAAAGATGCGAAGATTTCAAAGCCTACTAACTCCCAGCTTTTCTCGTCAATTACCAAGAGTTTTTACACCCTTGAGATCCAATTCTCTTAGTGTTACAACGAGGTATAGATCGCTACATAATACTAGTTATAAGTTCCAAAATTCCAAATCTCACTTAAGTAGAACTCCAATTGGTGCGTCAGGTAAACATGATGGTAGTGCAGGTTCATTATCTAATGGTTCAAGTATTGAATTCATCTTTACCAAATCAATTGCCTTATTCCTTATTGTTGGTGGATTATCTTATTACATTTTTGAAAGGCAAAAGAGTAAGTTAGATAAAGAGCATGATAAGGAGGCACATGCCGGTTACGGACGTCCTCAAATCGGGGGCGGTAAATTTTCATTAGTTGACTATGATGGTAAACCATTTACTGAGAACAATTTGAATGGCCAATTTTCATTAGTTTATTTTGGGTTTAGTCATTGTCCAGATATTTGTCCAGATGAGTTAGACAAGTTGGGTTGTTGGTTAGACGATTTAGAAAAAGTTAATATTAAAGTTTTGCCAGTTTTTATCACATGTGATCCTAATAGAGATAGTCCAGAAGTACTAAAGGAATACTTGGAGGATTTCCATGAAGGTATTGTCGGTGTCACCGGTACTTATGATGAAATTAAGAAAGTTTGTAAACAATACAGAGTCTACTTTTCTACCCCTGAGAATGTTAAACCTGGTCAAGATTATCTAGTTGATCATTCAATTTTCTTTTATTTAATGGATCCAAATGGTCAATTTATAACTGTTTTAGGTAGAAATCTGGATGAAGTTACTGGTGTTGAAAAAATTAAGGAAAGCATTAAGGAATGGGAAAGGGTTCAAAAAGAAAAGAGTAAAGCAAGTAAAAAATCATGGTTCTCTTAATTTGCTCTAAAAGAAATATAATAATCATGTAAATAATGCTAAATATATACGATTTCGAATATAGTTAAATAATACATTTCTTTTCCATAGTTATAGGACAATAAATAAGATAAAAAAATAAGGTAACATAAAAAAAGTAGTAAAACATCATCAAATATACATATAAATAATTAAAGTGGAACGGGATAAAAAAAATAGCTTACTCGGTGACTTCCTTATTGCTATCGACGTCATTTAACTCAATATGCTTGTCATTGTCATTGCCACGTAATGTAACATATAAAAAGATAGTGCTTAAAGTTAACATTAAGTAAGCTATAACTTCCCATCTCACTATAACTGTTTGAGCGGATTCACAAACCCATTGAACTAAACCCATTACGATAATAACAGTTAAATTACATGTAGTAATAAATTCATTTGGATAATAATGGTTCAATTTGATAATCGAAACTAAATTAGGTAATGTACCGAAAACAGTACCAATAAATAAATGTAACCAGAATTTTTCGTCTTGGAAAAACTCTTTCTTGATACTCATATGATTTGGTAAATGATCATTTTTTGGTAAAATTGGTAACAACATTAATATTGAAACTAATGGTATGAAAAACAAAGTTTTTTTGTTCATAACATTTTTCAAATTTGCTGGAGTTGATGTAAACCATTTATTACACCAAACGGCGAATGGTCCAATGGCTAGTGAACCTAGACCACATATTAGACCAGCTTTTAATCTATCGAATAAAAATGGATCATTGACTTCACCGGTTTCTTTATTTACAGATAACTTACCGGCTAGAAGGTCACAGGTAGCATTAGTATATGATATTAGTAAGATACTAACAACGGCTGTCAACATGACTAAATAATTTCTGAAGATATTTTTATTTCTTGAGATATTGCAGACACCATATAGTAACGTAGTCATTTCATAGAATGCGATGTTTTGAATCAAAGTGACATCAAATGCAGGAGTCAAGGACAATCCCATCATATATGTTATTACCACGATTGTAATGAAAGTGGCCAATAGTAAAATTTTCATAATATAATTTAATTTTGACTTTAATGAGGTAGTAGCAGAACGACCTTGATTAATATCGGAGGGATTTTCAACCAAAGAAACTGGCATTGGCATAGAATCAGTAGCAAAAAGAGTACCGCCTGTATTGCTCGAGTTATTATTATTAATAATATTATTATGAGACCATATATAATTCGTGAATGGTAAAAGCAAAAACCATGTCATGAAATATATTATAGCCATATGAACATTAAAATTTGGTTTAATAAATTTATCTATGTTATTAGGATCATTTAGTTCATCAACAGTAGTATTTTTACCCAAAATACTTGAAAAGGATTTCGTCTGTATAGTATATGAGGCGACCACAAGCAACCACAGGACATTAACGTTTAAACCCATTGCTTATTATAAAACTTATATAAATTGCTCAGAACACTATCCTCAACTAAATGAGAAATTGAAACAGAACTGCTAAAATATATGTTTTACACTCTTATCCTTCTCAATCATCAATCCTTTTCAACAAGAAAGAAAACAGAAAACAACATAAAAGTAGTCACGTGTGGCTATAATAAGCCACGCGGAAATAAGACCGGCGTTAAGCTCGTTTTGAATGATTGAAACTATTAAATGATGATTAAAAACTATTTAAACTGATTATATATCATTGACAGCAGTGTTATGGGAGTCCCTCAGGAACTTTAGTCTGTCTGTTATGTACAGACACATGCTTGTCCAGCCTTGTACGTCGTCGCTTAATGAATCCGATAGGTATTTGAAATATTTACGGTAATTGTCTTCTTCACATAAATATTTATCGAAGACTTTGAAGTTTTCATATTCGATATCGTAGTTTTTCAATCTTTTCAAGTTTCCGAATGATCTTATGTGTTCACCTTTGACTATCAGATCGTTATCCTTCCATAATTGTAATGGATCGAATTTTGGCAGATTTGAGTGGATAAACATGATATCTACCTCTTTAACATCGCCCTTCTCTTCGTCATAATCGTCACCGGCATCGAAATACTTTTGATAAAATTTTTCCACAGTATATTCAGGGTCATATTTAATCTTTTCAGGTGAAATGTTATCATATTTTTCGTTGATATCATTAGAAGCAGTAAGATATCTTGCATAATCTTGTACAAAATCATGTTGTAACATAGCAACACCACGATATCCCTTATCATCTGGTTGATGATATCCATCTACTCCTACTACAGTTCTAACTTGATAAAATGGCAAATCATAGAAATTTGCAGCAGCAATGAATGTTTCTTTGTCACCTTCACCAGCCGCCTTTTGTGAAAAAATTGGATAATACCAATTTGGACCATTGACATTATAGTATAATGCTAGTAGGACTGTTCCTAAATGTTTTGATTTATTAATCATCAGTTGCCCAGATTCTGTTGATACATCTGGGATGGTTCCAATAAAATCATGGAATGGAGCATTACTTAACTCTTGAGCATCTTTAGTGTAAACTTGTGATGGTGTTAAATCATCGAATGAGTTACGTACACGTGATTTGAGATCAATTGGAATATCTGCGATTTCATAGTATAGTGGTTGTGTAGTACGTCTCCAGAAATCTGGCCATAGCACTAGACCTCTAGATTTGTATGGTTCTTCATCAAATATATTATTTAAAGATTTTATTGGGAAATTATCAGCATCTAACAATAATAAATTTTCAAAACTGGATGCAATGATAGCAATGGATTTAAATTGGTAACCTTTGAATTCAAAATTATTAATCATTTCGCGTGGTAAAATATCGCTGATATAAATACATTTAGCATTAACTTGAGGCAATAGAGTGTTACAAAATTCAGTTTCACCTTCATCGTTTGGTGGGATGAAGACTTCCACTGGTAATGTTGTTCCCAAGTTTCTTAAAGTTTTAATAACAAGGAATGCCATTAATGAAAATTTACCACCACCAACGGTAACTATACCATCACCTTTATATGAATCACGAGGTAACACCAAATCATTTAGTTCATCAACAAATGAACGATGTGATTTAGTTAAATTTTCCACATCTTCTTCATCTAAATCTAGACAGTTTAATAATTCATCATGCGATAAACGAGACCATTTGGAGTAATCATCTGGTCGATTACCTATATCTCCGTTTAATTTACATTGTGACTTATAGACTCGTTTACATTTACCTGCTGGAGAGTAATCGATCAAATTTTGGAATACTTTGTTGTAAAAATTTTGCAACTTATGAGATGATGATGTTGTAGAAGAAGAGGATCTGACGGTACTATCGCTTTCTAATTCTGGGGCAGTAGCTGTATCATCTTTATATGTGTAAGTACCAATGTAATTCTGTAGATATGTCTTGTATTGAGCAACAGATTCTGCTGGATCACCATTGTAGATATAACTATTTGCGATGATGAATATGCATACCACTGATACGAACACCAAAGAAAATTTGAAAAGTTTGTAAAATCGCTTATTCAAAAGTCTTGCCATATTGATTATATATTCAGAACTATATCAGCTTAGCGATATGCAGTAGTTATCTATTTACACTGAATTCAAGCTGTATATATATATTTTACTTAGAAATTAAATTTTGTTTCTCGTGTTTTCTTCGATTTAGTGAAAAATGTTTGCTGTGCGATATCATTACAATGCAGTCAGAAACATCGGCATCCAGCCTATTCTTGGATAACATTGCATTGGCAATGATGGTCGTGTATATCACTGGTTGGTTACAGTACCCTGTCTTATGGTAAAAAGTAGTTTAATTATCCATTAAGTACTCAGTACGATCTCTTGCGATGAATGTAAACGACTAGCTCGAAAGCGCTGCAAGAAACATGATCCCTCATCTAAACTATCACCTAGAGGTAACAACACATTAAGTATCCGTCTTCTTTAAAGTTCAACCTTTTCTAGTTTCTCTTTCTAAACCTTTGTTGCTTGTAAAGTGTAATTCAAGGGGATTTTTATGCGGCGCAGTGATTTTTCGATATATCAGGAAAAGATATATAATTCAATGAATCATTTCTTATATCTTGAGTTAAAAGTAAACAGCATCAGCTACAGCAACCCATATTATGTCTGCTAAAGATTATTACGGTGACACTAAACAACAAGTAAGTTTTTTTTTTTTAACACTCTGAGTGAAGCTAACGTTTACTAACTCCTTATAGTACTCCCGCCCAAGTGGCCCTCCTTCACAACAACACCAACAACAACACCAACAACAAGAAAGAGGATATTACCAACCCCCACAACAACAAGGTTATTACCAACAGGGTCCGCCTCAACAACAATATTATCAGCAACAACAACAACCTCAATACTATCAACAACAACAACCTCAACAACCAATTTATGTTCAACAACGTCCCCCTCAAACTAGTAATAATTCTGACTGTTTGACTGCTTGTTTGGCAGCTATGTGTATTTGTTGTACTTTAGATATGTTATTCTGAATTTTCTCATTCACTTATTATGTAACCTTTTAAAATTATATTATTATTTTACTATTCTTTTTGTCTTGTGATTCAAATTTGTTTTCTATGTTACATGTTAAATATCTAATAATAATAATATATATATTTATATATTAGTCTATTTCTTTATACCACTTCTCATGTACTTACCGATAACGATACAATGATCTCTTTCGTAAGGTTCTAATGTTAATTGTTCTAATGGTTTAATTCTTTCTTCACGTAATTTTTGAACTTCTCTGGCAAAAACAGTTTCGGCATCGACGGTAGAGTCAATACAGTTAGCTTTAATAGATATGACAACACCACCTTGGTCCTTTAAAAACATATGGGAATTCAAAGCAATAATACGAGCTTGATCAGGTTGGGCAACATCTGCAAAGACACAATCAACCATACCAACTAACATTCTGTATTTTTGTGGATGTCTAGCATCTTCAATAATTGGAATAACATTTGGTCTCTTCTTGGCCATAGAAATTAATTCTCTACCTGGTCTGTGAGAAAATTCAACAGCGTAGACAACACCTTCTGGGCCAACAACATCAGAAACATGAGAAACAGATGTACCTGAAGCAGCACCTAAATATAAAACTTTCTTACCTGGTCCAATGAATAATTCATCTAAACCACCCATAATACCAGCGGCTAACTTGGATCTGAAAGGATTCCAAACACGGTATTCAATCTTAGTAGCTGGAACACCATCTTCTTTAGAAGGTTCTTCGACAGAAATTCTCTTTTCACCATAAACAGATTCACCTGGGGCCATGTTCTTAGTAACTAAAAGATCTTCTTTACCTCTGGCAATAAAGACACCAGCATGTTTATGTGGTTCAATGACAACCTTGGCACCACCTCTAGCACCACCAGCGGCACCACCTCTAGCACCACCTCTACCACCACGAGCACCACCTCTGGCACCACCACGGCCACCAAATCCACCTCTGGAACCACCTCTGCCACCTCTTCCACCACGGTCACCGCCGAAACCACCACGGGATCCACCACGGCCACCACCGAAACCACCACGAGAACCACCTCTGGAGCCACCACGGCCACCAAATCCACCTCTGGAACCACCTCTGGAACCGCCTCTGCTACCTGGTCTAAATGACATTGTATTTATAATTTATGTATATGGGTATATAGAATTAGTTTTCTATTTTATCCTTTCTTTTCTAGCAAATGCTCAAAAAAATCGTTATTTTCTTATATAACTTCCTCGATGGTAATTAAATAATATTATAATATATAAAATTTTCAATGCGATGAGATTGAAAAATTTCATTCAAAAAAATGAAAAATTTTTCATCGCATCGCACGGATTTAATAAATAATACAATATTTGATAAAATATTAAATGACTATGGAAAGGTTATATATATATATATACTGGGTTTTCTTATGATCTAAATTGCTGTAAGAATGCTATTTGTTCAGGTTCAAAACTGATCGTTTGAATTTGCGCCGAATATTTAACCAAAAAGGTTAAGATATCAGATGCGAAAACATGCGATTCCACATTAACCGACAAACCTTGAATTATCTTGAATAACGTCTTGTTCGACATTGAAATTTGTTCATTAGTCATGTTTAATACTCTTAAGAATCCCATATAAGCACTACTCTTTTCATCAATTGCATCAACTGGATTTATTGCATCACACCATTTATTCCATACAGAGTCTGAGGCAAATCTACCATTACAATAAACTTCTGGATGTGTTATGCTCATTCTCCCTATGGTGATGGCTAAATTTTCCATTACCGATGGATCAACATCTTGCAATGTAGTGGTAAACAGATCTAATAAAATACGAGAAAGATCAATGACAAACGAACTTAGGTCGATTCTTTCACTAATGATCCCGAGACACCAAATGGCATTAACAACAGCTGGGACACCTTCTGGATCATCATTATGAATGATTTCGGTACCTATATATTTCAAAAAACCGGATAATGTACCTGTGAAAACTTGTGGATTGAAATATGCTGCTATATCACCTAACAACGCAAAAACACTCTGCCTTACTTCATGTACCGGATCTTGTAAACATTCAAGAAGAATTCTCAAAAGTGTGTTATCAGTACCATTTGGGAATAATAAACTTTGTGATTGTTCACCAAGGCCTTGAACTATACCATCAATTAAGTCGATGGATGTAATTGTAAAATCTTTTTCCGGAACAGCAATGGTAGGATCCTCATGAGATTTTTTCTCAGCTTCGACACAGTGACCAAGGATCCGGAAGGCTCTTCCATAAACCTCTGGTGCCATTGGTGAAAATCTCTCACCGACGGATGATGCGACGCATGATAAACACTCTAATAATGGCCATAATTCCTTATCATTGTCAGGCAGTGAGGACCACTTGTTGATTAAATGGGGTAAAACGATTTGCATACCAGTATCGTCCAGTTCAACTTTCTCTGCAAATCTACCTACTGCATCATATAAAATGATTAGATTTTGCTTTTTATAAAATTGGAAACATTTATCAAAGCCTGTCAATAATTCACTGTACAGTAACGTTTCAATCAATTCAGGATCACAGTTTTCTATAAAAACAGCAACGCTACTAATAGCCGCTTCTTGAACGTTTTTCTTTTTATCTAATAACGTCTGAACAATTGGTTCAAAAACCGGAATCAAAAATTCAGTATGGTCTTTCAAAATCCATGGGGAAAATCTACTTAATGTCCAGCAAACAATTCTTCTTATTGGCGCCCATTGATCTTTCAACTGCTCAACAAGGAATGGAATCAAACTTGGTAGTTGATCGTTAAAATATTTCATACCACCATCTGCCATTGCACCCAAAGCCAAAACGGTTGCTTCTCTAACATACCATTTTTCGGAAGTTAAATGTTCTCTTAAATATGGAAACGCAATTTCAATGACATCTCTCGGTAGTACACTAGTCAAAGCATCTAATGTAGCTGCAGAACATTTTCTTAAAGTCCAGCGAGTATCAACATCACCACTATCTTCATCCTCGTCATCGTCATCGTCATCTTCCTCGGTATTGGTAACAGCGGTGGAACTAGTTTGATCTCTTACCACTTCCTTCTTCTTAACAATACGTGGAGCCATTGGTCTAATATCGTCGTCTTTGTCTTCCTCAAGGGCATCATCCTCATTATGTGCTTCAAAATCTATAATTGTGTCTTGATCGTAAACCATCTTTGCAAGCAGAACTGGAACCAATTCATTTACATAAGGTTGTAAAATATGTTTCGGAATATAATTATTGGTAACAAATTCATTCAAAAATTCACATGCCTCAATAGCAACTTCCTCATGTTGTGCAGTACCAATCAAGTGCAACATAAACTGGACAATACCATTCAAATGATCTAGCAATTTATCAGGTCTTGTTTCTAACAAACTCGTAAAAGATACACATATCTGTGTTCTGACAAATTCATCTTCATCATTTTGAGCTAATTGGAAAAGCTTCTCCAAAAATTCATCCAATTTAACAATGAAATATTGGTTTTGTAATTTAATGATGTAATTGAGACATTTTATCGACTCACCCCTGATAATAGAGCTCAATTCGGTAGAATTCATAAATGCCAAAAAATGTTCAATCAGAATTTCGATTGGTTTGATCTCTCCACCATCAACATTTCTCCATTCTAACTGGAAAAATTGTCCATTATCTTCCACAATCTTTGATAAAGCTTTTATGCTTCCTACATTGCCCTTCGAGGCCAATTGTAGTAATTGAGATAGTAATTGCAAACCTGCAAAATCATCACGATGTTGTCTATAATATGTAGAAAATAGTGTTGTAATCACGATACCAGTAACATTCGTTACTAACGTGTTGGAAGAGTTATATAACCCATGAATAATATTACTTTTGACATATTCTATATCATATTTCATAATACTCTGTGGATTTAGAAGAGTATTCTTCAGTAACATACCTGCTGTGGCACGATAATTTGATAATTCCTGTTGAGGGAAATTAGCCACTAATGTCTGGTCTGTTTCACCTTCAATAAGGATATAACAAAGGTAATTAAAAAATTCAGGCTGTAATTCAAAAGCTTTTAACGATTCTGTGGCTGTAGTACGAATACCATGATCAGGAGACATACAATTCTTCAATAACGTAGCTAAATCCACCACAGATTGAGTATCTGGAGTCCACCCAATCCGTGTTGTTTCTGTTGATACATTGGACATATTCCTGCCTAAATTATAAGTTTAGAATTATCTCGACTTCACAGATTATGTTCAATTCCCTTAATCAGTGGTTATAAGTTAGTTATTCCTCTTAAGTTGTAACCAGCACTGGTGATGATCAACCTTACCTTTGGAATTACTTGTTTCTGAAATTTTTTTTCATAGAAAACTCGGATCGCTCGTTAATAACGAAGTGCAATATAAAATTGATATTTTATTTATGTAGTGTATATAGTTGTTTTGGCTCATTTTTGGAGGATTTCGTCCAGATTCTTCATTAAATCGTCTATCCTGCTGAACAGTGGAGAGTATATACTGTCCACAGTTGGATGACGGAACTGGCTTTTAGAGATAATAATGTTTGAAGTTATAATATGCTCATCTTGGCTGTCAGATAGTAACGGTTGCGTTTTCATTAGCGAATTGCTGCTTGTAATACTGGTAGTGGATGCCATATGATGGGAATCCATATTAAAATCATCCGATGCTGTGGATGAAGAAAATTTCAATGTATTATCATTTACATCCGAATCTTGGTCTTCTTCATCTTGCACTTCTGTGTGTGTACTTTCTATTTGTTCATTTTCAGTTTCGAGTTTCGGTAAGTCTAAGCCTTCGGTAAGACTAACTGATGATGCCTCCGGCGATTTATTCCTAATTAATGTAGACATATCTTGGATGGCTCTAGAAGAGGGCAGTCTTGTTGAATTATCTGAAAATTCATTTGCAGGCATATTTGGGGAATCATTTGTGAATTCTGAGGACGATGGAGAGAATTCACCAATAGTTGATATCGAATAATCCGAATTGGAATTTTGCATTTTATTATTATTGTTGTTGTTACCGTTCGATTGGTTATTACTGTTATTATGGAATGGAATTATTGGTGCTTCAAAAATTTTATGCAAATCATCCTCTGTATCATTGTTAAAGCTACCAAGTGTTATGTTATTAGCTGCACCACCAGGAAGCTCATGGTCTGTAGAGTCCTCCTTTTCGTCTATCTCAGTTCGATCCGTATGGACATCATCCTTCTTTATATCATCTCCGGAATCGCTCTTGTGTTCATCACCAAGCGATGCACTCTCTTGAATATTTTTAGATGATCTGGTTTTCTTGATTACCAAAGGTTGTGTATATCCTGTACTGAATGATACATCACTAACAGTATCACTTATATCATCATTGAAACGCAGACTTTCATTACCAAACTTATCATAATGCTTAGATTTTTGACTCTTCTTGCTATTAGTGGTGTTCTCATTATGTATATCACTATCCTCTTCATCAATATCATTCTCCTCAACACTGTCATCCGTTTCAGTTTCCTCAAAGTATCTGTCAGCATAACTGACGATGTCATTAAAACTAACAGATTTGCTATTTTTCTTATAACCTTTTAGAGCTTTCTCCTTCGATAAACTTTCGCCTGGTATGTCCAACCTACTTGTCTCGCTTACGTTATTATCATCACTTTTATTGTTGACATCTGCCAAATCTTCACCATTTATCTTATCTTGAGATTTTTCTTCTTTCGTATCTGTTTGTTCAGATTGGTCACCATCGTTAGCATCATAATTATCAGTTGCTTTGTCTGTATTCAATTCTTCAATAGACTGTTGATTAATAACATCCAACGACCTTGATGAAGACGACATATTTTCATTTTTCCAACAGTTTAACCTAGCCAACCTTTCAGGAAATGTTTCCAAAATCTCTGCAGGAGCAAAACCAATTTTATTATCCCTACATCTTTTTATGAGCCACCAATAGGCATCCTGATCATTCAACAATATACAGTCTTCATCTTGTTCCAGCTGGCAATGTGATGCATCTGGACCATTGAAAGCGTATAACGCATATAGTTTATCTGGATCTAACTCCTTAGGTGGCGGTAGCGGTTGATAGTCTTCTTCTTCTTCCTCGTCCTCATCATCGTAATATCCATTTTCGTCATCTTCATCTTCGTCATCATCATCGGAAAACTCTAGTGGCTGCTGCTCTTTTCTTAACTTGGTAACAATTTCATTGGTGCTATTATTATTGCTATTATCATTTATCGAAGTGTCGGTAGATGAACCCGCATCTACTCCTAAATTCAACATTCGTTGTTCTAAATTGTCTTCAAACTCGGAATCAGAGTAATCCATAGCCACATCATCTACCTCTTTATTCGAATCGCTACTTACTTTCCTTTTATCTGAATCTTCTACCTCTACTTCCTTCTCTCGTATCACTAACTCTTGGTCGCTCTTATTATTACTGTTGTTTAACTCATCAAACTTAGAATAATGACTTGAAGTGGTGCTTAGTAAACTTTCCCTTTGTGCATTAAAACCATGCTTGGGAACACCCTCTGTTGGAGTTATTACAACACTACCAGACATACCCCTTTCATCTTCTCCATCAGTTCTTAAGGTATCACGTAAGGTATGTCTTGGCCTTTGCATTATATCTGAATAATCTTCCACTAATCGTGGATCATGTAAAATCGAAGCACTTCCGTTGCCCAATGCAGCTATAGTAGTGCTCTTCATGACTTTTTTATCGTCCATGTTGCTATCACTGTAAAAATTCTTCAACTTGAAATTTTTATGTAATGTAATAATACACACAAATAATGTTTTATTAGTTCCTGTGTATTTGCGCAAATATGATACCAGTCTATGCTCTTACCCAGTGGTATGATAATGGTATAAGGGGCCTAGAATAGAAAGCTGGCGTCTTGCGTATATTTCTTTTAACGGTTCTTTCCTGACCTGTTAGCTGATAAAACTCGAATGCAGCAATTTTTTATCAGATCAAATGTGTCTATTTCCAAATTTTGAAAACGATGCGCGAAACAAAATATTTATTCCTTTTAATCTCAAATAGCTGCATAATTGTTGTTGCAGAGATACACAATCGACATTCTTTCGAGATTGATCGATGGCTTATTACTTAAATTAATGCTGGGTTTATATATAGATTTTTTATATGCTCGTATATTTGAAAGTTATATGGTAGAAAAAAATGGAACGGTTGACCTATCTGTATCGAGTTTGCCAATGATACGCTGGCTTTGTAAGCCTTCGACCATACTCGTTGTTATACAAAGATTCCGGTATTCTGCCAACTTTGTTACCATTTACTACTTCATGCGCACGTTCCTCAACCGCATGAACAAATTGATCTTTTAGTTGCTGCATGGCCCGTTCGTACTCATTGGCTTGTTTCTCTAAAATCTTCTCGATGTTAACCAATTCTTTTTCATAGTCCAATAGGTTTCTTTCAAATTTTTCCAGTTGAAGAGCTTTTCTCGATGTACGTATTTGAATATCCTGCAATAATTCAAAAGTGGATGCTCTTTCCTTCAGGTCTACTTTGATCATACTTTTAATAATAGATTTTAGTCCATCGGAGTAGTACTCTGGCATCGAACCAAACCTCCCACTCTTGATCTTGTTCTGTAACTCCAAATAATTTTTGGCTTGGAAGGGTGGATGTAAAGTACACATCTCAAATATAACACAGCCTAATGACCAGACATCACTCAGTGGTGAATAAGGTTGATCCATTAACACTTCCGGTGACATATAATATGGCGTTCCTACATATGTTGTAGCAAACTGTATACTA
Source organism: Jamesozyma lodderae (assembly GCA_030571655.1). Taxonomy (NCBI): domain Eukaryota; kingdom Fungi; phylum Ascomycota; class Saccharomycetes; order Saccharomycetales; family Saccharomycetaceae; genus Jamesozyma; species Jamesozyma lodderae. The sequence goes on along the minus strand of JAJLYF010000053.1, from coordinate 47,354 downwards.
TTTCCAAGTGCTTTAGCAAGACCAAAATCACCCAACTTAACTGTTCCTGCTCCAGATCCTGTACCTCCACCGTTTGTCATGGATCCGACCTCCCCAGTAAGAAAGATATTACCAGGTTTTAGATCTCTATGGATGACAACATTTGCATGCTTACGTTGTGTAGTGTTTGGAGGTTTCATTCTGTCATAAATTGTTATTAATGCAGGTGCGTCCTCGCCATAGTGACAACGATATAGGGCCATCAATAACTGCGCAAGTATTGACCATATAGTTTGCTCTGGGATGTACTTATGCTCTGTTTTATAATGTGTAATCATGTGACTCAGATCACCGTTAGAACAGTATTCCATATATAAATATAAGATCTGTTGTTGCTCATTGAAATCCCAGGAATGAAATTTAACAATATTTTCATGATTTAGCTGGGAAAGAATTTTGCATTCAGATAAAAGCTGTTGACGTTCCTTATTATTCATATGACCATACTTAATCTCCTTTCGAACCATTACTGTTTTGGTGGGCAAGTGGATAACTTTACGTACTGAACCAAATGAGCCTCTGCCAATTTCCTCGAGAACTTCATATTCAGGATTTTGCAACTCTTGCTGCCTCCTATACATTGTAAAGATAATGTTGGGTGCTATATAGCTGTAATAGTAGAGGATCGTCTCTGCAACTAATATAAAACCTATTCAAATTGCATACGTATACTCATTAAGACTTGATCTGCTCTTAATATTAAATTTTTCAATATTAAAGGCCCTTTACCAAATACGGAAAATTAAGCACTCTGAATGTAAACAAAATAATAGAGAGTTATAAATGAAGCAAAAATATTTCAATTGATGATTATTAAACATATATATGTATACATAAAAATGCTCAGGTATTGATATTTGTTAGATGTTTGATGTCGTCGCACAACTGTATTATCAACACAGAGTCCTTTCCGACTTGCCTGTTGTCATTATTTTCATTATTCTCATTGTTTTCATTATTACATACACTGTCATCCCAATTGTGTTGCAGGAAAAAAACCGTATCGTTTAGTTTACCAACATTTTTAGTATCTTTGAGATCGCAATTAATGAAGATAACTTTTAAAAATTTTAAAAGGTCAATTTGAATCAGCAAACTATTTTCATACAATTTGAAGAATAATTTAATCCTTTTCATGAAATCCCGACCTTGTATGAGTTCATTGGCAAAATCACCGTATAATTGTAAAGAGCACAATTTAATATATTTATTGATGAATGTGCTGAAGTTGATATCATCCAGATCAAAATGGTAAAAAATATTTGTCAACATGGCGGAATCTTTAATCATCTTAATGATTTGTTCTCTATGACTGTCCTTCTTTAGAACCTGCAAAATATTTAACGTTATTTCTATACTTGCAGAATAGAATTTTTTGAAAGCCGTAAAATTCAAAACTGTTCTAAAAAGTTGAATCTCATGCTCACTGGAAGATATAGGCAGTAATTTATTCCTTGACATTTCAACCAATATTATTGATATTTGCTTTAAGATGGATAACAGACTTTTTTTATTGCTTGAATTTGTCGATTCATATATCTTATATTGTTTTAATACAGTTTCTATTAATTTGAAAAAATAAGAATTCTTGTATAGGTCAGCTAGTATCTCTGAATCAAACTGTACTAAATTATAACAGACTTTCGTAAAATATTTCCACAGGTGAATATTATTTATCGACATTAATTTATTATCTTTTTCTAATAAAGTTAATAACCATTTATTAACGTTAGAGGCTGAAATTAATCGTGATAATGGTTCGTTAAGTGATATGAAATTACTCTTATTATGCTTTAGCTTCAATGTACTAAAGTAATTGTTTTTCATTGGTGAATTTGAAATTGATGATGGTGTCATTATTATCGAATTAGGAGGTGAAGGTGAGTGATTAGGCGACGTGTTCTGATATGAATATGAATATAAATTGTTTTCATTGGGGTTTGGTATATTAGTGTTAGCGGTATGTAATTCATTGGTTGATATTTGTATCATAAATGTCAATGATTTCAAAACTATATATATTAGTTGAACATTACTGTTATTATTGGTTGTGGTCGATGCCTTTTGTGAGTCCGAAGATAGAAGAGTGCCGAAATTGGGATATTTTTCAATTAATTTTGGTAAAACAGTTTTCAGGATCCAATGTGATTTGCCATTCTCCTTACCTCCTACACTATCAAACGATGACAATTTTATTAGTATGGCTTGCGCTTTTTTATCATTTTTCAAACAATCTATCATTAAGGATATATCCATGTTCTGCTCACACCAATTATACCAAAACTTAATGGATGTTGTCTGTAGAAATCTGTAAACCAATTCGAAATACAGTTTTGAATTTGTCTTGAAACTTTCAATATTACTATTATTCATTATACCTGCTTGAATGAAAAACTGATATGAGATACATTGAAGCTTCTTATTATCCTGTAATAAGTTCTCATTAAGAAAACATTTCGATATTATAAACTCGTTGTCTATTATGTATGATATTCCACCATATTCAATGAAAAGTTTTTTAAGTTTTGAGTCATTGAATTTATAATCATAATTGAATATTGTTTTGATTATATCGTCGATATGTGATTTACTTTCTTTTGCTGCACTTGATTTGTTGCCATATGACAGTAAATCAATTATTAATTCCACAATATCATTAATTTTACACTCGTTAAACACAATACCGAGTTTATCTTCCACAATTAGACCATCTCGTATTCTATTTAGAAAATAGTAGCCGTTGCAATATAGTAAATTTTCAGTACTGTTTTCATTAGAGTCTAAATTAACATTATTGATATCGTCAAACTCATGCATATTACAAGGTGTTTCCTTTTCAAATTCTTCTAACGATTTAAATTTATTATTTAAATTTGAAACATTTTTTTTCAATGGGGAGTTCACTGGAGATATTAGTTGCGGTCGTAGTTTCTTTGGTGAAACTAAAAATTCATTATTTACTAAATTTTCATCAGGAGTTATGTTTTTTTCATCATATTTGAAGTCTTCATCCCAATTTTTACTCATTTCGTTAAAACTCTCTTTAAATTTGGATAATTTATCATCCTTTGTCGATTTGACATTATGGACAACTTCTTTGACACCATTCATCCATGGATGTAGCAGTAATTTTTTTGCTGTTGGTCTTTTAAACATTGATTTCTGAAAGCACAGATTTAAGAATTTTTTGCATAACGTTGGTAATGAATCTGGTGGAAAATATGTGTCGTTTTCAAGTGCGTAATAAATATTGATATCAATTAAGTTATGAAAAGGTGGGTTACCAGTCATCAATTCTACCACTGTCGCACCAAGCGACCAAATATCACTTAGCGTCGAAGCTCCTTTGTTTGTAATAATTTCTGGCGCCATCCAATTTAAAGACCCGGCTAGAGTCATCGCTGTATTATTTACCTTAGTAGAGACACCAAAATCTGCTAATTTAACAATGTTATTTGAATCTAGTAACAAATTCGCAGCCTTGATATCTCTATGTATAACACCTTGTTCGTGTAAGTATATCAAACCATGTAAAGTTTGTTTAATGTAGATTTTTGTTTCATCCTCTGTAAGCCGTTTAGTTGATCTTTTTGATATTAGATTTTTCAATGATCCATGAGATGCAAATTCTAATATGATATATAAATTTGATAATTTTTGAATAAAACCGTGATATTTGACAATATTTATATGATCCAAATTTTTTAAAAGATCAATTTCAATCATGATCTCGTTCAATTCTTCATCATTATCATAATTGATTTCTTTAATAGCCACAATTTGCTTGGTTTTTTTATTAACGGCTTTGTAAACAACACCATATGAACCTTTACCGATGACTTGCTTCAGTTGGTACTGTACTGAAGGCGGGTCTTGATTCTTCTTTTGGGATCTCAGTTGTTCTTGTTGTTGTCGTTGTTGCTGGGCAGGAGTAACATTTATACGTTCTTGCTCCTTCAATCTGTTCAACATTGTCAAGTTTGACTACGAATGCAATTTTTGCCAATAACTAACTGTGCCTTTGTAAAACCTTCACTTGTACCACTATGCTCGAAAAGACAAGATATATATATATATATACACCACTATATATATATATCAATAGCTATCTCTATAATCTATGGTCCACTGCAACTAGTTCCACCAATAGAACTTACTACTCTCACCTCGACCAAAACATAACTACTACTTCTTAGTTAATCGAGATTATTATTTAATGTTTATCATTTTGTTGCGAAGAAAACAAAGAGGGTAACAAGAAAATTGCATACTTTGTGTATGAAAGTTACACGTGATGGGATTGATGCCCTGAAGGGTCTAATGGCATGTTATTTACTGATGTTATCAAGTATTGATGAGTGGTATCACCGTTGTTGAGAAGTGTAAAGAAGGGTTTTGTGTGCTGCTGCCAATTCCTAGTGAATGGAATAAATTTCATGCAGTTGGAGGCAAAACCATGCAACTAGCTGGAAACTGATTGAAAGGAATATATCGCAGTAACACAATAAATATTGAGAAGCACACGAGTGTCAGAGTAATTACCAAACTGCCATTACTTGTCATCGTTCTTTAACAGCTTGTCGTTCCTCCTGTAATTCTTTTTATTTTCTTAGAAACATGAAAAAAAAAACAAAAAATAGATCGAGCAAAGAAACAGGTAATAGAGTGTCGTAAGAAGAATAAAGATTTACGTTAGCCCTGAAGTTTCGATTATAGTTCCTTAACTTTAGCATCTTTCAATTGAAGATAAATAAAACATTATTAGTCACCAACTAGGCTAAAATTGCATTGCTAAGGGGTACTAATATTATAAAAAAGGCAACGTTTTCATAGTGACTGTCTAGTTATGGATCCTTCAACAACTAGCTCTGACAACAAGGAATCAAAAGTTTTGAGTAAACCTTTACTTAAGCTTAAGTTACTGGAAGCCCTAAGAAAGGGTAATTATCAGGACTTGAAAGCATTAATCGGTAGACAATTTAATCCAAAGGATGATCCAAACGTCATTCAAGTTACAAGACTGATTCTTCATTATGCCATTCAGGTAGCTCCATTTGCATTGATTAAGGATATAGTACAATACAATATCCCTGATTCTGGCAATGAAAACAGATTACATATCACTATAGATATTAATGAACAAGATAACAATGGTAATACGCCGTTACATCTAGCTGCATACCAATCTAGGACAGACGTCGTGTCGTTTCTCATGGATCAATCGTCGATTAATGATTGCATCACAAATAATTTGAACTTCCAACCATTTGAAATGTGCAAGAACACAAACATTGCACAACTAATGCAATATAAGAGATCAAACTACATTGCCGAGATCGCTACTGAATTTCGAACTGCATTTAATAACAGAGATTTCGAACATTTGGAATCTATTCTTAATAGTCAAAGAAATTTTCAACTTTTGGATATCAATGGTATGGATCCACAGACAGGCGATACTGTATTACATGAATTTGTCAAAAAAAGAGATGTAATTATGTGTAGGTGGCTTTTGGAACATGGTGCAGATCCTTTCAAAAGAGATTCAAAGGGTAATTTACCTATTGAACTAATCAAGAATTCAATCACTTCTATTAAATCCGGTACATCTGATGGATCTATAATCGCTGGCAGTGAAGGAAATGGAACAAATACAACAAAATTAGCTATTGATATGGAATTGAAAAAAATGCTGGAAAAATCAGCAATGGAACAATCCGTCATCGATATCGATACTACTAACTCAAATGTTGAAAATGCAATCTCTAATAGAATTTATACACCTCCAACTTTTAAAGGATACTTGAGAAAATGGACAAACTTTGCACAAGGTTACAAATTGCGTTATTTTATCTTGAGTAGTGATGGTAAGTTATCATACTATATTGACCAAGATGATACACAAAACGTTTGTCGTGGTTCTTTGAATGTATCAAACTGCTATTTGCATTTAGATTCCTCAGAGAAATTGAAATTTGAAATTATTGGCGGTGGAAATAATGAGTCTATTAGATGGCATTTAAAAGGTAACCACCCAATTGAAACAAATAGGTGGGTTTGGGCTATTCAAGGGGCAATTAGATTTGCGAAGGATAGGAATAAAGGTTTGATACCATCAAACGTTAACATAAATATGAATTCAAATAATGAACACAACAACACAAACAATAACGAATCAAACCTTCCAACAAAACTTATTGTCAATGATCAAATTCCAATAAGTGATAATATTGAAGATTTGCTGGATGTCACCTCAGTGAAGACCAATAAGACAACAAATTCTAATATTTCAGCAATGAATGGAGATGGTACCAATACTTCTACATTATTTGAGAAAAAACTGGGCGGAAATGAATTGAGTGCCGGTAACAGTGATAACGATGAAGATTTTGATGAAGACGATGAAGAAGATGAAGATGAAAATAACAGGTTTTATGACATCGAGACAAGTAATGGCGTAGACGTCAAGTTAACACATGGACCTTACTCGCAAAAATTACATATCTTGAAAAGATCTATTTCAATTGAATTATCATCTTTATCTGAATTGTTAGCAGATAATTCCATCAAAGATAACACTTATTCCAAGGAAACTTTAAATGAAGTTGTCGAGACGATGAAAAAATCTATCCAGAGCATGAGTGTAAATTTCGAGAAATTGAACGGATATAGTGACCAAAGAGATAAGAGGTTAATAGCAATGTTAAGAAAGCAATACGATGTTAATAATGTATGGATGAATTCTATGAAAGATTTAGAATTAGAGCTAATTGATAAGGACACAAAACTGACAAATTTAGAAACGGATAGAAAGCAATTGAAGAAATTATTGGAAAATGCAAATACCAACAGATCAGAATTAAGTGCAAATGAAAGCGACATTACTGATTCAACAGTGAACAACACAAATAGAGATGCATTACAAGAGATTGTTAAATATATAAACAATAACGAAGAAAGTAATGAAGATGATTCTGATGCTAATGAGTTCTTTGATGCTGAAGAATTTAATGTAGATGAATCTGTTGAATCTGAAACAGTCGAAGAATCGGCTGATATCAGTGACGATGAAAATATCCCACTATTAACAACTACAACTGCTAGTGAAGTTGAACCTGCCGATATGACGACTGGTACAATTGATCAAGAGCTATCCTTAACTCCTATAACAAGTACACAAAAGAATAAACTTCAGGAACTTGAAGAAGAAGGAACATTCCTCGGATATGAAAATGATTACAGAAAGAAATTAACATTATCCGTAGATAATCGTCCATCTGTCAGTTTATGGGGTGTCTTAAAATCAATGGTTGGTAAAGATTTGACCAAGATTGCACTTCCGGTAACCTTCAACGAACCAACGTCTATGTTGCAAAGAGTTGCAGAAGACATGGAATATTCAAGTTTACTTAATGAAGCTACAACATTTCCCGATTCCACTTTGCGTTTACTATACGTCGCAATCTTTACTGCTGCACCATATGCATCTACCATTAATAGAGTTGCCAAACCCTTCAATCCTTTGTTGGGGGAAACATTTGAATATACAAATAAAAAAGAGAAATATAGGTTTTTCACAGAACAAATATCACATCACCCACCTATCTGTGCTACATGGACAGAGTCTCCACGCTGGGATTTCTATGGTGAATCTCATGTGGAGTCCAAATTTAATGGTAGATCGTTTGCCATTAGACACTTAGGTAAATGGTACATTAATTTACGTCCAGATGTACATCCAAAAGAGGCTAATAATGATGATTGTGAATCTAAGATTCCAGAGGAAGAAGTTTACACCTTCATGAAGCCTCATAATTCAGTGATTGGTATCCTTATTGGTAAGCCAGAAGTTGACAATTCCGGTCAAGCAAGAATTGATAATCATGCTACAGGAGATTATTGTATATTAAACTATAAAGCAAGAGGCTGGACATCTGCTGGTGCATTTGAAGTAAGAGGTGAGGTCTTTGACAAAGATGGTAAAAAGCGTTGGGTCCTGGGTGGTCATTGGAACGAAGCCATATATGCCAAAAAATGCACAGGCAGTGATGAAGATGAATTGCCATTGGATCCAAAGTTAAATAATAATAACAATATTAATACTAATACACAGGCACATGTACCAAAATATGATGGGTCTAAATTTTTGGTTTGGAAAGCAAACAGAAGATACACAGGCGTACCATTCAATTTGACTCCATTTGCTATAACTCTGAATGATAACAATCCAGAACTTCTGAAATGGGTCGCACCTACTGATTCTCGTTTGAGACCAGATCAAAGAGCAATGGAAGAGGGTCATTACGACGAAGCAGCAGATGAAAAATATAGACTAGAAGAAAAACAAAGAGCTGTCCGTAAGGATAGGGAGAAAGATAATGTCAAGTACCAGCCAAAATGGTTTGTCAAAGACGTACACCCTACTACTTCAGAAATCTTTTGGAAATTTACTGGTGATTACTGGAAATTAAGAAAGAACCATGACTGGGCAAAGTGCGAAGAAATTTATTGATGAAGCTATCTTCTGATCTATTTAGATATTTAATTACATTGTTTTGTGAAGTATTTTAATATTAAAAACATCTGCATATAAACTTTTTGTTATAAATAATTTTCAATATGTAATTAGAGAAATCTAAGTGCATTAACGCGACATCCGGCTATGTAAATATTTTAAGCTACATTGACTTACGAAAGCTTTGTTGTCCACTATGCAACTCTCATGCCATGGAAGATGCGTGTTTGACAATTCTGCAAAACTTTCACCAAATCTCTTCGAGTTTCTTTAAATGCTCAGAGGTGGAACTGTTGCAGCACCTTCCCTTTGTCTGAACAATGGAAAGGGAAACTATCAGAATGTATGATCATCCTATAAAAGACAAAGGAAATTTACCGAATACTTGAAAGTTTTCCAACCATTCAAACCTTTTTCTTTTTCTTCATCAATTAATAATAAAGGTTGTACAACAGCAGCTATTTCATAACGAAATGTCATATACTACTATTAACATCAACACTCCTCCACCATACCTGTCATTGAGCCGTTCTGAATATCTACCTACGGTTTTAACAGTTGCTGGTTCTGACTCAAGTGGTGGTGCTGGTATTGAGGCTGATATTAAGACCATTACTGCACATAGGTGTTACGCTGAAACCTGTATTACAGCTCTGACTGTCCAAACCCCAGTTTCTGTTCGTAATGTCCATTTAACACCATTGAATATACTGAAGGGTATACTTGACGTTAATCTCATGGATATGAAATGTAATGTTATCAAGACTGGTATGTTAACCGTAGATGCCATTGAGGCTTTGAGTACCAAACTAAACTCTTTACCGACCTCCAAAGTTCCAACTATGGTTATCGACCCGGTTTTAGTTGCTACTTCCGGGTCTCCATTAGCTGGTGATGAACTTGTTGGCTTAATGAAAAATAAAATTACTCCATGGGCTACACTCTTAACTCCAAATATTCCAGAATGTTTCAAATTAATTGGCGAAGAGAGAAAAATTGACTCGATAGAAGCAGTCTGTCAGTTAGCTAGGGACGTCAAAGAAGCTTGTGGTTGTCCAAACGTTTTAGTGAAAGGTGGTCATATCCCATGGAAAGGTGGTAAGGAAAATTACATTACTGATGTGTTATTAATGGGAGAAGAGAAGAAATTTATTGTTTTTAAAGGTAACTACACTGAAACCACACACACTCATGGTACAGGTTGTACATTAGCTTCATCTATTGCATCAAATTTGGCTCGTGGTTACTCATTGCCACAATCAGTTTATGGTGCTATTGAATATGTACAAAGTGCAGTTGCTATTGGCTGTGAGGTCACCAAAGAGCATGTTACCCAAAATGGCCCAATTAACCATGTATATGCCATCGAAATTCCAATGGAAAAAATGGTTGATGACGAATGTTTCAGCGCCAAAGAAGTTATTAGTGCTAAAGTATCAAATGGTATTCCAAATGGTTTGCCATCATTAAAGTCAAATTTTACTGAATATTTACAAAATCATCCAAGAGTTAAACCACATTGGGATTCATATGTTAATCATGAATTCGTTAAACAAATTGCAAATGGTACCTTAGAACGTTCCAAATTTCAATTTTTTGTTGAACAAGATTATTCATATTTGATTGATTATGGTAGAGTTCATTGTATTGTTGCCAGCAAGATTCCGACTTTAGAAGATATGGAAAAGGAACTAACTATGGTAAGTGGTGTTAAGAACGAAATGGATAATCATAGAAGTAGATTGAGAGAACAATTTGGAGTTACCGATGAATCTTACTTTGATACGATCACTAGAGGTCCAGCTCTCAAAGCATATTCAAGATATTTTAGTGATATTGCTGTCAGAGGTAAGTGGCAGGAATTAATCACATCGTTGACCCCATGTTTAATGGGTTACGGTCAAGCATTAATTAACATCGAGGGCCAAATAACTACCAAAGATAAAGCATACTTAGAGTGGTGTAACGTTTATGCATCTGAAGCATACCGTGCAGCCATGAAGGAAGGTGAAATATTAATGCAACATGTTCTAGAGACCTACCCACCAGAACAAATTGAGACTTTAATTACTATTTACGCTGAGGTTTGTGAACTAGAGACTAAATTCTGGGATGCTGCCTTAGCTTATGAAAAGAACGTTTAAGGGTTCATGATTCAAAATAACTTTTTGCACGATTATATAAATTAGAGATAGATAGAGTTTTTTTCATTATACCAATAGTATATAAATGGCATCTTGTTAAACATAAAAAAAAAATATTTATGAAGTTAAACCACCATATACTCGTTGAGGCGCAACTTATCAGTTGATTAGCCCACTTGTTATCAACTATTTGTTTGAGTGCTATGGACTTCTTTATTGAGAAGTTATCGTTTATTAGACTGCTTATCGCGAGGAACGATTGTTAATTAATACGGATAGAAAAGAGCTCTGCGGCTAAAGAGGAATAAAAGTTAACTGGAAGCATTTTTACTCGATAAATGGAGAGTTACTTATAACCTCAAAGTTTGGAATTACCAAAACGTTTCTATAGATTATAACATATTTCACAGATTAATAAAACAACACAGGGAATAGGTAAGGAATTTAGTTTAGGCCATTTTAAAGGAAATCCCCTAAAAGAAATATCATCAAGCTACAACCAAAAGAAACATTAACAAAAAGCAACCCAGGCCATTCTAAGTTGCCCTTTAATAGATACAAATTTGCATAATGACCACTACTGAGACCAATCTTATAAGGAAGGTAGGTGAGTCCTTGGAAGACGAGATCAACTGTATGAAAGGGTCGTATACACATACAAATACCCACAGCCGGCCAGTGTATACTTCAAAACCAGTGTCATCTTCTTCTTCATTATCATCATTGCTAGATTTAAAGCCGAGGAGTGATAATAACTTAATACAAATAAGTAAGACCAATTGTATACCTGATAATTATTTTAAAAATTTGAATTTAACTCTGCCAAGGGAGAATTGCAAAACACCTATACAAACCAAATTACATTCTCCAATAGTTAAAAACATTTGTGTTAGTGAGTTATACACCTCACAGCAGTCAGATTTTCATTTATTCAATAAATATGCTGACCCTAGTGCAATGACTACAACAACTTTTTCTAAGAGTAAGTTAGGGTATAGTACTCGTTATGAAAATAAACCGATGAATTATAACTCCAGAGAGTTGAATTCAGCTGGCTCAGCAGAAACGATAAATGATTGCATTTTTGAGAAAACTGCAAAAGTAAACCGATTTCAGAATCATGATCTTAATACCGTTTTACTGGATATTAAAATTTCTAATGAATTTTCTGACGAATTAGATTATTTTTACTCATCGAATAATGATGATGAGATTGTGTACTTTGATGAAAGTTATAAATCTAATCGCTATCTTGATCTAGAGCAGAGCAATGCAAAATTATGTGATAGTGATGCTAAGATACTATTTGCTAATGAACGCAATGAGGAGGCTATTTCAGATGAGGACGAAGAGGAATTTGAAGAGGGGAGTTTCTGGGCAGAAGAACTTTATGGGATGAATTATAGAAATAACAAGAGACCTGGATTAACAGATAAAACATATACCTATAAGAAAGGACTAAATGGCGTAAACTCACTCATTCTTCCTGACTTATTGGATAGTAATTTTTGTACAAGAATCTGCAATTATAATTTACATTCAACTGGAACTTCCACCAATACATTGAAACAAATGCATATTAGAAAAACCTCAAGTGATATAAGCTTAAAATCATTATCTTTAACACCTATAAAAGCATTTAAACCATTGACAAGGAAGGCAGAAGGAGCCATAAATTCAAACATGACAACAACTTCGAATTTTGCCTCTACAACACCGTTTAGCTCTCGGTTAACAAAGCTTGAAAAGAAACCCAGTACTACAGTAAGGAGGCAGTCGACTACAACTAGTCAACAGCAACCATCTAATGAAATATTTACATGTCATTTAGTAAATGTAATGACAAATGAGACATGTTCGGCACAATTTTCAAGATCGTACGATTTAACTCGACATCAGAATACTATTCATGCTAAAAAGAAATCTATATTTCGCTGCCTTGAATGTATTAGGTTATTAGGGGATATTGGTTATCAGAAGACTTTTTCAAGAATGGATGCATTGACTAGACATATCAAATCAAAACATGAAGAATTATCAACGGAAAGACGCCAAGAAGTTACTAAGTATGCAAAACAAAACGTTGGTTACGTGATGGCATAGATACTCTTTCTTCTTTATGGTTTTCCTTTTTTTTGAATTTTTTTTTTGGCTTTCAAATTATAAGAATAATTTTATATATAGCAGGATATATTTAATTTTGGAATTAGAAAGAACTTAAATTTAATCATTTTGTATGAATATATGTTTTCCATTATTTTTTTTTTAATCTGAGCCTCTACATGAAATAACACATATAAAGAAAATAATTTAAAATTTTATATGTTTGTTTCAAATATATATTTTACTCAATATTATAATATATTTCAAATATTACTATTACTTTTTCATTATTCGTTCATATCTATCAATTATTAGGGAGGGATCATAAAAAAACGTATACTTAAATCAAGAGCTTCCCATATATGATTGCGGTAAGTATTCTTTACAATTTAAGTATTATGGGTTCTTCTCAAATCCTTCTTTACGAACCTTCTCAGCGTTGATTTTAGCGGATTCTGGATCCAGGTAAAAACTTTCCACTAATTTAAAGGTTTTCTTATCCAATTCGACAACTAAAGGAATTCCATTTGGAATATCGATATTTTTAATCTCTTTATCAGATATATTTTCCATAATTTTCAATAATGATCTAACAGAACTTCCATGACCGACAATCAAACATGATTCCTCTTTATATTCTTTACCAAACCTTAATACAATATCGTCTAAAAATGGTTTGATTCTTGATACAACTTCAGCTAAAGATTCACTATCTGGTAAAGTTTCACCTTTAGATTCTTCAGAACCATATTTCAAATGTCTATTTGGTTCTTTGAATTCATAACCTGTAGATGAACCCTTTTCATTAGTCTCTTGAACCATTTCCAGATTTAAATCAACTCTTGGTGGCTTACCATTATAGTCCCTTCTGATATACATGTATTGTTCATCACCATATTGTTTCAAGATGTTTGGTTTTCTCTGACCTTGCCATGAACCGTAATGACGTTCGTTTAATCTCCAAGTCTGTAAAACGGGCAAAGTTCCAACTGATGTTTCTTCCAATTTGAGTTTTTTCAAATCTTCACCATCACCGCTAATAACTCTGAAATCACCTTTCAAATCTAATTCATCAAGAATGACTTCCATGGTCTGTTGCGTTCTAATTAGTCTTGAAGTGTAACCAACTTGAGGTAAAGCTACTCCATTGGCTTCACAATAATTTTTAATCAGGTTAGCGCTATTACGTGCCTGTGTCTTACCCTTTTCTGTTAACTTGGCATCGATCCAACCACAAAATATATTCTCATGATTCAATTCACTTTGACCATGTCTTAATAAGAATATTTTAAAGGTATCTTCATGTGCGTGTACTCCTGGTGCTGTCATTTTTGTTTCCCTTTCGGTATTGAATTACTGACCTGGCTGGGATAAAAAGTTCAAAACAGTGGGATCACTATTCAACAACTCGTTCTATATGACTCTCAAATTATATTCAAAATCAATATGGATTTAAGATGTGTCACGTATGGAGGGGATGAAAAGTGAAAAATCGAGGGTTATCTAAGCAACTGGTGATGAGCGTTGTAGGAACGGTTATCAACACGGAAAAACTAAAATTTTCCGCCAGTTGCAAAATGAAAAAAAATCGAGCAGTTTAATAAATTTATATATATGTTTATTTATAAAAGTATCAAAGACCTCTCTCTAAGAAGGATTGGATCATGCCTAATGGTGTCTCGTTGTATTCATGCAATTCAACGGTGGAGTCTGATTCGTTTAAGGTAGTATTAGCCTGGATAAACTGTCTTCTGGGCAATCTCCTGGAAATCACAATATCTCTCAATGCAGCTAGTTCAGGGGTCACTGTAGATCTGTCGATGTAATATTCACTACCACGGGTGATATCAGCAGAGCATTTGTAAATATGCAAGTGCTTCAAGTAGTCTCTTACACACTCGTGACCATCAGTCTCTATCAATGATCTATCTAAAGAAATTTGTAGATCATCGGTACCAACTCTATCAATGGTCAAAAATTTGTTATTTGCGCAATGCAATAAAAATGTTTTCATGATTGAGAATCTAGCCTGCATATGTGGTTGACCCCATTTACCACTCTTTGGATCCCAAAATTCTAAAGCCATTAAACCGGCTCTAGCCATTTGTAGGTAACCAGCATAGATTACATTATTTTGATCCTCAATGGTCTTGAAACCAAAAATATCTAATAGTTTTCTGTTTGTAATTAAATACATGGCGACGACCTCTGCACGGGTTTCTTCAAATGCACCAGCAAGAGAACCAAATACGGAACCCCACGTTTCACCTAATTTATAAAAAGTTTTCACTGGATTACCTTCAATATCTAATGGTGGAGAGTTAATATCAAAATTATATTCATTTGGACCGGTTTGCATTAATAGTTTACCGGACCCGTGACCTAATAGTTCATGAATACCAACTTGTACCTCAAAGGAGTCAGATTGATATTTTTGGAAAATTTCCAAATCACTTGGTTTGATAAAAGTTGGTGGATGTTTCAATGAAGCCTTTGCCGATGCACTTAAAATGTTACCAAGTGAAACATTTTTGAACCCAATAGTTAATCTGACATCATCGTAATTTGGAATATTGATACCAGCTGGAATACCTGAACCAGTGAAAGTTAAAACTTCCAAAGAGGTAAAATCAGGAGGATTAAATTTAGCCTTTTCGTAACTTGAATCCCATGGTAGTAACTGAATAAATTCTTGAGCATTTTTAACCATTGTAGAAAATTTCTTAGTACGTTCTTTATTTTGAATGGAAACAAGGGATTCAAATTCACCAATAATACCAGAAGGTTCTCTATAGGTTTCGATAAAACCAATGTTAGTCTCCACAGCTGGGGATATCTCTTTAACCCATAATTTTTGAGATTCCTTATGAGCAATACCGGAACCGGTCTTAAAATGGTTAATATATTGACTTAACATGTTATATTGAGTTTCATTAGCTGCAAACTGTTGGGCATCTTTCAAATGGTTTACAATCATTTCCATTTCACGAGCATGATCACCAAATTTGAATAAAATTGTTGTTTTCTTTGGATCGTCAAGTTTAATTTCATTATCTGGATATATATCAGTAATAGTATTTTCACTCAATTCAGAAGCAATTAAAATTTCAAATTTGTTATCACTTATTTTATTTATTCTTGAATTTTCTGGCAAGATAGATAATTTAGCGAAAACGTACTCTTTTAATAAGTTCATATCCTCTAAACTAATTGGTTTACCCAAGTAATAAGAAGAAACGTGGCCTTCACTAGGAAACCCTAACAAAGCGGTCATTTCATCTACATGATATATACCAACATCAATCAATTGACCAATAGTCCAAGTAGCCACTGCACCTGCACTCGAGGTAAGTGTACTAACTGTGGCAGTAAGATCGATACTAGCCTCGTTACATAATTTTGTGAAAAATTCTTTTGAACATTGTGGGATAAATTTCGAGTCACCAAAGGACTTATAATTACCTAAATTTGACAAAAATTGGGAGACATAATCTAAATACAGTTGAGTTTCATCAGTATTTTCTGGATAGTTACCGTTTAAGTTTCTGTGAATAGTCAATAGTAGATCAAAGATAGGTTCACTTTCGTGAGAAACTTGTCTTAATACTATTCTTGTACCAGCATGAGAGGCCATAGCCATAAAATGAGCATATTTTTGTTCTTTTTCAGTTAGTTGAGGAAAATATTTTTCCTTTACTGAAAGCATTGTAAGTGGAGCATCATGATCCGCAAAGTATTTAGTTACTGGGGACATTGTATTTAATGTTTTTAGTTATTTTATGTTTTAGGGATATTATTATGTAGATTCAACTTTTTTTTTTTTTTTATTTCCTTTTTAACAATTTTTTTTTATTTTTCGGTCTATTATATTAGATATTTTATTTACGTATATACTTTTATAAAGTCAATTTTTCGTTGTTGGCTCTCTTAGCTTCACCAAATTTCTTAACTCTAATGGCTTGAATAGCGATGAAACCGGTTGTATCAGTTGGTAAGAAACCAGTTAATTCATCCATTGAAGATTCAGTAGCGTCATATAATTTTTCAGTTTCTGAATATCTACCCAATACAATGACGTTTCCTTTATATAGTCTCAATCTAACGACACCATTAACTGTATTTTGAGAAGGTTGAATCATTGATCTGATATATTCACATTCTGGAGTGAAATAAGAACCATTGTATAGTAGTCTAGAGTAAGTTGGAGTGACAAAAGAATCTCTAATTTGACGAACTTCTTTATCTAGTACTAAACCTTCTAAATCGACATGAGCTTTTCTCAAAACGGTTAATGGAGCTTGTTCGTAACAACCTCTTGATTTTAGATTAATGTAACGATCCTCTACGATATCGATTCTGCCTACACCATTTGCTCTTGCTAGATTAGAAACAGTTAAGAAAATATCTAGAGCACCGGTAACAGTTTTATCATTGTAAGATAATTTTACTGGGATACCAGCTTTAAATTCGATAGATAAGTCTTGTGGAGTATTTGGAGCATCCATTGGATCAGTAATTAATTTCCACATATCGGAAGGAGGAGTAGTATTTGGATCCTCTAGGATACCAGCTTCATAGGAGATATGAGCTTGGTTTTCATCAGTTGACCATGGTTTAGATTTAGTTTGTGCTACAGGGATACCCTTTTCAGCAGCATAGTCTAATAGATCTTTTCTACCGGCAAATCTTTCGAAAAATTCTGGTAATCTCCATGGGGCAATAACTTTAACATCAGGTTTTAGAGCGTAGAAAGATAATTCGAATCTAATTTGGTCATTACCTTTACCGGTACAACCATGAGCGACAGCGAAACAACCTTCTTTTTCAGCGACGTCAATTTGAGCCTTTGCAATAACAGGTCTTGCTAAAGATGTACCTAGTAAATATACATCTTCGTAGACAGCATTAACTTGAACAGCAGGGAATAAAATATCTTTGACGAATTCTTCACGACAGTCGACTTCAACGAATTTAGTAGCACCAATTTTCAATGCTTTTTCTCTAGCGGCTTCGAAATCTTCTTCTTGACCGACATTTGCTAGGAAAGCAATGACTTCGTAGCCTTGTTCTAGTAACCAAGCTAGAATAACTGAGGTGTCTAAACCACCAGAATAAGCTAAACAGACTTTACCTTTTGACATTTTTTTTTATGGATTTGTTTTTGGTTTAATAATAATAATTTTTTAAGGGTATATTATATAATATAATATTTTTATAGTTTTCTCGAGGATTAAGAATATACTTAAAGGAAAGAACAAACGAGACTGATTGAAAAAATTGATTACAGCAGTGGCTTTTTATATGAATTTTTTCCTTTAAGTGACAAAGTTAGCGAGATGTGAAAAAAAAAAAAATTAATTTTGAAATTTTAAAATTGATCGTTAAGTGAAAGAGAAGGCGGTGAGTCAAATAACCCAGACACCGCACAGTAGGCTGAAAAGAATTAGTCACGCGTGATTGTGTGGGATGAGTCAAAGATTTTATTGAAGCGTTTCCAAGATGTTTCTCATTTCCATGAATAACCAACCAACCTCTGTTGTAAGTAAATGTGCTGATAACGAGTTTTTAAAGCAGCAGCAACGTATACCGTGTCTTATGCGCCCATACATCGTAGAGAAGAGGATATATTCTTTATTAACAGTGTCAAAATATTCTATAATTAAAAAAAAATAAAAAAGTTTATTATATATTATATATTACTTAAGCAAATGTATCTAATTCTTCAATCATTTCAGGTAATTTATCCATTGGTAAATTGTTATAAACGATTTGATAAACTGCTTCGAATAATGGGAATTCTTCAGTTAGTTCACAAGTTTGTAACCATTCGTGAACTTCTTTACAAGTAATAACACCTTGAGCACTTTGACCATTTAATAATTCTTTTTCTGATTCAAATGCGTCTTTACCTGAAGTAGCCATGAATTTAGCGACTTTAACATTTCTACCACCTGAACAGGTTGTAATTAAATCGGCAACACCGGCAGATTCTTGATAATAAGTCTCTACACGACTCTCAGGGAAAAACATTTGACCGAATTTAATAATTTCACCCAGACCGACTCTTTGAATTGCAGCAGCTGCATTATTACCCCAACCTAAACCTTCAACAAACCCACAACCTAAAGCAACTACATTTTTTAAAGCACCTGCAATTGAGATACCTGCAACATCAT
The DNA here is from genome assembly GCA_030571655.1 of Jamesozyma lodderae. Taxonomy (NCBI): domain Eukaryota; kingdom Fungi; phylum Ascomycota; class Saccharomycetes; order Saccharomycetales; family Saccharomycetaceae; genus Jamesozyma; species Jamesozyma lodderae. The sequence continues at coordinate 28,377 of JAJLYF010000053.1, read as the reverse complement.
CGATGACGTTAACATGGAAATAAGGTCTATGAAATAAAGCTTTTAAAACTTTATGATCGACATCGAAACCTTCACCTTTGAAATCTTTTGGAATTTGATATGCCACCGTAGTTTCAGACCAATGTTCTTTTGCTACTTCAGGGGCTAAATTAGCACCAGATAAAGCACCACATTGAATATCTAATTCATCTGTAATATAAGAGGATAATAATTGAACCCCTTTTTTACCGACTTCAAAACCTTTTAAACATGAAATAGCACGAACTTGTGGTTTAATTTCAGCATTTTTTAAAGTTTGAACTATACGGGGTAGAAATTGATGAGGGACATTAAAGACTAATATATCAGCATCCTTCACCGAATCTAATAAATCAGGATTTGCGTATAAATTATGTGGTAAATCAATATTTGGTAAATATTTAACGTTTTGATGTTTTGTATTTATTATTTCGGTTAAATTTTCACCGTCTATTTTTTCTTCAAAAACCCACATTTGAACATGAGGTTCAAAAAGATGTGGATTTAAAGCTGCATTTTCTGCAACGACTTTAGCAATTGTTGTACCCCAGTTACCAGAACCGATGACCGTTACTTTAAAAGGTTGACGATTTAAATTTATCATAGAAAGAACAGATTCTGTTCTTTTAATATTTGTATTATGATTTGTATTATTATTTGTATTTAGGTGACTATGCATTTTGGTAAAATTTTTTCTATAATGTAGTAATTTTCTTTTAGCTATGAATTCTTTATAATTAAAGATTTCTTTATTTGAATAAGATCTTAATATAGAAGGGAATAAACGGAACATCATTGTATGTAATTAATATCGCAATATATATATATACATAAAATCTGTATAGTAAAAAAAAAAGAATTTAAACCAACAGGTCAGTAAAAAAGTATTTGATAATATAAGCTGGCAAAGAAAAAAGAATTTGGTGGAAGCCAGGAAAAAGAAAAGAAATGCGTAGAAACACCGGAAGGGACAAAATAAAAATTTTCGTGGGACAAAAAAAAAGTTTTTGATGGTCAAAAGAGGGTCAAAAATTATATATACAACAACCAGAGAGAGAGAGAGAGAAAATCCGATTATGTGATGTATCAGCTGTTTTTAGTTAACAAAATACTTGTTTATTTTTTTTTTTACAGTCGGAATATCTAAGTGGTATAGTGGGGTATTATTATCAAATGAAACAGTGTTTTTTTATTTTTTATATTTGTTAAGTCATTGATAAGTATCTAATTGGGTCAATTGTAATCATAATCATCCCTTCCCTTAACGTCTTATCTTATCCGTTCCGAAAATAGAAAAAAATAAATAATGGTAATTATAATTATCTCATTTTGACCATATATATATATATATATATATATATATATACATACGTATTTGTATCTACCATCCATGTTCAAATAACATTGATATACTTTCACCATTATGTATACGTCTGATGGCTTCTCCGAACACTCTTGAAACATCCATGATATCTACTCTATCGTTTCCTAAGTATTCAATGGTTTTTTCTTGTGGAATCGTATTACTAACAATTAACTTATCAATACTACTTTGTTCAATACGACTCAAGGCATCTCCAGAAAATATACCATGTGTAATTATAGCATATACTTTTGTAGCACCTTGATCTTTTAATAGTTTCGCGGCACGGGTTATCGTGTATGATGTATCAACTAAATCATCAATAATAATACAAACTTTGTTACGAACATCTCCAACAAGCATAGTCGTTTGAATGAATTTAGATGACGAGGACGCACTATTCATTGAACTTATTGATGCATTGGATGAACTTCTCGTCACTAAAGGTTTAGTACTCACAGGTTGTAATGATCCTCCACTTGTTAAGGTGGCATCTGGTGGGCCCTTTAATAATTGTGACCTACGTTCCTTGTGAATTAATGCAAACGATAATTCTAATGCATCGGCAATTGCTGTGGCACGTTTAGCACCACCTGCGTCAGGTGATACAATAACTGCATCGTTGTAATTTTCAATGTTATGTTGAATGTAATTTTGTGCAATTGGTTTACAATACAAATTATCTACCGGTATATTGAAAAAACCGGGATATTGTCTATCATGTAAATCCATAGTAATAACATGATCTGCTCCCGAAGCAGTTAATAAATTAGCAATTAATGTACCGGCTTGAACAACCCATAATTTATAACCGGCATTTTGTGCATTGAATAATTCTTCAGCGTCTCCATTAGAATGAGATGTGTGTAATTTACTACCTGGAATCATTGGAATACGTGATAAAGACACACTGGTTGTCAATGGTGGTGCAACTGCATCCGTCTTAGGGACTCTGACCGGTTGTGGATGTTCAAGATTGATAGCAGATCGTATTTCTCCTGTACTCTTAAATGGTGAATCAGTATCCTGTGCTGGTGTACCAGGTTTAGATTCAAAAGTATAACTCTCCTTTGGTTTAGAGATCAATGGTGCACCTTTCGCGGTATATGGAATATCAGGTTGTCTTGAATAACAGAAATATGGCATCACTGCTGTAACACGACTTGCACTTGCACTTTTACATGCCGCAATTAAAATTAACAATTGCATAAATGCATCATTAACTTGTCCACATCCCGATTGTATAACATACACATCCTTTTCTCGAACAGATACATTAATACTTATACTAGTCTCACCGTTGGAAAACTTACCTAACTCAACATTAGATGCCGGCACATCTAGATTTTCACAAATCTTGGCAACTAAATCTGGGTGACTATCACCTCCAAATATAACAATATTACTCATTGGTTTGCCTTTTTTGTCTTGCACTCTTCAAATTCAATGAGCATCGATTTTTAATATCACTACTATTATTTTTCATCATTAGGAATAAAAAAAAATTTTTTTCCAAAAAAATTTTCGGCGATGTGTCTGGGTCGAAATCTGCGATGAGCAAAGCAACAAAAGTATGGCAACTGCAAAACTGCAAAACGTAACGTGCAAGTTGGTTGCTTATGTTTCTCCGATTTATTAAATGCTTTTTTATCATGTGGCTAACGTGATTTTCGTATCCAAGATTCTAGTCATGCACATTCTCTTTACCTGATATCAAAAATGGATGCTATTTATTGATAGCTTCCAATCCATACATTGCACTGTACCTCACACGTGATACACGTAATATCTATATAGTGATAGACAACACACCCAAGGGACAGGTAATCCCTATTCTTGTTTGTCCTGCTTCTTCATTATGGGCCAAAAAATTTAGCAGTGAAAAATCACATAAACACGCACAAATCGAAAAAATCAATGGAAGATACGTAAAAATGACAACTTGCTTTTGATCGTAGTAATAAGAAGACATAAAAACTACCAACCCCCCCACATGATTAACGCTATATTGATTTATTCTCCTCGTGGTGAATTGATCGTATCCAAGTTTTATAAAAATACTTTGAAAAGATCTATCACAGATATCTTTAGAATTCAAGTTATAAACAATTTAGATATCAGATCTCCTATACTGACCCTCGGTTCAACAACTTTCCATCATATAAAATCCTCGAATAATCTTTGGCTAGTCACCGTTAATAGAAATAATGCAGATAGTGCTACCATTTGGGAATTTTTGTATAGTTTAAACACAATTCTAAATATTTATGGCCTCAATAATGATGAAATCTTAAAAGAACAATTTATGCAAGTTTATGAGTGTTTAAGTATAATGTTATTGGAAAATGGTATTGTTTGTAATACAGAAATTAATTCCATTATCAATAAAATGTCATCAAAGCCAGTTCATTTAACTCATGATTTACTAAATCCGTCATCATCCTCAAGCAACTTCCCTAAATTTTTGAAAAATAGATCATCAACTAGTGGTAGTGTACCTAAAATATCAGAAAGTTCAACTTTACCCACACCAGATCTGAACTTCAATTGGGGAAGGAAAAAATCAAATAGTTTGATATCACATAAAAAAAATGAAATCATTCTTTATGTCAATGAAAAAATTAGCATCCTGGTTTCAAAGGATGGATCCATTTTGAAAGCGTATGTTGATGGTACCGTAGATTTAACGACACATCTCAATGGTACACCAGTATGTCAATTCGGTTTAAATGATTCTTTAAGTTTTGATAACGCCAATTCCAAAAGGTTTGCAAAGACTGATTTTGAAAATGAAAAATCTATACCTAAAGCAGCTGCAGGTAGTGTCATTTTGCAAGATTGTAAATTCCATCAATGTGTTTCCTTGGATAAGTTCGATAAAGATCGTATTATTAGATTCACTCCACCTGATGGTACCATTGAATTAATGAAATATCATGTAAGAGATAATTTGAATCTTCCGTTCAAGATAACTCCAATTGTAACAACAGTTTCTTCTCCTATTGCATTGGCTAATGCTAGAAATCAAACTGGTAATGCTCTGGAATATAGAATCACTTTAAAATCACTATTTCCAACAAAATTGTCCGCAAAGGATGTCATCCTAAATATTCCAGTACCTCCAGGTACTATAGATTGTAAAATTAACGTTACCAACGGTACATGTAAATTTGTCCCTGAAGAAAACGCAATGGTTTGGAAATTCACTAAATTTAATGGATTAACAGAAAATACTTTAAGTGCCATCACTGTCTCGACAACAGATACAACACAACTGACATTGCAACAGTGGCCAAGACCTCCTATTTCATTAAACTTCGAATTATTGATGTTTAGTAATTCTGGTCTAGTAGTACGATATTTTAATATTCTCAAAAGTAATAATGATCCAACCAATTATCGTACCGTTAAATGGATTAAATACATTTCAAAATCTGGCTCTTATGAAGTAAGATACTGACTCTCAACATTTATAATCTTTAATATGTATATATATATATATATATATTCACGTGACGTTTTTATTAATATTTTTTTTTCTTTCCGTTTAGTTAACTTATCAGTTTATACTTTTGCCCAGTGATAAAATGATTGCCAATATATGACTTTTTAAAGGGAGCAATCAAATTTACTGCTAACTTATCATGGTATTTAGGATTATCCTTACTTAGAAATAATGTCTAGGCAACAGAAGAACGAGATTTTTAACGAGTGGTTACTCTCACGTCATATATCATTTTCAAAAGAGACCACTTCAGAGACTTATGACACTGACATTATTGCATGTAATAATAATAGCCCACGATTAGATTATCCGATCCATTTAAGACATTATAAGCTTGCAAAAAAACCAATCAATGACCCAAATTTTTTATCTCAACATTCAATTCATACGATAGAAAAATATCTTCAAGACTTCGAAAATTATTCAATACGAAAAAATCAAAGAATATGTAACGATAATGGGGATCCCTTGGTATCGTCAATTCTAAAGAATGGTAAAAGTGATTTCGAACCAGTATGGTCTGAATCAGGTATACAAAGCCCGGCTGAATTGCTATTACCTGTTGAACAAAAGTTACATGTAGAGAAGCTAAAATCTGTTGAGCCAATGTATTCAACTCCTACTGCTGGTACCAACGTAACGTTTAAGAATAATTTATTCTGTATATACGGGAAGTATGCATTTTTAGCAAACGATTTTAACATTGAGGTTCATGAGTTAAGTTCATTAGTCAGTGATGAACAATATGATAAAAAGACACCTAAATATGCACTATCTTTGCTCCATTGGTATTATTTTGATGAATCCATAACTTCATGGTTAACAGATACGGAGATGGTGGCTGGTCCAAGTAGAAGCATACGAAAATCAATAAATTTCATAAAAGTTGTGAAATTTTATGACACTGATGTACTATGTGTATGCACAGATCCGAATATGGTCTTAATGTATAGTCTAGAAGCTATAGATAACTCAATAAAAAATAAAAATGGAAGTGAGTTACTATCCTTCCCTGGATGGCTATTCCTGGATGGAAAACCTTTAGCTGTATTTCAAACAAAGGATAGTTGTTGGAGTGTGGATGTAATGACGATCGATGAGAACATGGCCATTGTGGCAGCAGGTCATAATGGCTCGGGCATAAGTCTTTTTGCATATGATAAGCAAAATAATAATACAGTGTACCGAAGTGAGATTCCTACGAATCATAATATTCCATGTTTAAACTTCATCCCTGATTCCTTGGATAAGGAGGGATTTGTTACACTTTCATATAGTTCAATTTTTGGTAATGTCACTACCATTAAAGTCGGTACAAAAAGTTTTATTGATGGTAAGATTGAACTTAGACATCTAGATTCACAATTTTTAGAGGACTTTGTCTGGACTGTCACCCCTTTAAAGAGACGTCATTTTAAGAAAGTACCATTATTTGAGCTTTTAACTTTAAATTTCCAACAAAATTTCAAAAAATCTATACTTTACTCCGTCGTAATGGATAGCGTAATATTAAGCAAACATTTATCAAAGACGTTCTACTCCGGAAACTACGGATTAGGTTGTCTAACAACACAAATTCCAGTTCCTACTGCAGCTGTACATTGGCATGGCCAAGCTTCTTTGAAAGAAGGCAAATTAAAATTAAGGTTTACCACATTTGATGACAATGGAAAAATTTCCAATTCGACGTTAAAAATGTCTCGAAATACAGAATTCGATGAACCTGTTATGGTACTAAGTGATATGCCTGATTCACGGCCAATTGAAAGAGTTATCATTGATCAACCAGAAGATCCAATTGAGCATTATTATATGAAAAGTTCTGATGGTATTATCGTTCCTAAGGATGAATTCAAGAAAAGATATGAAAAATGGTGGGATTCAAAACTTATACTATATCTACAACAGAATACAGCTGTAAGTAACTTCTCGGATGCCGAATTTTTATTCACAATGCTGAAGGAGGAGCTACCGTCCATAAAAAGGAATTTAAGTAGAAGACACGAATACAACTACCCAATCAGATCAAGTTCAACATGTTCTTCTGTTCTACCGTCCATGTCTGACACATTAAAAGTACTAAAAAATGAAGAAGAGACAGAAGAACCTTCTATTTGGTCCAGAATGGTAGACAATGATCTCTCGAGTATTTTAGATGAATATGGGTTTGTATCTAATGCTTCTACAAGGAGCACAACTCCGGTAAACGAACTTAACACTGCTATTGTGGATGAACAGAATATGGGATTGCCTTATCTGGATTACCCTTACTCAGAACAAGCCAAATGGATCATGCATAATTATACTAGAAAAGTCCGGAAATTACTCGATTGCGTTGAAGATGGATCAACTGCATCTGCCAATGGATATATACTAAATGAGTTGCATGACGATTTTTTGTTTGTTACCACGGTACGCCATGTTTACTTAATTAAAGCACATCCATTAATTGTTACTTCATTCACAATGAACGATATTTTTCCAACCAATGATATCAGGGTATGCTCTGATTACGAGCTTATTGAATGTTTAAATAGAATTAATTTTGTTTGCTTTATCAAAGAACTGAATTGTATTGTCGTTGCCTCTCAATTAGGGCTAATTTCGTTACTTCGATTAACAGAATATAACGGTATTTTTTCATTCAGACAGGAGTATATATTCGGATGGCATTCACAAGATCCATCTAACCCTCGAAATGGCGATGAATGTGTTTTATCAAGAATGGATCCAAGGGATCGCCCATGGAGATGTGAAATTGATGATGTTTCTTTCCCATTATTTAACGTGCTAGGTTTGGATTATTCTTTTGTTCCGGCTGATGAGGTTAACGCTATCAATGAGTACGCTATTCTCTATGTTCTATCTGGTAAAACTCTCCATAGATATAAGATTATGGATGGGAAATCTACATTTAGATACTAACCTTTGTTTTTTCATGGCTACTTCAATTTAGTTCGGATACTTCTTTCATGCTAATTTCAAATTTCCTTGTTGTGTATTTATTTGATGATAAAATATACAATTGTATATAATACATAATTATAGAAAATAAAATATAGACAATATCAAATTTTGATATTTACATTTATCTTGGACCAAATTTAGCCATTGATTGAGCACCACCTTCATACCATTCTTGTTTCGATAACCACATATGATCTTTATCTGCCATAATATTTGCTAAAACAGCACCACCAATGAAAACCATGTGCTTTCTCCTAGGAGGATCTTCGATTCTTACCTTAAATTTATCTAATCTAGATGGGTCATTGTGTAATACTCTGGTGTACCATAATTGCTTCAATTCTTTTTCTAATCTTGATGGTAAACCTGGATACATACTCGAACCACCAGACAGAACAATTGCTCTATATAAAGAGCTTCTGATATCAACATCTGCGGATTGAATAGTGTTAAATAATAGTTCGCCAACACCAGGTTGTTCAACATCTACAAGATTTGGTTGGAATAAACATTCTGGAGCTTCGAATCTTTCTTGACCCACTTTTATAACTCTACCATCTGGTAATTCATAATTCTCTACTAATGTGGTTGTTTCTCTTGCAAGTTTGGTATCCAAATCTAGATCATATGAAACATAACATAATTTTTCCTTTATTTGACGCACGGTTTCAAAATCAGCAGTTCTATTAAATGCATAACCACGACGAGAAAGTAGATCAATAAGGTGCCTTGTGACATCTCTACCAGCGACATCCAATCTTCTTGTCAAATGGTTAAGAACAACTGACTCATAGACTGGTACAATATGTGTGACACCATCACCTGAATCAACAACCACACCTGATGATAAACCTTGTGCGTATAGTGCTAAGACAGCTTGGATGGCGACGTAAACACCACCAAAATCATATTTCTCAAACATCACTTCGCACATCTTTTCTCTATTTTTTAATGGATTCATTGGTGGTTCTGTTAAAAGAATTTTACCATTTGATGTAGTAGGCAATTTCATTTGTTCATAGAATGCATAATCCCAAAGTAATTCCATATCTGTCCAATTCTTGATAATACCATTTTCCATAGGATATGATATTTGTAAATAGGAACGAACGTCACTGGCTTCGTCACCAATCATAATATCTTTCAATGGAGTAGTTATATTAGCACGCTCTTCTGCTCTTAAGATTGGTCTACCGACAATGGATGGGAAGGTATAGTCTGGGAAATTTTCACCAGCACGACCAATCTTGACAAAACCGGTACCTTGATCAAGGACTGAATATAATGTAATTGAGTTAGTATATATGAATCTTTTCTTTAAATTATCAGAATATCTCCCAGATTTGAAAAAAAATATAGGGGTAACTACATTTCTTCAAGTGGGTACCTATCAATGAATAATTACACAACAAACATACCAATTGGGCTATGAGGATCCATGACTTAATGTGCAAATTTTGTATTTATTTTATTTGTTCAATTAGGTTTTGTTCAAATATTTAACCAAGCCTTACTTAATACTGCTTTTCTTTATTATAGTACAATTCATAAATCAAATCTCGAGTTTTTCCATTTTCGCAATATTGAAATTTGATAATGTGTTTCTCTACAACGTAGAAAATGATGATAATAAGTTATAGCTTAAAAATATTACATTATATTATATAAATGATAGTTTATACAAGGCCTTGTTTCTTTAGTTCATCATAGACTTTTTGATTCATGACATTACCTTCCTTGTCTTCCACCTCAATATCTAATTCGGCCGGAATATTGCTTGTAGTACCTGATTTCTTTATGATAGTTTTAGAAATGCTTTCCCAAAGATCTTGTGCTTCTTTTATTGTGGTGATACCATTGAATACCGGACTTGGTTCAATACCAAGACAGCGTAAATGCCATTGGTGTGTTGATTCTGTGAAATGTTTTTCAAATTTTCTTCTGCCTTTGAATACTGCGTTACTACAAATCTCGCAAGTATACGAAACATCTAGACCTTGCAGTTTGTAAAGCCAATATGGAATGGGTATGCCATCAGGTCCAAGTGGCATGTTGAAACTCCCTTCAAAGATATTCTTATCCTTTGCATTTTCGTTTTCATCCGCATTAGCTTCATTGAAAGGTTCATCTTCCTTTTCATCCGAAGAATATATTGGTGCATGGTATTCTTTAGTTAATCGATCCAGTTCTTCTATCCTTGCGTCTGCAGTAAAAGCCAATTTTCGTTCTATGAATTCTTTTGTGCTTGAAAATTCCTGTTTTAACAAAACCATATACCTGTGTAGTTTATATTCCGCTAGAAGTGAGTTTTCTCTCTTTTTCAAATTGCTCTTATGAATTTTACCTGTAAGATGACTATTGAATACAGACTGTACTTTGAATGTTTTGGAACATACTGGACAGAAAACTTTTTCTTGCTCTTTTTCGGTTTCAATCAGAGGACTATTCACATATTTATTAAAATCCAGCTTTAATGTCGCATTAGTTTGTTTCTTGTCAATTAAACAATATTTTCTGAAAAAAAAATCTTCAATATAACTGGAAATTTTCGTAATAAAATCGAGATACCTGGCATTTTTTCTGTCCATTAGAGGTTCCCTTAAGTATTTTCTGTTGTCTAAAAAGCAATCCAAACTGCTAATAAATTGAAATAATGAGCAATTTGTGTCTTTTATGACATTCATCCAGTCGCCATGAAATTTTTCCAGTTCCAGATATTCACCATACTGCTCATCTCTTGTAAAAATGCTATTGATATCTAGTGCTATGGCTCTGGTGGAAAGAATATTATTTGGCCTGGACGTAGATCCAGCTGATGCACCAAACATAGCGTATAACAAACGTTTATCTTTCAGTGAAGGAGAAGGAATGCCTTTTGTAGTTATTTCTTTTATCTTCTCCCTCAAAAAATTGACTTCATCATCAAAGTTGCTCTTCTTCGTATCCTCTTTATTAGGCAGCTTTAATGAATTTATTTGTTGCTGTTTTTTGTAATAGTCATCAAGAAATAATCTTATTTCATGTTGCTGCGCAACAATTTGCTTTCTGGACCGCTTTGATTTTTTGATCTTGTATATCTTATTAGCTGAAATGATAGCTTTCGATGGAATTTCAACATTTTCTTTCGATAGCTGAGATAATGGTTCAAGTTGATTATGATATAATTCTGGATTTCTTTGGAACCTTTCAGCGATGGCGTTTTGAATTACTTCTAAATCTTCTAATAGCGATCTTTTTTGTTCTAAAACTGACATTATCACCCAAGAAAACACTGAACTTCCTCTGGCCTTAATGTCCACTAGACATCCTTATTACTCTCTACAGCTCTTTATCAATAATAAGCATTTGATTTTCCAATCTGAAAAATTATTTGATATCCGACCACGTGACTAACTTTATTATATATTATACAGAAGACTTACTTAAAAGATAGATAAATGATGAACATATTATACATTATAAGATGTTTGAATACTTTAGTATTTCCTTCTCTTAGTTGGACGAGCATTCTTTGCACGTCTGTTTTCCTTCAATTGTCTATCCTTTCTAATTTGTTCGGTAGATCTTAATTCGTTCTTCATACCTGGACCATTGTAACCCTTGATATGAGCACCTCTTTCCAAAGCTCTTTCCACTTTTTTCTTTTGTTGTTCATAATTGTCTCTATGTCTGTCTGGTAATTTTGGTGATTTAAGTTGTTTATGTTTGAATTTACCACGTACAGTTCTTTGATTATTGTTATTACCATCGCGATTTTGAGTTGGATCAGACAATAAATTAGATGGAATGGTATCTTCTCTGGCTCCAACTTTTAATGGTTTTAATTTTCTTGCCTTAGACCATTCATCAAATTTACCAGATTTGAAACTTGCAGCAATCTTTTGACCACTTTCACCAATAATATATTTCTTATTATCGATACCTTGAATATTAACATATTTCTTCCTCTTCTTATCCCATTTAACTGTAGCATTTTGTTTATGAACTTGTACCTTATCATCATTATTCAAATCATAAGCAGCCTCCGCAGCATCATTGGTGAAACCACTAGTTAATTGTAATTGCTTATCTTGAATAGAAGCGGCAGGGGCGTAATGACTTAAGAAAAAGTTTGGATCTTTATAACTCTTTGGTTTTTGCTTCTTTTTGCTATTTTGTTTTTCTAGAAGTTCATCAGCATCTTCAAATGCTGTAAGAGCTTCATCAGCAACAGAATAACCAGCTTCATTATCATCACCTTTCAAAATTTCATCTTCGATAGAATGAGATAAACCGGCGATTCTTTCTTTTTCCAATAATTCTTTTCTTTCAGTTGCCTTTCTTTGAATTGGTGCTAATTGTCTTCTTCTTCTCTTCATAAAGATTGACATTTCATCATCAGGATTTCTTGCGAATTCAAAAACAGTTTCTTTATTATGTCTATTTTGCAATTTTGCTAAGAAATCCATTTTTTCTTTCTCTGGATTTTTACCAAACATGATATTTTGTTCATCCCAACCAGATGAAATGATTTCTTTACTTCTCTTGACAGATTCTGGCGAAGCAGAGGTACGAGTTCTAAAATACAATTTTTCAGCTTTTTGTGAAATACCTTTAGCTAATTGTAATTCAAAATCTTTGTCCAAAACATTTTTATATAAATCACCACAACCTTCTAACTCTAGTCTTGGACAAGAACCTAAAATCATTCTCTTTGTATAAGAAATTTTAGGAGGTTCGAAATTCAATGGATTGTTTCCTTCAGTAATCCATTTTTGTTTTAACAATTCACACGTTGTATCATACATTGGAGTTAGCATGATTTTTTTACCCAAGAATAATTCTAAATCTAATAGGTAAGGTAATTCATTTTCTGAAACAATTGAATAAGCCCAACCTCTATTACCGGCTCTTGCAGTTCTACCAACACGATGAACAAAAATTTTTGATGAAGAAGGTAATGAGTAATTAATGACGTTAGCTAACATTGGAATATCGACACCTCTTGCGGCAACATCTGTAACAACTAAAATTGGAGTTAAACCTAATCTAAAGTTGTATAATTGTGCTTTACGAGCATGTTGATCTAAAGTACCATATAAATATGATACTAAATAGCCACAACCTTTTAATAAGTTTGTTATATATTCAACATGATGACGTGTTGGAACGAATAAAATAGTTGCTTTCTCTGAAGGTAATTCATTTGCCGCTGGCATTCTTTGTTTTTTGAATTTTGGTCTTCTCTTTTTAGATTTATCGTCGTTATCATCGTCAGAATCATCACTAATTGATGAATTTGTTAATTCTTTGAATTTTTTCAATTCTTCTTGTGTTGGTAATGGAATTTGAATAACCTCTTGTAAAATATGTAATAAAGTAGATTCTCTTTCATCATTTTTGGTTGATAAAAATAACATTTCCAAGTTCTCAGAAATTTTTGATTCAGCATCTAAACGTACTAATACTGGGTTAGTCAAACCAGCTTTAGCGAAATCGACCAAAGAACTTGGTAAAGTTGCAGAGAATAATAAAGTTTGTCTATTTGAAGGTAGAGAGGCTAATAATTCGTTCAATTGATCTTGGAAACCCATTTCGAATAATCTATCAGCTTCATCGAATACAGCATATTCGATACTTTTTAAATCCAGATCCATTTCAACCTTTAAATGTAAGAATCTACCCGGTGTTGCAATAATGACATCCGGATTACCCATCATCATTGAGAATTGATCCTCTAAGGAATCACCACCTGTTAGTAAGACACTTCTTAAATGAGTACCTTTTGAAAATTCTTTAAAGACGTTATGAGTTTGCATAGCTAATTCTCTTGAAGGAGATAAAATCATTGCTCTTGCACCAATTTTACTTGAATGTGTCTTTAATTTTTCAATCATTGGTAAGATGAACGCGGCAGTCTTACCAGAACCTGTACGTGCCATACCCACAATATCTCTATTTTGTAAGATTAAAGGTATAGTTTTACGTTGAATTGGAGTTGGTTGACGGAACCCTTTACGTGCGATATTGGAGACAATTAGTTTCGAAAGACCGAAACTTGCAAAACTACCTTTTTTGTGTTTTGTAGTTGTGTTTGTTGTTGTAAAATAAGCGTTAACATCATCATCATCGTCATCTTCCTTTCCCGCCTGTTTCTTTGAAGTTTCTTCAGAGTCTGATAGTTCCAAGACAGGGAAGGACAAATCTGGTTTTTTATTTTTCTGTTTTGGTTTCTTAGTCTTCGTCTTTTCATCATCACTGTAATCAATAATATCAGGTATTTCAGCTTGATGATCATCGTCATCACTATTATCGGATTCACTATCCGAATCTGAGGAATTCAAAGCGATATCATTAGCAATATCAAACGTGGTCTCTTCATTTTCCTCGTTATCATCTTCTGCAGATCTCTTTCTTATTACCGCCATCGTTTCAAATATATCTGTCCACTTTCCTACCACTATGATTATACAGCATACTAATTGCTATTACCATTTCTCTTCTACCTCATCGCTTTTTTTTTTTTTACAAAATTCTGAAAAATTTTCAGATGTTACAAACCCTAACTATCACCCATACAAAACCCTAATTTACTCAATAAGAAAGAATCGCACGTGACTCTAACAAAGTGGAAAAAATACTGTTAAGCAATTTATTATATAAGGAAGAAGTAGGAGTAGAAGTAGAAGTGGAATTGAACTGAGGTACCTCCCCAAGAAAGAGAGCAAATGAATTTTAGTAAAGAATTGCAGGTGGCCACAGAGGCAGTACGTAAGGCCTCGTTACTCACTAAACGTATTCAACAAAAAGTTATCGAACACAGGTCCACGACAACAGTAATCAAGTCTGATTCATCACCAGTAACAATCGGTGATTTTGCAGCACAAACTATAATTATCAATGCTATCAAGGCAAACTTCCCATCGGATCCTGTAGTGGGTGAAGAAACTGCTGAAGGTTTGGATGAACAGTTTCTCAGCAACATCCTGGAAACGATTCAGGAAAACGACTCTGAATACGCGCGTTATGATAATGCCAGTGTGAGTTTCACAAGCACTGATTTCCCATTGAAAACAACACAGAACGTTCGAGACACGATCAATCTGGGGAACTACCAGGGTAGCAATAAAGGAAGGTTTTGGTGTTTGGATCCAATTGATGGAACCAAAGGATTTTTGCGTGGTGAACAATTTGCCGTGTGTTTGGCCTTGATAGTAGATGGTGTGACACAGGTGGGTGTTATCGGGTGTCCCAACATGGCCTTGAGTGCTTATGGAAAGGAAGATCGTATGGGTCACGAACCAATGGGGTATCTGTTTAGAGCAGTTCGTGGATACGGTGCTTCGTTCAATACAGCTACTGCTGTTGATCCTGAAAACTCTAAATGGGAAACAATCCACTGTAGAAAGTTGACTTCTTGTGAACAGATGATTTCATTGGAAGGTGTTGAAAGGGCTCACTCTTCTCATGATGAACAACAAGAGATTAAAAATCGTTTAGGAATTACTAAATCTTTACATTTAGATTCACAAGCTAAGTACTGTCTGTTGGCACTGGGTGCTGCCGACGTCTATTTGAGACTTCCCATCAAATTATCCTTCCAAGAAAAAATTTGGGATCATGCTGCAGGTAATGTTATTGTAGAAGAAGCAGGCGGTATTCATACCGATGCTATTCAAGACGTACCTTTGAATTTCGGTACCGGCAGAGTTTTCTTAACGAAAGGTGTTATTGCTTCAAGTGGTCCTAAACAACTACACGATTTAATTGTCTCTACCTCTAAGGATGTAATTGAATCAAGACGTTAGTTTATATAAACATATCATAAATATGTATAAAGATAGATATATTTTTCGCCCTTGTAAAAAATAAACTTAATAGTAACAGAACATAGTATACTACCCCTAAAGACAATGACAACTGTATCAATTACAACATTAAACTGTGGTAAAGCGTTCCCTATCGAGGATCCAATACTCACAAAGCAAATACTTACCAGACTTATCCCAACAACTACACCGCATGATATATTTGTATTCGGATTTCAAGAATTATGTGAAATTTGGCAAGGCTCCTTTTGGGATCTTGTTGAATCTTATACTACAACCCTTGCAGCTCATTTATCTCGTTGTTTAGAGTTACAATTTCCTGATTTCCCTTATAAACTTACAGCTACATCACACGTTGGTGCTATAGTTCTTTTAGTCTTTACATCGAAAAAATTTCATCCCACATCAATTGAATCTGTAACGGCAAGGCGTGGTATATGGGGTTCAAGTTTAAAAGGTGCTGCCATTATTACTTTCAGATTAAGTCCCACAGAAGAGCCGTTTACATTTATATGTTGTCACCTGGCTGCTAACGAGGGTCAATCTAATACACAACGTCGTATCGATGATTATAATGCCATAATTGCAACTTTATCTCCATTGAAACCTCATCTTTTCTTACTTGGTGATTTGAATTTCCGTGCCGATCTTCAAGGCCATGACGAATTAGTGTTATTGAGAAATCGTGGTTCCATATTTAATGGGTTCGATGAACCCTCGATCACGTTTCCACCTACGTATAAATATCTCGTTGGTTCTTCTGAATTCAACGATTTAAGAATAAAATCATGGTGTGACAGAATTTTGTATGTAAGTGAAGACGCTATAAAAGTTGAGCAATACAAGTCACTGGAACGAGTGCCAGATTTACTATTTACTGATCATCAAGGTGTATTTTTAACGGCTAAAGTACCTACGACAACTACAACGACGACGATGACCACAAATATAGAACTACATTCTCAACTATCATATGTGGGTAATATCGTGGATATACTATTTGGTTACACTGGATGGTTCATTGCGGCAGGTGGACCTGTATGGGTGTGTGTCTTACTCGCGGTATGGTTTTTTTTATATAAGATTATTTACTAAGCAGAATTTTTCACTTTTGCTCGTAGTGTAATATAGCAATATAATAAAGAAATAAAAAGCAAGGCTACTTGGATAATGTCAGAATTATCGTTCAATGATGCCTTAGAATCAGAGATTATATCTGCTAAAAAGACTATTCAAGTGAAATTAAATAATCGTAAGAATAATGCTGTCGTTGAAGGCAATTTCAAATTGAAAAATTCTGAATCTGATACTCGAAAAAACAAACAAATAGATCCAGATTATGAAGTAGTCGTCGAAGGCCCTTTGAGAAAGATTAAACCATATTTTTTCGTTTACAAAACTTTTTGTAAAGAAAGGTGGAGAGATAGAAAATTAATTGATATTTTCATTAACGAATTTAGAGACAGAGAAGAGAGTTATTATAGAAAGACAATAGCTAACGGTGAAGTTCATTTAAATGGCATTCCTGCAAACCTTGATTCTATTGTGAGAAATGGCGATTTGATCACTCATAAGTTGCATCGTCATGAACCCCCTGTTACCTCAAAACCAGTTGGGATTGTGTTTGAAAATGATGATATTTTAGTTATTGATAAACCAAGTAGTATACCCGTTCATCCAACTGGTAGATTTAGATTTAACACTATAACAAAGATCATAGAACATGATAAAGGTATTATTGTACATCCTTGTAATAGACTAGATAAACCAACTAGTGGATTAATGTTTTTAGCTAAAACTCCAAAAGGTGCAGATGATATGGGAGATCAATTGAAATCTCGTGAAGTCAGTAAAGAATATGTTGCAAGAGTCATTGGTGAATTTCCATTAGGTGATATTGTTGTGGAGAATCCTGTAAGATCTATTGAACCAAGAGTAGCTTTAAATGCTGTCTGTACCATGAATGATGAGGGTGCTAAACATGCAAAGACAATTTTCACAAGATTAAGCTATGACGGTAAAACTAGTATTATTAAATGTAAACCTTTAACCGGTAGAACGCATCAAATTAGAGTTCATTTACAGTATATAGGGTTTCCAATTGCTAATGATCCTATTTATTCAGATGTTAAAATTTGGGGCCCCTCATTGGGAAAAGGTGGTATCACCGAATATGATGAAATTATTAAAAAATTAGATCAAGTAGGTAAGACAGAAGTTGCTGAGAGTTGGTTCTACCCTAAAGCAATTGGTGAATCCTTAAGGAATGAACAATGTCCAATTTGTGACACCGAATTATACACTGATCCAGGTCCAAATGATCTAAATTTATGGTTGCATGCATACCGTTACGAATCCACCATTTTAGATCCAATAACAAATCTGAAAAACTGGAGTTATAAGACAGAATTTCCCTCATGGGCTTTGGATCCACATCGTAAATACATGGAAATGGCCATTGCAGAGGCCAAAAAATGTGGACCTACTACTAGCGCATTTAGTGTCGGGGCCGTGCTAGTAAATGGCGATTGTGTTCTTTCAGTAGGGTACTCTCGTGAGCTACCTGGAAACACACACGCTGAGCAATGTGCTTTGGAAAAATATTTTGAAAAAACTGGTAAGAGAGAAGTACCACAAGGCAGCGTTCTGTATACTACTATGGAACCTTGCTCTTTGAGATTAAGTGGTAATGAACCTTGTGTTCAACGTATATTGAAGCAGAACGGCAATATAGGTACCGTATTTGTTGGTGTATTAGAACCAAGTACTTTTGTCAAAAATAATACTAGCCTGACACTGTTGGAAGAGTCAGGAATAGACTATATCCAAATCCCAGGTTACGAAAAAGAATGCACACTGGCCGCTTTCAAAGGACATGAAGAAGATATGGAATAGAAACCATCGATTTATCAACTATTTCAACTATTTATATATATTTACATAATAATATTTGTATTATAGTCATTTTACACGAACGCGACGAATTTTTCAAGGAAATAAACAAATTATATTCGATTGAAGTAGTTAAATATCCAGTCAGTCACAATATGATTGCTATGTAAACAACGAAAAAATAAAAGAGCTTCAAGTGGCTAATTTGAGTGTCTGTATGTGTTATGACTGCCTCGTATATTGATAATCCTTCTAATAAACGATCTTTTCTGGAAAACTCTTCCGACCATCCGTCTTTGCAGTCAGAAATAAATGAAAATAAAGAGTTCACTGACACAATTAATAATGTTGAACCAGATTTAAAAATTAAGAAACCAAAATTATCAACGGATTCTGAAGAAGATGATGGAAATATATCTGCAAATTTGGAATCTGATTACGATGTTATCATACAAAATGAAAAAGATATGCTTGTACCAATCATACCAACTAATCCTATTCGTTTAGGTAAAAATCCAAAGACAAATAAATATGTGTTCCCATCGATTACCAAGAGTGAAACGTTAAATGCAAGAATGTTTTTGAAGTATCATGGTCTTAAAAAATTTTTGGATACATATCTACCTGAAGATTTAAACTCATTATACATTTATTATTCAATAAGATTACTAGGTTTTGAAATAAAAGATGGGGATTTGCTCGCAGCTGTTTATAAACACATTAATCCAATATTTTCAACAGATGGTAATGATGACTTAATATACGATGATGTAGATGATCCTTTAGACAAAAAAAATGCAGTCAGATTGATCAAAGATTTACAGAAAGCAATCAATAAAGTTTTATCGACAAGGTTAAGGCTATCAAATTTTTTTACTGTAGATCATTTTGTTTCAAAATTAAAATCTGCAAGTAAAATTTTAGTACTGACCGGTGCTGGTGTCTCTACTTCTCTAGGGATTCCAGATTTCAGATCATCTGAAGGTTTTTATTCAAAGATTAAACATTTGGGATTAGATGATCCACAGGATGTTTTCAATTTAGACATTTTTATGCAGGATCCATCTGTCTTTTACAATATTGCCCATATGGTTTTACCGCCAGAAAATATTTATTCACCATTACATAGTTTCATTAAGATGTTACAAGATAAAGGGAAACTTTTGAGAAATTATACACAAAATATTGATAATTTAGAATCATATGCTGGTATTAAAGCTGAAAAATTAGTGCAATGCCATGGATCTTTTGCTACTGCGTCATGTATAACTTGCCATTGGCAATTA
The DNA here is from genome assembly GCA_030571655.1 of Jamesozyma lodderae. Lineage (NCBI taxonomy): Eukaryota > Fungi > Ascomycota > Saccharomycetes > Saccharomycetales > Saccharomycetaceae > Jamesozyma > Jamesozyma lodderae. The sequence continues at coordinate 8,538 of JAJLYF010000053.1, read as the reverse complement.
CCGGGTGAGAAAATTTTTGAAAATATTAGAAATTTGGAGCTTCCTTTATGTCCATACTGTTACCAAAAGAGAAGGGAATATTTCCCAATAATAGCTGGTACTGATGACCAAGATGTTAATAACGATAATGTGAATGAAAACGGTAATAGCAGCAACAATAATTTTCTTACAGCAGGATCTGCATTGAAATCATATGGTGTTTTAAAACCTGATATCACATTTTTTGGTGAAGCTTTGCCTTCAAAATTTCATAGAACTATTCGTGAAGACATATTAAAATGTGATTTATTAATATGTATTGGTACAAGTTTAAAAGTTGCACCAGTATCTGAAATTGTTAATATGGTTCCTGCTCATGTTCCACAAATTTTAATTAATAGAGATCCTGTAAGACATGCAGAATTTGATTTGAACTTACTGGGATTTTGTGATGATGTGGCAGCTCTAGTAGCAAGGAAATGCGGTTGGGATATTCCTCATAATACATGGAATACATTAAAAAATAAAAAAATTGATTGTATTGAAAAAGAAAAAGGTACATATAATGTTGTAACACAAGCATCTTTGGACTCAGGTTTCCAAAATAGACGTAATAGTTATGATAATTCTGATGATTCAAGTGGAAGCAGCGGTAATTAGTCTCTTCCATTTCACAATTTTTTTTTTTATTTTTCTTTTTTCAAAAAATTGTTGTATTATATATTGCATGATTCCTAAATAATGTTTGAACTTCGCATTCATATAGTTTATATTCAAACTTTTTTTAATGGATATTATTCCCCTTCATACGTTCCTATCATATATTATTTAGATGATAAAAAAAAAATTGTATGTATATTGTTACAACTCGATAAATATTTGTTATTATTCTTCCTACCCTAAAAAATCTTTGCACCTTTGAGTAAATCTTCCATATATTCAACAACGCAATCAACAAATAGCGATAGCTCTGCCTCCAAATTTTTTCTTTGATTCTCAAAACTTGTATTCTTTTCATTGATTGCTGCCTCAATATTTTTAATTTTACCATTTATTAATACTCGGTTAATATAATCCTCAGATTCTGTCTTTTTGGGTTGGAGAACTTGCTCATACCTGAGTAATATTTCCTTTTGATTGATTTCAAATTTTGTCTTTTGTTCCTTGGAATTCTGTAATAAATGATGTAATTCTGGTTCATGCTGTTTAATTTGTTCTTGAAATGTTGATATCTTGTACAAAACACTTGATGATAATAAATTTTTTAGACTTTCACGATTAGAAACTAATTGTTGTTTGATTTCAAGTAATGTGCTTTCATTCCTGTTTGATTCATTCAAGTCTGTTGATAATATTCTCAATAAATCATATAATTCATTAATAAAATTTTCGTACGTTTTCGTCGATATGGTTAAGTTATTCTGTTTCGTTTCTAAATCTTCCAATATTTTTTGCCTATTGGTCAATGCCTTCTCTGTTTGTATTATTTCATCTTCTAATCTATTCATATCCAGATCAGAACTTTTCTGAAGTTTTTCTCTTTTCGATTCTAATTCCACAAGCCTGTAACCTATAGATTCTAGTTGTTTTAATAATTTTTGTTTTTCAAGCTTATAATTGTTGTAATCAATTGAAAAAGTTTCTTGAACTCTGGTTAATTTCTTCAATTGAGACTCCAAGTTCATATTTTCCTCCTCAAGTTTAGTATATTCTTCTTCGATATTCGTTTCCAAATCAGTGTCTTTAATATTATTTATATCATCAATTTTCAAATAACCATTAATCTGCTCCTGTGTATCTTTGGTTTGTTGTTGTAACAGATTAAAGTCATCAAATTTAGATCGAAGTTTATTTAACAATAGTTCCATAGTAGATATAAATTTCTTACAATCAAACATTCTTTCCTCACGAAATCTGGCATAATTAACAACAGCACTCAACAACCTTTTAGTTCTTTCAAACTCAGGTTTTTTCAAATCCATCATTCCGAAATCGTTCACACCAATGTCCTTAAAGAATTTGTAACAGGTCCTATTCAGTGCTATTATATGCAAAGTGGGAAGGAATATACCATTTTCTTCTTGATCACCCAATGACCTTGTATTCTCATCATTCAAATATGAGTCTGTAGCAATACCTGTGAACCCTTTGATTATCTGTTCATATAAACTAATCATGTACGTCGACGTCGGTTTTGTAATGTTATCATCAGTTGCCAACGAAAAGTCGCAACTTTGCAGACACATTACAATTTCAGGAACGTCTAATAAGGGAAAAACATCTCTGTTCATATTTTCTTAATTCGTCAGGTCGTTTCTCTTGGTGCTATAATGGCGGTTTTTTCTTTTATTACTATATCTAATCAACGAATTATTGATGTTATCCTTTGTTTATCTTCATTCATCTTTAATATTTTCACTTTTCACAATACGCGTCTTACTATTTTTAATGGGTCTTGTTAGTTTTTAGAGGTATATAATACTAACTAATGGATATCATGTACTGAATATACACCAGGGCAATTAAAACCCTGTTTGTAAGAACGCCTGTACGCCCATTGACACTTGAAAGCTTTCCACAGTACTTTCTTACAGCTCATAAGCATATATATATGTTTTGGAGGTTCTCGATAATTTTTTTGTTTACATATTTCCTTATTGAGAAACAGATGAGCTGAATAATTTCGAATCGGGAAATTTTGATAATTTGATAATCAATGGAAACTGTTGAGGTTCTGATCTCGAGGAACTTGATCTACGTATTGATGCTCATATTTAACAAGGTTACCTTTGAAATTAGTGAGATAAAAAGAATTGAAAGGAAGAACAAAGAAATCCCAGAAGTGAATATGTCACTCAATGATCTAGAGTCGCCATCGAAGGCTTCTCTAAATACCCAAAGACTATCTGCATTAATAGATTCGTTACAATCTGAGGCCAGTGATAATGATCTTATTAAAAAAATTACAAAATCACCAGTCACCAGTTCTCAACCGCTTTTGAAACCAAATGGGATAAATGTCAATCATTATAAAACTCCAAGCTACCCTTCTAGCGCAGTCCAGTCTCCTACACAGGAGGACTCCTCGAGATCAATTGACAACAGATCTAGCATGATATCAAATTATTCTGGTGTTGTGGATGAGGGAATCGAAGTTTCGTACGTGGTAAAGAATCCTAATAACAAAACACATAAGGGTAGCCCGTTAAGGATAGACCATTCATCACCTATCAAGGGTCCAGGCATACTACCTAATCATATTAAACCAACGCTTCCAGATTTTCCATCCGAGGAAACTTTAAGGAAGACGAGCTATGCAAATAGGTTGCCTAGCTTTAATAAGGATAGTAAGAAAAAACTTGTACAAGAGGATGAATTACTTGTAAGTAAAATTGAAAATGCTAAAAAAGTCGGCCGTTATAATTCATCATTAAAAACTTCAACTAACATAAAAAAAGAAGTTGGTAGCACGACTGGCAGCTTGAAGTTATTATCTCGTCCATCTCATAAATTGAACTATGACTCAATTAGCTCTGGTAATCTAGCAAGTGAGAGTGGTTCATCTTGTGCACCGCCATCACTTATGATTGGTTCTATGGAACCTTTACACTTTGAGAGTGAAGAACATGTATCATTACAGAATTCTGAAGAGTTAACGATAAAAGAAGCTGATACTCTACCAGACGAAGAGCAAATGATTATACAAAGTTATTCAAATAGTAACGACAATCTCAAAAATAACGATAATGATGATGAAGTTTCCATAATATCAAGCATAATCCCTCCTTTACAGACTATCAAAAATGTTGATCCAGTAGACGTTCCTCCCTTACGTACCGAAATAAATAATTTTAATCCAACTATTCCACCAAGAAGCAGAGATAGACCACGTTCAAGAATACTGCTCAAAGATGATTCTGAAGATGAAGAAGGGGAACGAGAAGGTAATACTTTCCAAATAGACAATCATGTTGAAAGTACAGAACATCCCACTGGTCATATTAAGCAAATATCCATGGCATCAAGGCAAAGTACTAGCAAATCTGATAGTTATTACTCTGCATCAAACTATATCGCAGATGAGGATATAAATGACCAAAGAGAACAAATGAACCATCCAGAGGAGCAGTATCTTATAAGACCACTTCCTACCGCTCCAATAGTAAAAGATGTTGATAGAGATACTACAATAAAAATGAGTCTGTCAGCAAAGAAAACCATGTCAAATGATTCCGAAGGTATAGAGGTTACACCAATTCAACTTCCAGTATTAACAACTACTACAACAGCTACAACAATTTCAACGGCTCACATTGCCACTGTATCACCTCAAAAGAATGATAGCATGAATAAGCCTGTAAAGGGAAATAAATATGGTAAGAATATCAAGAGAAAGGGAAAAATCAACGAATTGCGTTCTTTCGATTTAGACACCATAAATCAGCTCCTTTCTGTAACAAAAGGCACATTGATAGGTTCTGAATTTGCAAATTTAGGAATGAAAGTGGAGGAAAAAAAATTATTAGAAAAGTTGGTAGACTCCTTATCACGATTAACCGCTGATATGATTTTAGACCCTGATAGATATAATGAAGGTTTAAGGAGATTGGAAAAGGCCTCCAAAGCATTAGATGGGTTTTAGATACCTGTAAGCTTGGTCGCGGTTTAGGGAACGCCCTAGTATATCATCTTCTGCTACTGAATTTGTTAAGTACTTAAATTTCAATCTTTCCACACTGATAATATATAAGCATTATTTGAGACATATGTAACGTTTTTAAGAAAACCAGGAAATTTGTATTATTCTTTTATTTCCAACCTATTTTTTACTTTAGTGGCTACGTTCTTCAAATATATGCCAGTAAGAAACAAGTTGATATGTATCAATGACAAATACCTTAGAATCCAGCTAGATAAATGTGATATTGACCAGAAGTTCAGGTATTTGATATTATAATGTTAGTGACTTTGTATAATTTCAATAATGTATGACTAAAAATAATGAAAGTGGTAACCATTGGTTAAAACTCAAGAAAACGTAACATAAACGATATAAAATAAAAAGCAGTGTATAAAGGTTATTAATTTAAAAAGTTTTATGCGATAATATTTGGTCTATCACATCCACACCAACAGCTTCCTCATATGCTTTGTCGGATAAGTTGCTTTTTGGACCATGGTAGTTCTTCTTTTGATACAGAAGATACCATAGGAGCGACAATATCCATATACCTGGACCAATGACACATGCATAGTTCATTGTTCTTTCGGTAAGTCCATGCTGCTGACTTGGGAACATAACTAAGATAATGATAAATAACTGGAAGATTACGCTAATCCATGAAATGATTGGTGACCAGAACTTTCCCATATAAAACGGTCCAGGCCTGAATAGATCTCTACCAAATGTTAGTCTCATAAACGTTGGAGTGCACCAGGCTAGGTAATTACCTGCAACAGCAAGACTAAATAGCGCACTAGCCGCGGTACTATCAATAAGGCAAAGCAATCCTAAAAGAAGTGAGATAGAGCAGGCAAAGAATATAGCATTGAAAGGAACTGCATATCTTTTATCGACCTTTTTAATATAGTGAGAAAAAGGTAATCCATTATCACGAGCAAATGCGTAAACCTGTCTTGATATGGCAGTCACCACAGAAGAGCCCATCAGAAATTGGCAGAATGCCATCAATGATAGAAAAGCAATTGCCCAATTCTTCCCCAGGGAGTCATAAATAATTTGGGCCATAGCAAATCCATAGTCGTTATCAATAACATGTTCCAAATCGCGGTTAACGCAAGCCATCAAGACAATTAAAATCAGCCATCCTAAAATCCAACAGACTGATATTGAACCAATTATTCCAATCGGGACTGATTTCTTAGCGTCTTTAGCTTCCTCAGACTGATGAACACATGAATCAAAAGCACCTATCGTCCAAACAGCAGGCATAAAACCGGCTAAGCAAAACTGCCATCCATTATTCCAGTCACTAAAATTTTCGAATTTCCCAAAAATAAAAGCACCATCGTTAAAGCCACCCATATTTCTCTTTGTACCAATGGGTAGAGCAATAAAAAGTAATATGATAATGAACACATTGGAAACAATGCTAAATGTTTGGAGACGGGCAATAGCACCTGAAGAGAGGCAAGTGCATATTGCCATACATACGACTGCGGCTGCAAAGACGCCATACAGCTTTCCACCAGTGACATCAAAATTACCGTCTTTTGAAATAACGACAGCCGCTAAAATTTCTTCAGCAAGACCGTAATCGATTGAGCAAACACCAGAGGCTAAGGCTAACGTGTTTGTGCAACCAATAATGAATGAAAAAACCTTCTTATAATTTTTTGGAGAGTAGTGATATGTCCAATAGTATAGACCGCCAGCGGTTGGGATTGCACTAGCATTTTCTGCCATTGTTAATCCGATAATCAGAATAAAAAAACCTGCCACGAACCAACCCCATACTAAAGTTGTGGGACCGCCACTTAGACCACCTGCCATGACGGAAGATATAGACGGTAGTAATCCCATAATAGAAAATGCGATGCCAAAGACCTGTATTGTAGAGAATTGTCTCTTCAGTTCTTGTTTATAACCAATTTCAGCGAGTAACTGTTTATCGGTGACAGAAGTAGCAGCATTGATATAATTGACCTCACCAGCGCCAGTTTGAGATGTTATGGAACGAATATTTGTAAATTTATGTTGTATAATGTCAGAAGTAGAACCTTCATCAATAGAAACTTTCTGTTCTGAAACATTAGTTTTTTTCTCAGTTGACATTTTAAACTAATTTTTGTTTTGGTTTAGTTAAGTTGATACCACAATATATAAGCACCAAAACGTTTATATTGACATGGCATGATTGTAATCGGTAAACTTTCCTTTATATAACTTTATGAAACCATTATAGGTTTAATGTGCCATTATACGTAACCAAGTGTCATTTAAATCGGACTATTGCCCAACGATAGCGATAACAGATAAACGTACACCAGCACATCTTATTAAACACATGCTAGGGTGTAACTATAGACTATGATGTCTCCTAGCTTTCAGATAAGCTTTGTTCTATCATAAGGTAATGGTGAATTAGATAGCATGGTTAAATCAAGATCACTAGAATGAAGGTACTAAAGGTTGAGCATCCCTTATACTAAACTTGTTTTTTATCTGTTCTTATCTTAATACTTTAATATTAACTGAAAATTATCTTATCGATACAAAATTTCCTTATCGGGTAAAACTAACCGTTCGATTGATATTTTAAAAGATCAAAATGAACAAAGATAAGAACTTACAATGCCCGAATCGATAGTATAGATGTCGAAAACCCCATTGATCTTTTGTAGTAGACTATATAAGCAATGTAGGATTTAAGAATTTTGTATTTTGTTGGTACTAAGTATATAGTAACCATACAAACGGAGTATTTATCTATGGAAGGTAAGAGATTTAGTTGTAACTTGTCTATAGCAAATATTTTTTTGGTATAAATGTAAAATATAAGAAACAGAGCTAGAATAACCTCTCTGTATATTTGTACTGGCCCAGGTAACTGTAAAAGGAGACGAACTGTTTTTATAGAAGTACCCAGCTTCTATTTTCTTCTTATACAAAAAACCAATCTTCTTCAGTTTATTGTAATCTTTTTTATTTAAGGCAGGTATGTTTCGAGGTAGAGGGCGTATGTTAGAACAGGTTAAATATGCAATTTATTTACTGCCATTAAATGGCACTGGCGTTAACACACTTCCACCAAGACATTTCTAATAGGTATATACAAAAGCTTGGTAATGTTTACAATCATCTTATATAATATAATTTTTACAGTTGGATGTTAAATGAGTTCAACAGTTGCATTAAAACTGTTTCCTTCTCTTTTCATCACGTTGTCAATGGATAACTTTACTTAAATAACTTTACTTGGAAAACAAATGAACCACAGGCAAAATACTTAATATTGAGTGGACCAACATTTTTCTCAAAATCTGCGATAAATGAAATCAAATATAAATAGACCTATAATTTAGATGTTTATAAACAGGTAAAAAATGTATAATTTATTGTATTTAATTTACAAATTTTTTATATTTTCTAACAAACCCGAATCTTTATAACTAAAACACAAAACAGGAAAAATAAATAGCATATTATTTTCCACAGCCTTAATGAAGAAAATATCAATTAATTTACTACTAAATTCAATCCTATAAATATATCCCCTTTAAATTCCACATTATTTACCACTAATACTCATTTAGAACGATGAAAAAGATGAAGCCCATGGCGGTGCCTCTGGTTATTGTAATAAGTCGGTCAATAGCAGAACATTGAAACCCAGAATAGGAATTTTTAGATAATCAATGACTGAGAATTCAATGTGATTATTAAAAATGTAATTTGTCGCTTTCTTGCCTATTCCAGAATGGACGGATATGGGATATTATTGCTTACGCAAAAATTGTAGTATTTCTGGAATCTCGGATCTTTAAAGACCAAATTAATCTAATTATAACTTGTTGATTTTATATAACATATATAAA
>JAJLYF010000052.1:0-78550 GCA_030571655.1 Jamesozyma lodderae | reverse complement strand
GGTGAGGCTGAAACCAAGGGGTTCCAAGAGTACTTAACTATAATTAAGTTAACAATAGGAATTGTTCATAAAGGTGTTAACGTAGTGGAATTAACGGTACGAGTTAATTCCATTAAGTAACTCCAATGAATAATTGCTCATGAACAATAGGTAACCCCGGCCGTTCTCTCTTGTGAGGTGATTCTCTAAAAGATGAGTCAGAAGCCAACCACCGGCGTAACGGCGGATGAGGGATTTGGAAGTCAATTGATGGGAGTCGATTGCTTCTCTAAACTTATATAACGACCTCTGGTTTCTAGTCTTTAAGATTAGAATGTCTTTATGTTTCTTTATTATCTTTATTAGTTCCCTTCAGAAGAAGGAAGTCAGAAGAAAAGAAAATGGACTAGACAAGATAAAGTCAAGCTACAAAGTAGATTTCGTAATAATAATCATATCTACTCTTTCCCTATAATTATCTCTACTGATTTACTAATTAAACTAACAATGAAACATAACATCGCTCACGTATCTGCAAGATATCGTATCCTTAAAAAGTACCGTAAACCCTACAAAAATGTAAGGTTTAGGATACTTTTTAGTGATGCTATTTCTTAAAGAGGATCCAGTTGAGTAATGTTTCATCGTTAATTAGTTACAAAATCAGTAGAATGAGTAAAATGAGTAAGTAGATATGAATATGATTCTTGTATCTGCTTTTTCTTATCTTTTTCTTCTGACTTCCTTCTTCTGAAGGGAACTAATAAAGATAATAAAGAAACATGAAGACATTCTAATCTTAAAGACTAGAAACCAGAGGTCTTTATATATGTTTTGGAAATCAATCGACTTCCATCAATCGACTTCCAAATCCCTCATCCGCCGTTACGCCGGTGGTTAGCTTCTAACTCGTCTTTTAGAGAATCACCTCATAAGAGAGAACGGCTGGGGTTACCTATTGTTCGTGAGCATTTATTCCTTGGAGTTCATTGATGTAATCTGCTCACATCGTTAATTCCACTAGGTTAACCACTTCGTGAGTAGTTCCTATTGTTAACTTAATCGTGGTTTATTTCTTCTTAGGACCCCTTGGTATCAGCCTCACCGTAACTTGCGTTGAACAGCTCATCGGTTAGTTGTTTCCAACTGCCGGGATATCAACTCTTGGTCACTACTAGATCGTCATCCGTAGGAAGGAGTGTAGAACCTCTTAGTCACTATCGTATAACGTCGATAGGAAGGAGTGCAGGGTCTCTTGGTCACTACTGTAGAACTCAGTAGGAAGGAGTACTAATTCTGCTAGTCACTACTGATCAAATGCCAGTAGGAAGGAGTAGTAAGTCTCTTGGTCACTATCAGCGAATGCTAATAGGAAGGAGTAACTTATATCCTAGTCACTATCAGTTACTTTGATAGGAAAGATCATTGATTATGTAAGTAATTACTTTTTCTTAGGAAAGGGTCACGTGACTCCATCGTCACTGTTGAACAAATGTCAGCAGGAAAGAAGTATCAATCTCATAGTCACTATTGGACTCTTATCAATAGGAAAGAACATTAAAATATGATTGCTAATTCAAGCTCATAAAAATTGTCCCTTAAATATAGGTATAGGTTACAAAAAAAATAGCAAAAAAAGGGTTGTATAGTGTAGTGGTTATCACTGTCGGTTTTGATCCGACCAACCCCGGTTCGAATCCGGGTACGACCTAATTTTTTGTCATGGTTGTCACGAAAATTTACGTTGTTAATCACTATTAACGGTTTATTTTCAAGAGCTAAACAAGAAATGTAGCCAGTTTATTTAATGGCAATTTCATCGAGAGTACAACCGAAATCGAGGTTCTGTTTACTAATTAAATTCCATTAGAATGTGATTGTATTATACTTGAGTATTTCCTTACAGACTACCCAGTTAGTAATCAAATACCTCGTGATAAAGAGGCGCTTAGATTATGAACTTCTTAACAGTAAATAACTAAAAGCCTTTCAGTAACAAACATAAGCTTTCTGAATAATAATAGATTGATTTTATGGGTAATGTAGTCAATTATATTGTGTATTGCATAATTAGCTTCTTATTATGGATAACTTCTAATCTTGAGTTGCTTGGACAATGTATCTGGTTGATATTTTATTTATTTTATTGTAATTATAATAATGTATTTCTTTCTGATTATCCGATTGTTTATGATATCCAGAGATGATTCGTGATGTGTAATGTATTAAACAATGTTATATTATTATCCGTATTATTTTCGACGATTATGCTCCTTTTCTAAATATAAAATATCTTCCATTTCTTTTATACCCTATTTATTGAAAAGTCGATGAGCAGGTCATCGACCCAAATACTGTTGGAAATTAGTATTATTCATATTAGTAAGCTAGAAAATTGATATATATTCTTCTACTTCTCTTAAACATAAATTATATATAAATATTATATAAGATGAGTAATTGTATCTATGGTTTGATTTCAATTTGTACTGGTTTAAATATGTTTCATATTTCTGTTTCACAATTATAAACCATCCCTTTAATGGTTTATTAATCAGTATTGATTGGTTAGTTGACTCACGTGTGTTTAAGTCTACTTCTATTTGTTATAGAAGCCTATTTCGTTATACTCATAGTATAACACGTGCCAGCTTATTTCCAATAAATACTATATGCAAAACTAGAATGAGCGACATGTGAAACTTTACTAATATTTCCATGTGACATCATTTAACTCGATCGCGAAAGTAATTTGTTGGAAATAATGGGTTTATTAGACATTATTTAGTGTTAAAAGTACATTTATTATTTGTGCTCTGACGCTCCACACAAGAAAGAACGTCGGAAAAGTGAAAACTTTTCATTTATAAACACAGAGATGTAATATATATATATGTTACATAGTACTTTTATAATTTAAAAGCGTGGTTCAGGTTTTAGGCTAGAATGCCTGACTGCATCTCTAATGCACAAAAAGTTCATCATAATTTGAAATCTCTGTTATTTCGATCCTAATAATATCGCCATCCAAGCACTCACTATAATAGTATAATTAGATATAATATAATATGGTATAAATTAATATAACATTTAAGTTAAAGATTTTATTAGATTCCATAAAATCAGGTGTTTTAAAAATTACTTTATTATTAGCTCTATTTATTTATCATTTAATAATTGGTCATACATAATGTAGGTAAATAATATTAATGAAATCATAGCAATAAATGAACTTACAGAAGAAACATAGTTTCATCCGTGAAAGAGTCAGGATAATCAGGAATTCTTTTTAACATACCATTTATTCCTGAGAAATGAATAGGTAAGAATACTATATTAATACCAATAAAGATTACTCAGAATTGAATTTACGCTAATTTTTCATTATAACCTAATCCTAACATTTGAGGACTTCAATAATACTACCCTGCGAATGATGAGAATTTTGCACTCATTGATAATACATAATGGAAATGTGCAAATTATTAATTATAACCAATGCTTATTGATATTATCCTATTTAAAATAGAAAACCGGGATTATATTTGCTTTGAATGGTTACTAGTAGTATAACTCATCTGAACTATATTTACATAACTCCACTTTATTTTCTTTTACTAGATTATTTGTAGAGTCAAGTGGTTTCGTGGCTGGTAATACCTCTCTTAATAAAATACAAAAAATACCAAAAACTGCGTAAGAATATATTAAAACCACATAGTCTAGTCATCTCTTTATTGAAAGAATTACGAGCAAACTAAACATAAACGTCCATTTTGATACATAACGCTCTTTAATAAGAGGGAGAACGGCGACTGAAAGTTTCAGGAGAAAGTTGCTTGAATTTGCTGCAGGATTAATTACTGGGACCAAAAGTTGAATGCTTTTAAGTGCATTGTAATAAAAATATTTTAAGGAAGTGAAGACGATACAGTCAAAGATTTTACACATGAAGCGCAGATATACTTTATTAAACTCTTGTATACCGAATAAAATTATATTTTGCTTGAAGGAAATAACTTTTTAACTATTCAATGTCACAGTAATAGAAAAGACAGAGTTTATCCAATGCTTAACAAAGTAACCAGAATATCATAATAAAATTACTTCAACTCTTCAACTTTTATGCTTTGTTCCATCTTTGCTGATTTTTTTACAATGTAACTGTACTTGAAGGACGATTCCATATCTGCAGGAGCTACAACATATTGTCTAAAACATAATACAGAACATTTTTCAAAAAAAAAAATTACAAAAGGTGAAGGCTATTGGAAAATGATACTACTTAGACAATCCATAAAAATTGCAAACAGTAAAGTCACCCAAGAAAACTTAGAGATGAAGTAACATGCAGTCCGCATATCCGATCTCTCTAGAAATTATATAACTAAACAGAACGGTAGTTCATGAATAATGTTACCTGGAACTATAGATAGTCAGGTACGATATGCCATCGTTTCTGTCAATATTTTGAACTTGTGCATCGGATCGGATTGTTGTTATCCGATCCGAAGACTAAGCGATTTCCGCATTAGGAAGTTTGAGTTCTCGGGGTCAAAAAATTGCACAATAGGAATTTAAGTTATATTCTCTTGGCAGGTAATCAAGAAGGAAAACGAAATTGCCGTATTATGTAAACTTGCTGTAAATGATGGGGGGTTGTGTTCATGACAAAGAGACTGTGGTGATTTAGATCTGTATAATATATTGTCGATCAATGAAATTGGAATGAAAAGTTTTGTTAGCGAGTTATCTCTTACAAATATATAGAGTAAACACTAATTTACATCTATATTGTTGCTACCGTATGAACCGCAAAGATATAGCAACTAAATACAATGTCCATCAGTCTAGGTGCTGCAATTTACATTGCATTAAAACCTGTTCTTAAGATATACACAATTATCTTAGTTGGGTTTTTGCTAGCCAAATTCAATATCGTTTCGATGGAAAATGCGAAAGGTATTTCCAATATGGTTGTCAACGCCATTTTACCATGCTTAACGTTCAATAAGATTGTGAGTAATATATCATGGAGAGATATTAAAGAAGTTGGTGTTATAGTACTTTCTGCTATTATTTTTTTCTCATTTGGAGCATGTTGTGCACTTATAACAAATCATTCCACTCCGGTACCCAAAAAATTTTACTGGAGTATGATCTTTGCAGGGTTGTTCCCAAATATATCTGATTTACCGATTGCTTACGTTCAGAGTATGGGTAATGGTAAAATCTTTACGGCTGCTGAGGCAGATAAAGGTGTTGCATATTCATGTATTTTTTTATTTACTCAAAGTTTCTTAATGATGAATTTTGGTATGTGGAGAATGGTGGGTTTAGACTTTAGAGAGAAAAATGATCTAGAAGAAGCAAAAACAGATCAACACCATAATAAAGATATTAGCGTTGAGGATGAAAATTCTGAGACTAATTCACATAATATAGAGTTATCGGAGAAGGACGAACACCAACCACCCTTGTTGATAGATGCTAACGAAATTAGTTCTGTTGTCGGTGAGCAATGTAACGCTAGTGTATTAAGCAGCCTTAACAGCGATGTTTTAGATGACGAAGCAAATTCACAAGGAAGAAGTTACATTAACCACTATGATAATGACAATAATAACAACATAATAGAACAAAAATATGAATCACCAAGTATAGCACACATTGCCTCCGGATATAAAACCTATAGGACAACATCAATTACGTCAAGTCCAGGAATGTTAGAATCATCGACAATAAGAGATGAATTTGGGATGGTACATAGCAAAGGAGCATACCATCAACGCACCATAAAAAGAAGAAAGAAAAATAAATCTTTAGTTCAGGATGTGATCTCTACGTACAGTGCTGTCGAAAAAATTAGAACAGGGGAACTAGACTTAAGTAGACCCTTGACACTAACAGAAGAAGTTGGTATTTCCAACACTGACATAGGTGATATTCATGGTTTTGAAAATGCTGCAGGCAACGATACAAATTCTATTAACCCTTCTAGGTCCATGATTAGCAGCCAAGAGATCCAATACTCCGTATCAAAAAGCAGATTTAGTTGGTTTAAAAAGTCTAGACAAAACGTTTCCAAATTTATGAAAGATCATAACCTTGGTTGGGTAATGTATTTTGCTATTAATTTTTGTAGACCAGCGTCATTAGGAGCCCTATTGGGTATCATATGTGCTTTAATTCCATGGGTAAAAGCATTATTTGTATCTACTTATGTTCATGTTCATAAGGCACCAGATGGAGAACCGGTACTAAACTTCTTAATGGATTTCACACAATATATTGGTAATGCCTGTATTCCCCTAGGTTTATTACTATTAGGTGGAACATTAGCTAGATTAGAAATACGGCAACTACCCAAAGGGTTCATAAAATCTGCTGTTCTGATGACTGTGTTCAGACTAATCATTTCTCCTATAATTGGTGTCATCTGGGCAAACAAATTACATAGATTAAACTGGTTAGAGTCCAACATTGGGAAACTTGTCATGATCTTGACCTGGTCAATGCCATGCTCAACGTCGCAAGTTTATTTTACAGCATTCTATACACCTGTAGTTGGATCCCACGTACAAATGGATTGTCTATCAGTATTCTTTGTCGTTCAGTATTCGATATTATTCATTACATTATCCTTTATCATCACATATACACTAAAGGTCGATTTGAAAGTTTAACCAAGAAAAGGATATGTGTAGCAATTATGTATATTTAAATTTAATAATTCTCATCGCTATACAATATGAAATATATAGAGACAATCAATAAAAATTCTACTCCGAAAAAGCAAAACTAGCGAAGTTTTAAAGGGAAAGATGTTACTTTATCTCGAGAAAGAGAAGAGAAATTAACTTTAGATCAAGATCAAGAGCCTCAAAAGCATACAAACACTTTTTTTCATAATGTTTAGACCTATTCAGTTATTGGATAACCTTAGGAAATTTCAATATTCGAGAAAACATCCGCTAACCACTGTGTGGCCGTCATCTAGAAGGTCGGCGGTTTTAATCTTATTATTTATTGGTAGTAGAGGAGAATTACGTGTCTTGTTAACTAAGAGGTCAAGAAGTTTAAGAAGTTTCTCTGGCCATGTTTCGTTTCCAGGAGGCAAAGCTGATAATGATGAAGAGTCATTTGAACAAATCGCTCGACGTGAAGCTGAAGAAGAAATCGGATTACCAAGAGATGCCGCTACATTGGAGAAGAACTTTGGTATGAAGATTGAAAATATCAGTTTAGATATACCTTGTTACTTGTCTAGAACATTACTGAGTGTTAAACCGATGGTTTGTTTCCTTCATAATCAATTAAATCAAACAAGCGTTGATTATCCATCGATCTATGAAACACCCCTTAATGCAGCCAAGTTTTTCGGTAAATTGAACCCTGGTGAGACTTCTTCCTTATTTTCTGTTCCATTGAACGATTTAGTTGCTAATTATTTTCCTAAAGAAATAGGTTACAAACCGGAGTATATAGATTCCAAAAACTTGGAAAAGAACTGGGGTGGATTGGCATGGGACATAAGGCATCTGTTCTATTCTGTAGAAAATTCAGACGATGTTATATGGTTACAAGAGATGGAAGACTTAAGTTCAGATGAAGAAATTCAACATATTGGCAAGACCAGAGACCTCTGGGGTCTAACAGCCAAGATATTAACGGATATATCCAAAATTGCCAACGGATTACACACACACGGTCAATTCAACCACGAAGAATTGATCTACGGATTGCGCCACTACGGTAAACAAATGCAACCGGGACCCCGAACCTCCTGGGAACACAAGATGCTGAATGGGTCCCCCGAGGCTACCTACGATCAGATGCTACCAGCTTTTTACATGGATTATCTAAGAAGTTTGAATCTTTATTAAGTGTGTAATGAGTCTGCCTGTGGTTTGTTACCCGCAGCTTTTATTTTGTTTTGGGGAAATTGAATTTTGCGTTCAACGGAGTTTTTAAAGTGAAAATTTCATATAATTAGTATGATATATAGAGAGAGATTGAACCAAAGTGAAACAAAATAAACGAATAGAAGATAATATGACAGATACTAGTAAGGATACTCCGAGTAAATTGTTACCGATAAGTTCAATGGAGGCGCAAAATGCAGCTTTAATGGTTACACCAACCAGAATTTCAAGAATATTGACTTCAAGAGGTCCGTTGGCTATTAGATTTATTACACAATCGTTAAGCGAAGAAATACCCTTCTTTAAGAATCTATCGACTTCAAAGCAACGGAGATTGATTATGAATGTAATGGAAACAGGTGACGAGGAGAATTCGATGATTTTTGAAAAAATTGGTTGGGGTTTATGGACCATTAAAAAAGTTGAACCCGATAAGTTTAGTGCTGAACGTGATATGACGAATAAATTGAATGCAAAAGTCAGAGATAATAGTAATAGTAATGAAAATAGAAGGAAATTGAGTAATAATACGACAACAAATAATATCAATAAAGGAAGTTTCTTGGATATCAAGAATAAACAACCCAAGCAATTGCAAACCAATATACAATTATCTCCACCATCAGGCAACCCTCCATCTGTTGTCTACATTGACGAAAATGCTTTGCAGACAGACGAAGACGATAATGATATATTTGATGAAGAGGATGATGAAGAGGAAGACAATAGGGTGATAAATCGTAATAAACACGGTGCAGAAGATTTTATACGCGACAAAATTAAGCCAAATGGGCTGTTTACATTTAACAGAAGGAGAAAATCAAGTGTTGTTTACGATGATTCATCACCTGAAATTATCGAACAAGAATTGCTAGCCCAAAAGATCAGACCAATATTGAAAAACAGAAGTCGTAGATCCAGTTCAAAAGGTCGTACTTCATCACATCTTTCTACCACCACCACGACAGCTACCGCAACACCAAACGAAAACGAGAATAATCTTCCACCTCTACCCAAGATATCATACACTACCAACGACCACGTTAAACTAGAATTGGATAAGGGTGGAGGTGGTGGTAGCGGATCTACATTTAGCAGTGAGATCTCCCGAAGATCGTCATCACGTATGTCTGTGTCCAAGGAATCCGGAATACGATCCACACTATCGACAGAAATTGTCCCGTCAATAGATAGTAAGACAGCGACATCCAAGAAGACCACACCGCCTTCAGACACAGATGAGGAAGACTGGGCACAGATAGGAGCTGAATCCCTACGCACAATGACAGAACAGGCTCGAGATAGCGATGCAAACGATGCTGCAAGACTACTAATGAGTCTCAAATAGTCATGTGATAAGGGGAAAAAATCTCCGCAGTGGAAAAAAAAAGGGAAGAAAAAAAACGCGAAGATCAAAACGAGAGAAGAGAGGAGTGGAAGGTGGCAATTGGTAAGAGGAAGTGATACATTGTTATTAACCATGTATCAGAGAAGACTAAGAGGTAACAGGGTGCCTGGGGATAGCAACGTATAAATAGGTACCGTAGATCTCATAGTTTTCAAAGGAAGAAGAAGTGAGGAAGCTTAGTACCCTCTCGGTTTTATCGCATTAACGAAAGTTAGTTACACACACTCACATATATATATATACAACAGATATATTATATTTTAGCATATCCAACCAAAAATAGAATAATTATGACTATTGTAAGGACATTTAATGACCCTAATGATTTAGAGGATGAGAATCTGAATACCGGCGCAGATAAGATATTTCAAAATTATTTAATGCCCGGTTTAGAGCTGTTTGATGCTAAGGTAACCATCAATCACTGGCAATTAAGGGATTGTATCAAACCATATTCCAAAAATAATAGCAAACTTTATTACATTTTTGATCATTCGATAAGAACTTTGAATACAGATTCAAAAATACTGAAAAGTCCTGCTTCATATACAAAAAATATTAAAAGATCCAAAAAAATTGCTAAATACAACAATAATAAAAAGGGTTTCGTATCCGCCACTAAACCACTGCGAGAAACATATAGTGCACCTTCTGAAAAATTAGTTGAATTTAATTTTAAACCAAGATGCTTTACAGAATTGAATGGATTAACTGCCTGTGGTGGCTTAGTAGGTTCTGACGATAAAGGGTTTCCAACTAATTGGAATAGATTAACGCATAATGATAACAACAATACCGATGATAATCAAGATGGTTCATCTTCAAATTTACCCGCACAGCCAATAAACCTGGCTACAAGAAATGTATTAGTTGATAATAGTAACTATTCAAATCCAAATATATGGAAAGGAATTTTATCCATCTATAATGAGGAGACAAACTATTCCGTTTCAGTGGTATTAGGTCAATTCATTAATAATTGTGTTACATTGTTAAATAAATCAAATCATGATTACAATTTATACACTTGCAATAACGATGGTCACATTTATCAATGTAATGTTAGTAATCGATCAATTGAATTAATTAAAAGATACTCAGATCTGAAATTTCCACTAAACAATGCTGCTTTATCACACGATGGTAAGACAATGGTTGTCTCTGGTGATTCAAATAAATTTGCAATCTATAGACAAAATGAATTAGTTAATCAATTCTCATTAAATTATGATAATCAATTAGATTGGGGTAATTCCAAATTTAACAAGATTAAAAGATTACCAAGATTTGATGTATATGATAGTTCACATTATATTGATAATAACGTCTTTGAGACAACGAATGGTGATCATGGTTTTTATAATTGTTTTTCAGAAAATGATTTACAATTTGCAACTTTATTTCAAAATGGTGTTTGTTTGATTTATGATATTAGAAATACAACTTCACCTTTGGCAGAAATTAATTCAACAAGACCACATTCACATAATGGTGCATTTAGAGTTTGCAGGTTTAGTTATGGTTTAGACGATTTATTATTCATTTCAGAACATCAAGGTAGAGTTCATGTCGTTGATACGAGAAATTTCATGAATCATCAAATTATATTCTTACCAAATAAATTATCAAATGATGCAGAAAAAAATTTACCTTCAATTTCAAATACAATAAGTCAAGATACTACAGCCATTACACCAAATAGATCATCATTACGTTCATCATATTATATGAATAGATCATCCATTTCAAGATTATCATCCTCACCTTCTAGAATTGATTCATCAAGGGATACAATACTTAGAACAACAAATAATTATGAACCTTGGATTACCGCGGCAAATAAATTACCTTTAAAATATTTAGAACCTCAAATTTTACCTTATCCAAAGGCCATTAGCAAGTCATCATCAAGTAATTTTTTAAATAGCTCTCATCGTAACGGTTTGCATCATATTATTTCATCAACTTCCGTTACTCCATCATCATCATCATCATCATTATCCGCGTCTACTTTTTTATTACCATCATCTTCCGCTGAATCATCTAATGCATCATTATCTTTAGCTAACTATGAAAATACTCATAATAATCGTCAACGTGAACGTGAATATAATACCTACCATCATCTTAATAATAGAAGAAGACCTTCTTTCACAATCAGAAGAATCTCAACTTCAGCAAACAGCATAAAGGATAATCTAATTGATCCTGAAATAACTATGACTACATCTGCTGGTTCTTTATCAACTTCATCTTCTTCAACTCCTTCACAAACACATACAGATCGAAATCAAAGATACCAAAATACTTTTCATATAGAAGAAAATGAAGAAGAAATGTTAGATAACGATCTAGAAGATGATAATTATTATACATATTCCAATAGAAATAGAAATAATATGAGTAATGCAGTAGCCTTTGATGACTATGAATCTAGAATTGATAGATCATTAATGAATAATGTCATAGATTATAACAATAGTAATAATGGCAATTGCTTGGTTGAAGAGAATAATATCTCAGGAATTGATTGGGTTAATGATAATGATGGTAGTTCTTTGATTATTGGTACTGATTATGGTATCATTAAATGGAAGATTAATTCCTGGGCAAGAAGAAGCTTTGCAAGTTACGATTTCTGTTAAATTGATCACAGTTAGAAAAAAAAAAATAAAAACAAAAAAAAATTATTATTATCATATATTCATTATATATTCCA
Organism: Jamesozyma lodderae; assembly: GCA_030571655.1. Classification (NCBI taxonomy): domain Eukaryota; kingdom Fungi; phylum Ascomycota; class Saccharomycetes; order Saccharomycetales; family Saccharomycetaceae; genus Jamesozyma; species Jamesozyma lodderae. The sequence goes on along the minus strand of JAJLYF010000052.1, from coordinate 66,519 downwards.
TTTACTTAACTCTACATCATCAATTATTAACGGATCATCAATCTTATTAATATTCATGTCACTACATAAGTAGCATTTAGTAGTAATTAATTTTTCCAGTTGCTCATCTAATGTATCGTTTGTTTCAATTGTATTGTTCACACCGCCAGAATTCAGAAGCTTGATTTTCTTGGTTACTTTTTCTATCTGGCTTATTAAATTATAATCACTGGAGTTCAATATTAACTTAATTAAACAATCTTTGTGATAACAATGATTACATGGGAAAATTAAAAATTTCCTATTTTGCAAAAATTTATTACAGTAATCACATGAATTTCCAGCTTCGATAATATTGAATCTTTTACTAAAAACCTTAATATCTGATTTTATTTGTTTCTTTAATTGAATAGAATTATTAATATCTTGTGAAATTTTATTCATCTTATCGCTATGATTTTCTAAATTCCTGATTAGTTCGTCTTTCAAGTTTGCAATAGTAGTAAACTTATTGAATAAGGGCAACAAATCCTTAATCTCGATGATTCCGTCTGAATCAATAATTATTGAGTTAATAATCTGTTTAATGTCAAGATTAACTGTGTCAGATGAAGTAATTTCTGAAGGGGTTAGTAAATAATGTGCAAGTTTCAACCATAATTTTTTTTTCATCTTTAAATTATTATTACTATTCTCATTATTTTCTTCGATGTCGATGTCATCATCAATTTGACTGATGACAAATTTGGCTTCTTCTGTCATATTATTATCTATAGCCAATGTAATGGCATCCTCATAAAGTTTCAACTTAGTTAATAGATAAATCGAAACCTTAGTCTTCTTAAATTTTATACTTAGCCGCAATATGAAATTGAAATCATACTTGTGGTCATACTTCTCGAAAAAATTTATAATTGTTGAGTTACGTGTATCATTTTCATAGTTTGTATCACCTGTTATCATCATATAAAGTATTGTGTTGTATAATATTGATGGAATGTTTACACTATCGTTTTTTTCAACGTAAGTATTTAGATATATTAAAGCATAATTCTTCTCATTATGATTACTATTATTTGATCTACTAGAGTTATTGTTTACGTTGTTGAACAGGGATGTTCTTTTTTGATAATTTGTGAAAAAGGTTAAAATTGCAGGTAAAAGGTTGACCGGATTCAAACTTTTTATTTTCATCCATGTACTTATTGTTGCATCTGGTGAGTTCACAAGTAGAATTGTCGAATATTTATAGACAGTTGTAGGATCTTGATATTTTAATAGAATCTTCAGTGACTCGTACCAATTTTCATGTTTGATCCAATAAGAAATAACATATTCATAGTCATTTATAAGGTTCGCAAAAAATAACAAATCTTGCTTTCTATTTTGATTTGATATAATCTGATAGACAGTCTTAACATCCAACGAGTCTAAATTATTAGACAAGAAAGAATTAAATTTAGATTGAATTTGATTTTTAGTAGTGTTAACTATACTATCCTTCGTAGAATTTTCAATACTGGAATTGATTAGCTCATCAATGTTATTTAACTGCTTCATAAAATTGAAAATAATCCAGCTTGATAGTAAGATTTTGCTCATCTGATTACTGTTTGCGTTATTATCTTTCTTTAATGAACCTAGTTTAGTTATTAAATAATCTTGTAAGGCAGTTAATGACATGTCGTTATCTTGAGGTATTTCATTCATAAATTTTAAGGCAATGGAACCAATATTAACTGAGTTTGATTTACCGAAGCATTTCGCAGCTTCAATAACATTATCCTTCAGTAGAAAATTACCTTCATTGTAAAGAATCAAATTTCTTTCCCACGAGTTTAAATTTGGTAAAGAAAGTGCTCTATCAAACTGTCTCTGGTCACATAATAGTTTCCACACAGAATTAGATTCATGATTTATTATAATTTCATAAATGCTTGTGTTTGAGTAGCACCAAAACGTTTTCGAATCCTTATTGAAGTTGTCCATTGTCAATCCTAAAATTTTTTCTCGAGGTAATGCAAGTGGTCCCGAGGTAATTGATTCTTGAAATACTACTTCATTATTCAGTTGATTTATAATTGTTATTGTCGAGTCACGTAAAATAATTATATGAAAGTCCGATAAAATAATATCCTTGATTGCTTCTTGCACCTCCTCCTTGACCGTTCCATCACTATGTAATGTTGGCAGCTCTATATTTAATAATATTTTTGCGTCATTTAGTACATTGTTTGCGTTTCCAGCTGCAGATAACTCACCATAAACAATACCAGAGTTTGTCAGCCAAGCAAACGTATTATCATTAACGGAGGTGAATCTATTTTTTGGTTCACGAGGTTGAGGCGCTTGTGTTTGTAAATGATTGAAATCTTCAATCTCTGTTGGTGGTGGCGAGTCATTTCTCAAATATCGTATAGGTGAGGATGTATCAGATGTACTACCTTTCCAAAATAATAACTTGTTTCTCATAGCTATTAGCAAGTCGCCCGATTTAGGATTAAATAATATGCCGTCAACAGTTTTCCTATCCTTGGATGATATGAGGTTATTAGTACATTCTATTATAGTTGGATTACTTAATGAATTTTGGAAATCAATATGATATATAACGCCTTTACTGGTTATACATAACAGTTTACCAGCATCATACCACTGGACAAATTTGATATCACAATTCCTCTTAGCAAATTTTTTCAGTACAAAAAGACTGTTCTTGTTTGTGTTTTTATCACTCTTGTTATCCTGAGGTTCTATAGATGTTATGTCTAACAGATAATAGTTTGCAAAATTCGTCTTAATCAATAGCTTAGTGCCTTCTGTATTCAGCCATATGGATAACAAGCGTTCTGAAGTAGCTGTAGAAGTTGCAGCATCGTCATTTAGCAAAGGTATTTTATAATTGTTTATAACTGAAGGTTTATCCAGGTTTATGGCAAATATTTGACCATTCTTCAAAGCAAAGATGAAGATATTATTGCATACTTGTAAGGAGCAAACGTTATTATTGATTTGCTTGATAGATTCTAATTGAACGTTCTCCACGTGAACATCCATGACCGTCCCGTTATCTACCTTACTCTATCTCTGTGATAGAGTCTCTTTTTGTAGGTTACTCTTCCCTTTAAGATCTCTTTTGTTTTCTATTCAATTTACGAAAATGTAAAAAGTTTTACACTGAAAAATTCACACTATGATATAACAACCGCTTACTAGCGAGAATAAAGGATAAGCCATCGATATATCTAAGATCATAATGAGTAACATACCTATCAAACTTTTGAATGAGGCACAAGGGCATGTGGTGTCGTTGGAGTTGAGTTCTGGCGAGACGTACAGGGGAAAACTCATCGAAAGTGAGGACAATATGAATGTGCAGCTGAGAGACGTAACGATAACGGGCTACGATAATAATAATAATCAAGTGGTAAGCCGAATGGATCGAGTATTCATTAGAGGCTCTCATATAAGGTTTTTTGTCCTTCCAGATATGTTAAAGAATGCACCATTATTTAAAAGTGGAAACCAATCGAAGCCCACTCCACCGATTCGTGGACCAAGAAGGACAGCTGGGGGGAACACGAGAAGGTAACCTGTTATTTATTGAATATGTATATTATCGTCCTGTTTCATTATATATAATGTATATAGTTACATATATTAGTAAGGTTAATGAATCGTATTGTAATTTTAGAGTTTGTCTTTATGTAATGTTATTTGGGTTCGTCTTGCCCTCATTAGCTGTGCTGGAAGCTACCACATTTGCAACACTATTCTCGTAGATGTTACAGAAGTCATCAATATCTACTCTTATTTGCCTGTTGATATCGCAGAACCTCGTAAAAATATTGTTTATATCTTTTTGCAAATTCTGTGATTCCTGTATCAATTGCGATACAGAGTCCGGTTCATTATTAAGCAATTCTGAGGATAACTGGCCATCACTCTTACCATTGCTACCTGTCATATTTACTTTCTTCCGCCTCTGGACGATGTTTGATCGTTTCTATATCTGAACCCTTCTTTACATAATGGAAAATGCAAGGAAAATTTTTCAATATAAATTAGATGCCCTGTTCGAATATCGATAATTTGTGCCTTTTAAATGAAATAAGTTCTGAGATACAGAGAGATAAGATATTTTAATAGCATGTCAGAACATCAAGAATTAACACATCCATCTATAGTTAATGGATGGTTCAGAGAAATCAACGACGTTCATTTTCCAGGTCAGGCATTTACATTGAAGGTCGAGAAGATTTTGCATCATTCGCAAAGTGAGTTCCAAGACATTCTGGTATTCAAAAGTACAACATTTGGGAACGTATTGGTACTAGATGGTATAATACAATGTACAGAAAGAGATGAGTTTGCTTACCAAGAAATGATCACACATATACCGATGTATTTACATAATTCTCCAAAGAGCGCTCTTGTCATTGGTGGTGGTGATGGGGGTGTCATAAGAGAATTAACTAAGCATTCATGTTTGGAGAAAATTACACTTGTGGAGATCGATGAAACTGTTATCAGCCTAGCGCGCAAATATCTTTCAAATATGACAACAGGTTTAAACGATCCAAGAGTTGATATAAAACTATGTGACGGCTTTAAATTCTTAAAAGACCTAGAAACAGACTGCAATAAATATGACATTATTATTACAGATAGTTCTGATCCAGATGGACCAGCTGAAGCCTTTTTCCAAGAAAATTATTTTAAATTATTAAAGAATGCATTAAAGGATGAGAATAGTGTTATTATGGCACAGGCATCTGAAAATGTTTGGTTAGATATTAATTATTTGAAGAATTTAGTTAAAACCGCAAAGAACGTTTTTCCAAATACAAAATATTGTTATACTATGGTACCAACTTATACATCTGGTCAATTAGGTTTGATAGTCTGTAGTCCAAATGAAAAATTGAACCTGACTAAACCTAGTAGATTACCGTCCTTCACAGAACAATCCAAATTCAAATACTATAATGATATGATTCATTCTTCTTCATTTATTTTACCTCTATGGGCTGATAAAATTATAAATGAGGATTTGTAAATAGTCTTTAGATCCTGTATAATAGTTAATATATATAGATATCCATATCGTACCTTATAACATATCAACCAAATATGTTATCGATTGCTGACTTTGATTTCTTCTTCTTCTTCTTCTTCTTTGTCTTCACCTTTGACATATCTTCTGGAATAATAGTTGCTATTGGTTGAACAGACAAACTCTCATCTACTTTTATGTCGCCATCAAATAACTCTTCGCCAAGTTCTTCACCAACTTGTTCTTCATCAACAAGTAATGTGGACTTACTCAATACAATTTGTTCGGCTCTACTAACTGTAATCTTTGCTTTAAACTTGCCAAATTGTTCAGTATATGTTTCGTTAATTATTTGGAAAAGATTATTAATTTTACTCAAATTACCAATTAATACAACACCGAGAGTAACAAATTGGCCTAATTCGATGATTCCGTTAAACTGATAATACATGTTTTTTAGCTCATGTCGAAGAAATTTTTGTATTAATTTATAAAGCTTGATGTAATTCAGTTCATTTACAGAGTCTATTACCTGCGCAACTAGTCTCTTCAATATATTAAACTGTTTCCACCAGTTGCTCATCCTATGTTGATTCTTGTTTCTATGGTAGAGTAAATTTATTAGCCGTTGTTCTTGTAATAACTCATGCTTCCATGGTTCCGTACGTGACAAATGTGACATGGCAAAGTAATCCTTTTTCTAAAATATCTGCCTACCAGATTTCCAGCCTTGTAATGTCTTATTCTTTTATTATATAAATGAATATTTTTCATATAAAAAAAAATTCTTAAGTAACAGTAGTAATACACGCTTTTGCAACTAAACTGAAAATTCTTGGTAGAAGATCTGTATATAGTCACACTTAGTGTTCTGGTTATTATATTGTCGATGCAATCTCCTAAGTCCCAGTTATTGTCATAATATTACAAATTCAATCCGCATGAAGCAATATTAGATAGTCGAAAGTTCTTGAATCTTTGAAGCACATAGATCTGCTACAACCAGGAAATGATGCATCTTATTATTCAAGCTGCTATACGTTTATATTGACCACGATGCTCTATACTATCTGTCAATACTGTATTCAATATATTTCCTCTAAATCATTTGGAAAAACGCTATTCGGTTTTTGTGTTCAGCCTAACATGGAACATCCAAAAGCTTCAAATAAAAAGGGAAGAACAGGACATTTGAATACAATAACTTTTACATATTTCTGAATGGTTGCTTCTGAATTACAAAAGCTAATCACTTAATAGTTTTGTCTATGGCTTTCAATAGACCTCCTGTACCCCTTCCTGCGCCCCCAGGCTCGGCAGCCCAGGTTGAATTCAATAATAACACAACGACCAATGATTTAAATGATTACAATAACAAAACTTATGATGACTCTAGCTCATCAGAACAGCCACCCCCATATAGTGCACATGATCCATTAAATGCTCCACCTCAATTGCCAATGAGGACGAAAAGCTCAACAATGAATTCTAGCAAACCACCTGTACCCCCAAGAATTAATGTTGAGGAGCAACCACCTCGTTTACCCTCGAGAGATTCGCTACATAATAAGGATTTACCTCCAAGAGTACCTTCAAGAGACTCTCTATATGCTAATGGTGATATCCCCCCAAGATTACCATCTAGAAATTCTATCAACTCAAAAACGTCATATGAAGATGAAGGAATTCCACCAAAATTACCATCAAGAAGCTCTTCTAATGTTGGTAATTTAGAAGATACACATTTACGTGATACAGTTGGATCAACGGGACCTACTGCTCCAACTGTTCTAATTGCGCCTACCGCACCACCTGCACCTACTGCACCAACTGCACCAACTGCTCCTACCGCTCCTACTGCTCCTACTATTCTAATCGAAACCTCCAAATCATCAGATACTGCTCATAAAGATAAGGATACTGAGTTACAAGCGTTAGCTGAATCGTTCAAAGCTACTACCATAAGCGACAATATACCAGTTATTGTAGCATCAACAGCGATTGATTTCAATTTGCCAATATCAACAAAGGCCCCACCATCTAATAAGTTCAAATATGTCAGTCACCCTCTAGCACTACCTCAAAATGTTAATAGGGCAAATAATTACAACAATCCAACTATTGAAACTAATAAATTTTATGGTAATATGCTAATCGGAGGTCAAACCAATCCCATATGGACCCATCCATATTCTTTGTGGTTTAATAAAGCTTCACCTTATCCAGGTATTGCAATAGCACATATTAAAAAAGAACAAAGAGTATTCGATACAACAAAACAGCCACCACAATATTTTTTTTCTCCAACTAATATTAAGTATTTTGTATTTAATGCAACTGAATTTAATTCTAATTCACAAAGTATGGCATTGGGATTCTCCGGTTTGAAGCATTTATCAATGCAACTATATTTAAGATTAAATGCCTCTCAGTTTATTTGGTTTCCAGTAGTGCAAGGTATGGGATTTGTTACTTCAATTTATTTTAATCTGACACCAACCATCCAAAGTGAAGTTGGATTTTTATCATTTGAAAAGATTTCGACTCAAAACATTATGACCAAATATAAAGTTACATTACAAAATGGAGTCGTCTGGACTCTTTATGTCATTGCTAGTAATCCTATCAATTTGAATTTAGCAAATGGTAACACAATCTCATCGGATAGAAGGGTGAATGGCTGTATTTTCCAACTGGTTGCAGACTATAATGCTTCGCTCGATAAAGCTGCCAACTGTTATCCTGTTGATGTTGATATGTCTGCATCGATATTGGATAATACAAATTATACCAAAGCTAATTATAAATTCTCGTATAAAGTTCAAGGTAACTCGTCTTCCGGTAATACTTTGATTTACGCACTACCTCATCAAGTTGATAATTTAACTCAAGATATATTGGCTAAAAAAATTAATTCCAATTTAGATTCAACAGTATGTGGGTTAATGACAGGGTTTAATACCAATGTACTCAATATGGAAATTAGAATACCAAATTTTGTTTTAAATTTTTACCCCTATACTACAATTCCTGGTAAAATTATGAAATATTCAGCAAGTGTGTTAAATTCAATTCGAAATGCTGCAACTTATGAAGTTAATAATAGTAATGTCATAAATGAATCTAATTTAGACTCGATGTATTTCTCTGGTAAAGTTCTGGCAAAATATGCCTGGATTTTATATTGTTGTCAATTTATCATCAATGATTCGTCTTTAACGTTGAAACTTTTGCCACAACTGAAGACTGCCCTACAAAGATTCATTGATAATAAACAGATCTTACCTTTAGTTTATGATACTACTTGGGGTGGTTTAATATCATCCGGTAGTCAATCGCAGGATTTCGGAAATCCATATTATAATGACCATCATTTCCATTACAGTTATCATGTTATTGCTGCATCAATAGTTGCACTAGTCGATTCTCAGTACACAAATGACTCATCATGGTTAAATCAAAATAGAGATTGGGTAGAATATTTGATAAGAGATTATGCTAACCCATCATTAAACGATACTTATTTCCCTGCGTTTAGATCATTCGATTGGTTTACTGGACATTCTTGGGCAAAAGGTTTGTTTGAAAGTGGTGATGGTAAAGATGAAGAATCAAGTTCTGAAGATGTTAATGCATCTTATGCCTTGAAATTGTGGGGCTTAGTAACAAAAAATAACAATTTGGTTAATATTGCCAATTTACAGTTAGGTGTATTGAATACATCTTTGAACCATTATTTCTTATACTCTAACAATAATACAACAGAACCAAGTCAATTTATACCAAACAAAGTTAGCGGTATTCTCTTTGAGAATAAAATAGATCACACAACTTATTTCGGTACGAATATTGAGTATATTCAAATGATTCATGCCATTCCAATAATCCCACCATCATCATTCATTAGATCGCCAACATTTGTCAAAGAAGAATGGGATCAAATTTTAAGGAATGTCGTTCCTAACGTCAATGACGGCTGGAAAGGAATAATCATGTTGAATGTAGCTTTGTTTGATCCAGTAACATCTTATAATTTCTTCAATACTCCTAATTTTAATAGAAATTACTTAGATTCTGGTCAAAGTTTAACTTGGTCTTTAGCTTATTCAGGAGCATTCGTGTAGTCGGTAATATATGATTTATAGAGATACTCGAAATAAAGGTTATTGTATAATGTTACGTAGTCATATATAAAATAAATCAATAATATAACAACAAAATTACTTATTATCCTATGTATAATTTCACACCATTATTCTAAGTCATATTTCCTGGCTATATCATTCATTCGTCTCAAGGATTTTGGCTGTCTTCTGCCTCTCCTTGTACTTCCTGACAAATATGCGCTATTGACATAGTTATAATTGTTAGTATTAATGCTACTATCTTGTTGGTATCCTTCTTGATTTGGACTATATATAGGATCATATCTTCCGCTAGAGTACTGTGATTCTCTCGATGAAATATTATTATGGTGTGATGAAGGTGGATGCTCATATATTCTTGATGACAGGCTGCCATTATCATACCGAGAAGTGCTGCGTTGTAAATTTCCACCCTCATATCGTGATGATGACATTGGCTCCCTATCATCAAGGCTTCTCAAATCTCTAATATTATTGTGTGTTGATGATGGTGAAGACGTTGTGTTTAGAGTTTTACGATATGTGTTTTCATTATCGTTCAGGTATGAATTAGTAGGTGGTATGCCCGTATTTATTCTGGCACCCGGTGAGTCTTCTCTGTCAGTATGATTTCGGGACATACCTATCCTACTACTCGAGGAGTTGCTTTTATTGACATTATTTGACGATATACCTACTCTGCTGATTAGAGAGTTAGTATTACTTGAGTCATATGTATGATTGCCTTCATCTTTTGAATTCTCATGGTTTCTAATTCTGCTCATTGAAAATGCTGGCGATGTGTTGGATTTAGCTTCACTTGAGTCGGGTAGTTCGAACCTTACCGATTGCATGCCTTTTGGACGTTTAGGTGGGTTGATATTCATTGACGTACCAATTTTAGTATCTGCTTTCCTTTCATCGATCAAGCTTTGAGTCTTTGTATTACGGTTAGACACTGTTTCTACCTTTTCGATTTCTGTCACGTTTGTTGGCTTTTGCCCTTTTAATTCATCCCTTGATGGATTTAAATCGTTACCAACTGCTATAGAGCGTACGTCATTTATTTTACTAATAGTAACTTCACTAATGGGTTTCTCTGAAGATAGACTATTTAGAGCAGACTCACTTGTAGTAGGCGAAGTTGATTTAATGCTATCTAATGATGTACCATTTGTTATTCTTGCTCTGACATTGGAGTTAGATTTGAGGTTATTTCCTTTAAGTATTTCATTTTTCTGTATTCCAGCTTCTATAGGATTAGGGACAATCCGTAAAGCGGTACTATCGTTTGCAGCCTCAACGTTACTCACACTCTGTAGTTCAGTTTGATAAGCAGGTGGTGGTGGCGGTGGCAGTGGAAAATTAGATGTTATTTTGAGAGATGTAGATGAAATTGGATTTACCTTGCCTAACAATGTTTCTAAGGTAGTTCTATTATTCTCAAGGTTAGCTATCAAGGATTTTTGTTCCTGACTTGCTCTAAGGTCTTTATTCGGTTTACTTATTTTACCTGTTGATTTCTGTTTATCTACTACCGATGTGTTTACTGGCTCTATGCTCCCCTTTTGGGTTTGACTGTGGTACTCTGGATATTTTATATTTTGATCGGTATTGGTTGTACTCTTTAATTTATCAATAACTTGTTTATTGAATGACGTACCTTCTCTGGGAGTTTTGTCTGGTTCGGTGCTATTATAAAACGGGCTTGTAGGACTACGTTCATCTACCGTTTGAGCTGGTACTTCATCGAGAATTAGTGACGTAGCAGCAAAGTCTTGCATTGCGCTCTGTTCGCCAGGACCTTCCTGTATACCTTTGATGTGGTGAGTTTCCCGCTCAGAATCAGTTCTTATGACAGTATTTTGAAAATTTATGCTTTCAGGTTGATTATCTTTGTTGATGAAACCTTTGGAGGTTACTGTGGTTATGTCTGTACTGTTGATACAGTCCATTCGTATATATGATTTAGGAAAATCGACATAGACTCCGTCATGCCCTAGCAAACGTAATATTGGTGCTATTGTTTCATCGACTTTGTTGTAATAAATTTGATCTATGAAATCTTTAGTTACCAAAGAAGCCGCTGGATAATTGAGTTGGATTGGATGTGATTGCTGATTTATCTGCTGATCTTGTACGGCACTATAAAAATAGCTATTTTTTTCATATTCGTCGAGATACTGTAGGAGATAATGTATATTTGTCTGATCATATCTACAATTAATAATACCTTCTTGAGCTCTGAAAGATTTCCTAAAGTCGTCTCTCAATTTGCGTTCGATTAGCATTCTTTCGAAAATTGGATCATCAACAACAGTATTCTTAATGTTAAGTTTTGCTAAATTTATCAACTTTTTCGCATCATCATGGTATTCTTTACTATTGATATCCATTGTTAGTCTCTAGAATTACAAAAAAAAAAGGTCTGAAATAACACTGCTGCAAAAAACCCCACTGTTAACTTTTGAGTATTGATTAGACCGTATACGTGGTAATAATGAAATGGCACTCAGATGTTTTTGTAAGGCCTAAACTTAAGATCTAAAAGTCAGTAACACAATCCTGTATCTCTCTTTTTTTTTTTTTTTTTGGCTTCAAAATGTTCGAGCTTTTCTGATGGCAGATCCAAAAATATAATATAAAATCTCTTTGATAAGATCACAATATATATGTATAAATTTGTAAAAAGGTCATGAGTAATATCTATATAGTTGCTATAAATACCCTTAAGATTTAATGTGAAATCCATAACGATGTTCTATCCCTTTGTGATCAAAAACCCTTTGGACTGGGTAAAGTTCTACGATGTTTCCCAACCTTGTTACTTGTTTCTCACCAAAGACATCATTTGGATTAAAGTATAATGTTATTTGCATTTTACCCTCAACATTCTTTAATAATCCTAATAATTCGTCATCAGAGTCGGTGAATCCAGTTATGAAGTGTCTTTTAACATGGTTATCAGAGACTACAATATCATGATAGGATGATTGTGTAGTCTGCAGATTTGAAAGTTGTGGGATAATGTTATCAATTTCCTTACTTTCTTCAAGTTCCGAATCTTCATCAGACTCATATAAAATATCCTTACTTGATACACCGCCCCATTCACACAACGCATCTCTAGGTAACTGTGATACTTGAACAATGATCAAACACTCTTTTGGATCGTCTTCTTTAGTCATCCAATTATCCGAGTCATAAGACATTTCTGAGCAATACAAGGACCATGATTTAACTATCGCATCAAGAGCATTAATATCGGAAATAAAACAAGTCATAAGTAACTGGTTATTAGCCCCAATCGTTTGCTTTAAAGTATCAAAGTGCTTTAGAGATAATACAGATTGTAATTTAACATCATCATGGTTCACCAATGACATAGAGCTTGGAATTAGGGCAATCTGACCACTGATATAACTAACTTTATTTCTGTCACTGTTATTCCAAATAGCTTGTGAGTATGGTCCAATGTTGCATGGTGCCCAGTAAGAATGTCCCTGCACGTGTAATCCGTTTTTGTCCTTATTAAGTTTAATAGCGCCTTCTTGATTCATTTTAGTGATATTTTGGATAGTGGCATTCGCGTCAATAATAACAGATAGCTGCACCAATGTATCCTTACCCAATAGGTCAGATCCTACACAGGCTCTAGAAGGTGGTAATGGACCCCATTGTGATATATCAAAAAAGTCATTGTAGATCTTATTAACAGCAGTAAAATTTGACATATCAGACAATATGAGAGATGAATGCATTATTTGTGAGGGGAAAATTTCATTTTTTCTCAATAAAACGTCCAATTGTGCAATAATATCTGACATTTGACTTTCTATGCCACAAACCTTGACATCTTCTGATGGCCTTAAATTTGAAATATAAAGCAAATTACCCACCTTGTTCACGTTACAAGGCATTTGAAATGAAACAGTCTTTAAAATTGGTTTTATTTTCTCTTCTTTTAAATCAGTGCTAGACTCTAATGTATTGAAAAGGTCAGTCCATTTTTCGTCCAGTATTGGGGGGACAGGCAGTAGATCTAGTTGGATGTCCAGGTATTCTTTTCGTAAGGTTCTCTTTTGAACTACAACATCAAGCCTTGCATTGTGAACGCCATCATTCATGTTATTATTATCAGTTATCTTGATATCGTTCAACTTGAGGTATCCTTTATTGAAAAATGGGGCATCGATAACCATTGACTCAAATTCACCACCTTCACCGCAAATATTAACATCATATAATTTATTAAGCTTCTGCATTGTTGGTAATATTTCTGGTAAGGATTTACCCAGGTGTAATTCATCCAATCCAATGGCGGCAACTTTAATGATTCTTGCGTCTAATTTTGCACACTGACCATCCTCCATTTCATCTGTCTGTTTAGACATGGAACACATTTCAATCATTAAATCCAACTGCGGTCTCTGCCATAGATAACTCAATACAACCAAACCCAACCTGCTACAAACATTTTCAACTCTGGTTCTTTGATACGACGATAAAATCGCCCCTACACTGACGGCTTCCAGTTCTGGAAATTTGCTTTTAACTGTGCTCAATAATGTAAATAAATCCTCAATCTCGTCATCGTTTGTCTCAATATAATTTAAGTCAACATTCTTTGAAGTGTTGACCTTAATAGGTTGTCTAAATAAAGGAACATTCTCAATACAGTTAGCATATTGCGAGACGATATCAAACCCAACTGTTTGAAACATAAAACTATCTATTTCCTGTTGCTGTTCAGAAGGATATAAATTAGCCAGCGCTATCAGTTCATGTCCTTGCCTCAAACAGTGAAGAATATTAAAACATGAATCTTTTCCACCAGAAACTAAAGCAACAAACTTCATCGTAATAAACACTGATCAATTCAACCTTGCTGATTCTTTCCATTGTTATATTATGTATCAAAAATATTCAAAACTTTTATTGCTCTCATTTTATTTGCGATGAGATTATTAATCTCATATCATAATCTAAAAATTTAGATTAAAAAAATCTCCGCGACGGGGAATTGAACCCCGATCTAGCACGCGACAAGCGCCAATTCTGACCATTAAACTATCACGGACTTTATTTTCTGTTTTTTTGGTTACTAAATTCATATCAAATTATACAATTCTTAAAATGTCTAAAATCACAATATAATTATACGGTTATCTAAAAATTCATTACTTGATAATGTTTTATATCAAGGATATATACAAGAATCCAAAACAATGTGAAGTAATATTTATCTACTGGATAGTACACGTTTCAGACTTGGCCATTATAGGTCTATGTAATAATAGTTAACTGGATTGGTTTCTTCTTATATAACAATATGTAAAATGTATATAGTTAATTATGTTCTTTTTTCAACTTTGTTAGTCAATGTTGAAAAACTTTCACTTTTTCGCACGACAAAGTAGTCTGGCGCATAATAGAAAATATGCTTAATAAAAATAATAGAAATTACTATGTAATTTCCAGCATTATCCTTTGAGCAAGTATATCAGAACTTTTTAGTTAAGATTCGGGTGAATCTTCTTCAAAAGTGGTGTTTCCTAATAACATCTGAATAGTATTATGGTTGTTTTCCATTTCTTGAATTTGATCTCTATAAATGACAGCACATTTTATTTTTTACAATTTATCAAAAGAAAATCAAATAGGAAGAGTTTTATGCCAATTTATTAAAATATTCTTTTAAATATTGAACGTTTCTGCTAAAAGTAACTTTACAACAGAAGCTAATGGTTCACTACAGAGATCAAATTTAATTACCTAGTTTTGATAGGAAGGTCAATGACCGAAGAAACTGGATATATTCTTGGAAATTTTTTTACCTGCGAAACAATGCGAGTCACTTAAAAAAAAAAAAATGGAAGACCTTATTGAATAAAATTAGGTATCAAATGAACCTAACATCTTGGCATTTATAAATTCTAATATATATATATATTTACTTTGTTGATACTGTTGATAACGTTTTATGTAAGTGAAACCGGCTCAGAAGTTTAAAGACATTCCGGTTACATCACCTCTTTTTCAAAGTGTCTGAAGATTCAATTAGAGGAAAGACATTGAACCGATTAATGAATGTTAAACATTTATTTCATATCAACAAATAAGTCCTTCAAACATTGTGAGTAATTTTCTCATTGATAATAATGTATTATATGTGTTACCATACATTTTTTATTTACCTATTGTTTGAGAAGTTTGTGACTAGGATAACTTCAATCGAGTTTTTGCTTAATCAAGAATGAAATAGATCAGGAAAAACTTATAGCTGTTGTCATTTGTTTCCATTTTTTGGTATTTTTCTATCTTTTTTTTTTCATATCAATCGTGTATTATTAAATTACAAAAAAAGTACAAAATATATAAAGGACATTAAAAAGACAAAGTGGTACTAGAATTTTAAAATTTTAAGATCAAAAAAGGGAATAAGTTTTTTAGTTTCTTGATAGTGAAGTGAAAATAGATTTTAATAATGGCCAACCATTATCAGCTCTAACGGCATCACCATTTTCTTGTAATCTTCTTAATAAATAATCTTTAGTTTCAATAGCAGGACCCCAAGGAACATATTTTATAATATTTTTCACTCCATGAGATTTAACTAAATCAAAAGTGACGTTATCAGCCATACCTAATAATTGACCTAAAGTTACATTACTTTGTACAAAATTTTTGTATTGTGAAGTTGAATTTTTTAATAAGTTTGTTGCAATTAATTGAGAGTGATAATTATGAGAGGCAATAACCAGATGACCAAAACTTGAATTTGGGCCTTTATTTAACATATCGTTAATAACCATAGACATTACTTTATTGTAATGATTATCAGTTTCTAATTTTGTATCATGGATAATTTCTTCTCTATTTGGTTCTGTATGAATGTATGCACCTCTAACTAATTTCAAACCTAATTTATAACCATTTTTTTGAGCAAGTGCTTGCTCTTCATCTATATGTAGAAGAGAATCCTTTAAATATAATTGCCACGTTCCGATGCAGGAAGTTAATGGTTCTGATATTGGATTAAATTTAGAGAATAAAACTCTTTGTAAATCGTAGACACCACTAATTTGTAAATCAAATTTTTCAGCATCTATTGTTGAGACAAAAAATGGTGAAGTTCTTTCTGGATATTTAGCCTTCAAAGATTTGTTTAATTCAAAGATTTCATTTGTTATCTTTGAACAATTTTCAATTAATTTTTCTCTTTGAGATACCCAATATGGATCAGAACAATTAAAATTTTTTAATACTTCTGATGGATTTGATACTAAAGCAGAAGGTTTTAAAGCGATATAACCTGGAGCAATATCATTAATATTTGAAGCATCTTCATTTATTTGATTTAAAAAATTTGGTTTCAAAATTTCATGAATAGATTTGATGGTTTCGTTGACGATATGATCAATATTAATATTTTTAATACCTTCTGAATCTTCAATAGTTAAGGAAAGCATCATATTTGAGACACCTCTTTTTTGTAATTGCTTACCACAATCTCTGACCTCTTGCATAGTTTCACCACCACAATATAATTCAGAGATTAGTAATTTGATGATTGATACAGGGACATATGGGAAAATTTTAATAACTGTATCCAAAAAAAATTTGTTTAAAGTGACTACGCCGATCATTGACAAAGAAAACAGTTGTGATTTAGGTAGTGTCTTCAAATAATCTATTGAATTTGGAGCTTTCATATTGTAAACCGAATTGGTCAACATTGCCATTGATAAAGACTGTTCAGCATCAAAAGGTGGTCCATTCACTGGGGTTGCGGCAGCGGAAGCGTTTGACATTGTAGTGACATTCGTAGCGTTTGCAGTGTCTACAGTGCCATTTGGATTCAAGAAAAGGGATTCGTTTTTCTTGGTATTTGTTTTTGAAACGTAGTTTCTTGTAATAGTAAGGGATGGAGACGAAAGAAAGACGTTAGTCTTCTTTGTTGCGGATGAATAACTCAGATTGTAGTTGTAATTAATAAATGATTTCTTGAGATACGTGACTTTGTTTAGATTTTGGTAAAAAGTCTGTTTCATTTAACTGTAAATATGGGCTGTGTTTGTTTTATATGTTTGTGTATATGGTATATTTCTCTCATGAACAACAGCAACAACAACAACAACAATTAAACAATAAATCCAGGATATTCTGTCCTTATATATACTTAATAATCCCTAAATCTTATCAGGCATCTCTTATCAATATTCGCGGATATGGCTTTCCGGCCTGCTACAGCCGTTCCGGGAATGGGTTTCCGAGACCAACATTATTTAACTCCGCAAAAACCAGTTTATAGTAGTTTGAGGAAGTTTGTAAGGACAGGATTGCAACGGAATATCGCTGTTGTTGTTGTTGTTGGTGGTGGTGGTGGTAGTGGTAGTGACTGTAGGGAGTTGTTCTTCACTGAAGATGTAGTTGAGTAAGGCTTGTTGGTATTGTCGTGACCGTTGGAGATCCAGTTCGTCGAGAGTTCGCGTTTCCCAGTCACACATCTCTAGTTCTACCGGGTTGTCAAGACGATACGAGATCCGTTGCCTGTCTTTGATTACGGATTTATGGCGATTTTTGTTGAAGCGTGACAGACTGAGCATGTTGAATTCGGATTCCTTTTCGACGACAAATGGTAGTTCGTAATCATTTTCGGATGGGGATACGGATGGAGAGGGGGATGGTGATGGCGAATTACTTAATTTTTTAGCCTCTCGTTGTTGTTGTGTATTGATTCTTGCAAGTTTTGTAGCGTATACTTCTTCGGATGTTTTCATTATTTTTTCGTCTCCGGTCATGTCAACGATATCTTCGCTATTATTACGGGATACATGTTCAATGCCCCTCATATCACATAATAAACTTTTTTCAATAATTTTGGGTATTATTGTTTGTATAACATCTTTATTTTTGAAAATACTACCGTTTGAAGGTTGATATTCAATTTCAAATTTATTAATCATATCTATAACACTTTCACCCAACGTCTTGGCTACCTCGTTCTCTCTTTTCATAATGACAATTGCTTTATCAACGGCCTCTTTTGTTACGATATGTGGGTAAAAACTGGCTCGATTGTTGTCTTGTTTAACATTTATGTCTTCGTCGTCACTTTCATTGATGCTATTTTCCTGGTTTAGTAATTCTTTTTTAGATATGCTTCTTCTTTCAACTGTAGGTAATACTGTATACCATAATAATTTTTTCAAATATTTTTTAGTCAAATGTTCAAAATAATTTAAGCAATAATCGTTGACTATCAATGGTTTTTTCGAAATTTCTAACTCTTCTATATGATTTTTACAGTAAATTGACTCCCATCTTTTATTCCAATTTGTCAAGGATATCAAATCGTTTTCTGATTCTATATGAGGTTTATCTAATATATTGTTTTCATGACCAATAATCAATAACCTCTCACTCATATATCTCTCGAGATCAATAAAAGTTTCATCCATTTCATATGCAATTGGTATATCTGATCTTTTAATTAATCCTTTAAATCTATTGTTTTTCAATATTTTCAAATTTTTTTTCAATATCATATAATAATTTAATATCTCCATTTTACTCTTACCATATATTAAATGACACCAATCATCTATACGATGTATGGAATATCGTTCAATTAATTTGAAAAATAATCTTTTTTCACTACCTTCCCAATAACTCCCCATTTCAAATGGTTTCTTCTCAAAATCAACTCGTTCTCGAAATTTTTCATTCATTAAATACATTTCATCAAAATTAACACTCTGTTGCCTTATAACTTTCTCAGATTTCTCATCCACAAGTGATCTTTCAACATATCGTACATTACTATCCTGATGGATCCTTGACCCACGCATCTCATAGTCAATTGAGGTCCCCAAATTGAAAAATTCTTTAATTTCTTTATTATATAACGCGAAGTATTTCAATGTCGGTTTCGTGTACCGGCTACGGGTACTGCGACGCTTCCTCTGCGGTACCACAAGGTCCTCATTCAAAACAGGTTCCAAAGCCGCCCTCTTGACTGCCATATTAACAATAGTTACCCCTCTTTCTCGTCTTGATCTATTCCCTCTTATCGCTTATATTTCATCTTTAAACTCTTTCTTTGTTTAAATTTTCTTGAATTCTTCAATTTTTTTCAATAATTGTGCGGGTAACAGAAACTTCACCAGATTTTTTTTAAAAAATAATTTTGAAGTGAAGATAAAACAGCTTGTAAGAGTGAACAGATACATCCTTTACAGGCCGTGAAGGGACTAGTAGTTATGCCAATGGGCTTGCAGTTAATTTCTTGTTTTGTACAATGGTACTTTATTTTTTATTTTTCCCCATGTCCCTTCAATTTTGCAGGAACTGTTTTTTTATTTCGCTGTAAAGAATAACTTTCTGATATTATACATCTTTAAATATAAACATACGAAACACTCCAAAGGCCTTGTAGTCAACATCAACTAAGTCTCTTAACCACTTTTGTTTGGTATAACAAAGATCACTAGCAACGACACGAAACTGAATAATTGTCGAATTTTGAATTGAAATTCTTACAAAAGTAATAAAATACTTAGGATATACTTGATTTACTGCTGCAAAAAACCCCATCGTAAAACCTTATCTCTTCGATTTTGATAGTCGTTCGCTTTTCCATTATGTCGACACTTCTTAAGTTGAAGCATGAATTTCTTCAATTGAGACGATTGGTTAAGGATACGAATATATATCCAATACTAACCAGTAGAAACTTCTCTACAGAACCCTTAGAACAACCTCAATCAGATAATGTAACGACAAGAGGTAAAAAAATTAAACCTGAGAAACCAAATATTGTTGTACTAAACCCAAAACAGGCTGGCCTTTTCTCAAATTTGAAATATCAAACCTATGATAGCCCTACTTCTTCTATACTTGAAGGTATAGATTTAGATCCAACAACGTCTGAAAATCCAATATACAAAAGAGGTCGATCTAATGTGAAAAGCAAATCAAACATAGTTAACAATACATCTGATAGTAATATTATTAATTCAAAATACCTGCAGAAGGAAACAGCAGAATTACTAAATTTTAGAGCTAATGCGTCCACTCAACAACTTTTCCAATCGATAGATTCATTTAAACCAACCAGTCAAAAAATTTCACCTACAACATACAATAATTTGCAATCACAATTAGCCGACTCATTTACAATTAAACAATTACGTTCTTACATTAAAGAGAAGGACTCCTCAAAGTCATTGGCCTCCACACATTTAGTCAAACATAAGTTAATTGAACAACTAGTCACCAAAGTTTGGTTATGTCAAATATCAACAATTTCCCTGAATCTACAGACTAAAATAATTAAATTAACAAAAAGACATTCAAAATTATTATTATTTACCCAAAATGGTAAAATTTTGAAAAATTTAACCAGACTAAGCTCAAATTTATCTATTCAATTGAATTTATCTCAAAATGAATTGAAAATTACAGGAACAGAATCTCTCCTAAAATTTATTGAAGTGTCATTGAATAATATTTTGAATAACGTCTGTATCTCAACTTGGTCATCTGATAAAATAGATGAAACACATTTAAACTTAATAACAAGGATATGTGGTGTCGATATTGACCTAGAGACAAAAGAAATTGCTGCATTTGGCTGGAGACGTATTCATTTGGCAGAGAGATTATCAAAATGGGTTGAATCAAGTAATGAGCCTGATAATATTTATAGATTTGAAAAGTTGGAGAAATGGATTGCTAGTGATTCAAATATAGAAATAGACACACAATGGTTCCCATTCAATGATTTAGAATCATTGGATTGGCTAGCTCAAGATGAGTCCTGGGGTAGAATACAACAAGTAAGTAAAATTAATGGCTCTTTGAAAGAAGAAGTAAAACCTATTGATCTTATTACAGAAGACAAAATAGATAAACTATATGATTTCTTAATTCAAAATAATGATAACAATACAAGTAAGACCATTCAATTGTCAACACCTTCTTCAAACATTTTAAGTGTTACTCTGGGACAACTTATTCAAACTTTGACTGGATCGAAACATTTGTTTCAACCAAAGATTCCTCAAATTGCTAAAAAGTTATCAAAACTACCAGCATATGAAGTAATGACAAAGGATACCGAAAATGCAAATGATTTGTTATCATCATATGACCTAACTGATCAAAATAGATATTATTTTCAAATGAATTTTGCTCCTTCATCAAACAATGAAACAGATAGGCTTTTACCACCAATTAAATTAATAGTAGAGATAGATGAAAATAATGTACTTCAATATGATACACTACAATGTACAGCGCACTTATCAAATAGAGATTATTTAGTTCAGGTGCCACAACTTTCCCATGATTATAAGATTACATATGATAAAGTTACTGATATACTCGAATATGATCCACAAGAAAGTTTAGCAACTCAACCTGGTATTAAAGAATTTTTCAATTTCTTCAAATTTAAATCAATGGAAAAGATGTCTTTTCTAACCTCTTTAAATGTAAACTTACCTGAATCAGGAAACGAAGTTATAAACGCAAATTATAATTATATTAATATGAGCCATCATCGAATCCAAAGCTTCAAATACTTGGACAAGTATTTAGTACAATTCTCCGAGATTAATGGAAGCTCTTTAGGTGGAAGATATACCCAAGTGGATTTCATCAATATGGATGGTAACAGTAGCGAGGTTATTAATCGTGACGAGTTTGGTACATTCATAAAAGATATATTCAAATTTTTCTAACCAAAATTTGATGATGTATATAATATTCCTCGTTCTTATTACCCTTGTAAATACGACTTTAATTTAATTACTAAATAAGCATCATTAACATAGAATATTAAAACTCATTAACTCTCTGAGAGTAAAAACTAAAAATGTAATAAAAAAAAATCATTAAAAAATGTCTGTCTTTTAGCGACATACACATGGTGGTTACAGTTTATATTGGATATATAAGATA
Organism: Jamesozyma lodderae; assembly: GCA_030571655.1. Lineage (NCBI taxonomy): Eukaryota > Fungi > Ascomycota > Saccharomycetes > Saccharomycetales > Saccharomycetaceae > Jamesozyma > Jamesozyma lodderae. The sequence continues at coordinate 44,391 of JAJLYF010000052.1, read as the reverse complement.
AAAAAAGAAAAAAAAAAGTACATTTAAAACACATTTAGTGCTCACTGATCACTTCTTTTTGATATTAAACGCACTGCTAAATTTACTTCTCATCTTTTGTGCTGTGCTATTTGCCCTTGCTCTAGTCGAAAATTCAGATATTACAGGAGTAGGTGGCTCTTCTTCATCGTCTTGATCCTTTGGACCAGAATACTCACCTAATGCATTCAAACGTCTTTCTCTTTCAAACTCTGTTTCTGATTCATTGTCATCCTCATCCTCATCTTCATCATCTTCATCTTCGTCAGTATCACTATTGCCATCATCACTGAAATCATCAGATCCTTCACTATGTGTATCGCTATCATAATAACTTAATTCTTGATTCTCTGCGTCGTCTTCTATACTATTATCTGACGTTGTTTCACCTTCCTCCTCTTGATCATATAACATACCGGGAGATGTATTCATCTGGGTCGGAGCAGGAGTTAAGACCCTTGCTTTGCCACCTTCTACCCCACCACTTATTACTCTACGGTTTTGATTATTAGAGTTACTAGATTGAGATCCAGCACTAGAAATTGAGTTCCTTGATCTCCGTTGTTGATTTGGTGACTGAGCACTCGATGCAGCACGGCTTCTTAATCCGACTGCCGTTAATGCCTTATTGACAACACCAACATTTTCTCTGTCATCATTTGTCTTCTTCTTTTTGTTGACAGTATGTCTGTTGATTTTATATCTTCTAACAACATCACCTTCTTCATTTTCAATGATTAACAAATCATCAATCTTGTAAGCATGATATTTTGGTTTACTTCTACCTCTATTCGAGCCTGTACTGCCCTGTGATTCTGCACTATCTTTGCTGGTCACTCTACTTATAGTATCCTCAACAAGCGATGCAACACGGGCTAAGGAAGATGGTGTTACTATTCTCTTCAATGCTCTTAAACTGTGGTCTGACTCTATGGTAGCACTTGAAGCTAGTTTTGTACCTTGACCAACAAATTTGTCTATATTAGTCTCTTCATCATCCGGAATATTAGTTATTTGGGCTTGGTCAATAATTTCACCATGTTTATTTTCGACAATGACTTGGTCACCTTCTGTATATGCAATTTTGGCATTTTCTTCATCTTCTTTTATCTTTTTTAATCTTTCTTCTTCCATTGTTGACATCGAAGTTTCATCAGATCCTTTGTTAACATTTCTATGTTGTTTTTCTAAATCGTATGAGAAATGGTCTGGTGATTCTATAGAATGTAACTTTGATGAATATGTTTCATCGTTTGGCATTTCATCTTCATTTTCATGATCTGAATCAAATACTGGATATGAAGGTAGTTCTTCCACAGCCGGACTTTGAAGATGCATATCTTGTTCCTCACCTTGATCATTGTATTGGTATTCATCGGATACATTGCCTGATATGGACTCATCACTGTATTGGCCAGTCCGTATACTACTACGTCTGTCTCCTTGAGGTTGTAATTCATATTGTTCCTGGTCTCTTGTTTGATCAACTACTGTTGGTCTAACTGACGAACTCAACGCAAAAGTAGCAGCACGAGCCTCCTTTTCACGTTGTAATCTTTCTCTACCCAAGTCATTCAATTCATCATCCATATGCTGTAAACCCTTTGATCTGGAACGGAATATTTCTTTTGGAATATCAGTAGGTTTCAACCCCATTCTCTTACGGTGCTTCCTTTTCTTTTTATCTTTTCTTCTCCTCATACCGCCAGCATGTCTAACTGGAACACCGCTTGTTTCGATTGTACTTGTTCTTGACATTGCTTCATGCTTATTTTTTGTATCTCTAACAGATGTATCAACTCTTTGTAATGAAAATGAACGACCTCCAGTATCCAATGAAGGAAGTCTTTGCATCCACGAACTTTTTCCATTTGTGGTATGTGTTGTGAAAGTCTTGGTCAATGTTATTGTATTTAAATGGCGTCCCAATGTAATTATAGCGACGGACGATCCATGGACAATAATTGAAGTAATGATAAAGAAACAAACTATTGGCCAGATACATGCAATCAATTGCCAATGTTCAGTTCCTTCGGGAGGTAATTCTTTTAAGGGGGTTGACTCCTCTGTGATACTTGCTTCTAATTCAGATCTTGCCAAAATTGCTGCAAAAATTGCACCAACTCCAATTGGACCAAAGTGCCCAACGAACAAGGCTTCACGCCAAGATTTTATGTCGGGAATAAAAGGCTTTAGTACCATAACGGCAGGAATTCTACGTAAAAAGATAACAATAATGGCTAGTATAATCAGTCTCCATACGTTACAACCAATAGCACCATTATTAAATTGACTCCATGGAACAATGGCTCCAAAGTAAATAAAGTATGCGTAATTTAATAATAAGTCAATAACTGTAGAAACTTTACTTTCCTCCGTCTTGGTGGAAAACCATCCATCCCATGCAAATGCAGCCCCGGCTGCAAATGATACTAATAAATCATCTACACCCAAAATGGAACCAAATCCTGCACAACAAAAGGCTAGGACAACGTAAAATGCTAAGAAAGATTCACGATCTATAATATTTTTCTCTTCTGCAAATCTAATGGCTCTTCTGCCTACATAACCAATGAAGATCCCAAGTATACAACCAAAAAGACATTCATATAAAAGTGTAACACAAAACCAATCTTTCACAATTTCTCTTGCATTTCCGGGATGTAAAATTAAATTCATGGATAGAAATAAAAATGGGAAAGCCATACCATCATTACAGCCTGACTCTGCCGATAATAAATTTCTTAAATGGCCTGGAACTCTTTGAGCAAACTTACCTGACACAACAGATTGAGCTAAGATAGGATCTGTTGCCGTAATACATGCAGAGACTAGCAAACTGGCTGAAAAATTTAGTCCAGGTATTAATATCCAAATAAATAACCCGATAATTAACCACCCTACAGTCATCACTGGTAATAGTAGCATTGTCACGGAAAGCCAATGTTTTAACATATACTTCCTCGGTAGTTCGACAGCCACGGCAAAAATCTGTAAACATAATACAATACGTGTAATTTCTAATGTTATGGAATCTGAATTACCCCATTTCAAGGGATTGAACCAATCCAAACACACTGGACCAACAATAAGACCAAACACAACCGCTACTGAAGACTCACCAATATATAATTTTTCCTTAACAAATAATGAGACTAAGGAAAAAATGGATGAAAAGACACCGACACATGCATATGCAACGTGAGCCTTTGAAACATCGAGATGTTCCCATACGGCCATGGTAGCTTCTTAATTGTAAGTTATATGTGTATTATGGATATGGGTTCCAGGTAAACAAATGTAATATATCTATGAATATATATGCTAGAGGTCTTAGGGGCCAATGTTTTTTCTAAACGTTTTAGCTGGAATAATGTGAATCCTGTTTATAGTGATACAGAAACCCAAAGATTAGGGGAAAAAAATGAAGAAACGGGAATATACCAGAAGGTTTTAAAGAAAATACCTCACTAAGAGACTCTCAATGTTCTATCTATAGTCAGTTTATTAGCTATTATACAATTTTGTGCATTTTTCACTTAGTATGATTATTTTCCCATTAAAACTAAATTTTCATGTAATCATAGCTTGTGGCTGAACCCATCGGAGGGTCCGATTCAAGATAACGGAATCGTGGACAATGATAGTGAATAACTACTATATATATACAAGTGGTTGTTAGTCATTTTAGACCCTTTACTACAGAGTATATCATGTTGTTTTGCGTTATTGGTAATGAAGGTGGCATATTTTAAATATACTATATAAAGTATAGACTAAATCTCGAGGCCTCTGTCGTTTTGTCATGAATGTGTCGTATTGGAAGTTGATACTCTATGATAGCTTTCTCCAGAAAAAGAGATACGATATCTTGTGCTCTGAGTTGAATACCCATAATGCAATGACATATTTTGTTTTCTGATCTGAAAAAATCCAAGAGTTGTTTTAATGTCTTTAAAAATGGATCTATCAGATATTCGTTGTAAATAACATCCATCATGACTATGTATATTGTATCACATGTAGACCGCATTTGTTCAAGATAAGGATGGGTGGCCCTCTCATCAAATGTTTCCCAATCTAACAAATCTGTCTCTAGCACAAGCCGTTTTTTCCTATCAGATAGCGGTATATCAGCATCATCTTGTTCAGTTGCACTTAAATCTTCTCCTGCAGTCTCAATATCTAATGTTTTCGAAACACAACGACGTCGCGTTATTTGTGATATGTTCTCTTTGATATTATATTTTAGTTTGTTCAAGATTCCTCGCTGGTCAGTACAAATGATCATATCAACATGATTACCAAGAACGATAGGTAATATTGGAGATACACCAGATCCGAGCTCAAGAACTCCTACTTGGTTATTACCGTGACTAAATATGGTAGGAATACGCTGTCTCAATTCCTCGTGAGAATCTGAGAGTACGCTGACATTCATTCCCTCACGGAAAGGTACGGAATCTGGATTATATAAAAGCCATTTTACAAAAAAGGGCGTAGTAGACCAAATAACATAACCAGTAGTAGAGTTATTATTATCTCTTGAGGAATGTAAACTTGATATCGATTGTTCAATGGCAAATGTATATCGTTCCTGATCAACCACAGACTCATACCTCTTTTTATTTCTTCGTTTTCTTCTTTCTTTTCTGGATAACCTCTCATTATTATCATTGGTAGACGTAAAATGTTCTTCGAGACAATCGATTGGTGGTTCAATCTCAATTTCAATACTTGAGGATTCCCTTTGTTGGATTCCTAAATCTTGTTTTAGTTCAGACACGTTTCTACCTAGCTCTACGTAAATTTCAAACACATGGTCGTAAACAGACTCTTCATCTAACTCCCGCAAAGAGAGCACCATCTAATTTGTCACTGGACTTGGCCTTTTTCTCTGTTATCTCATCTTTACCAGTGTGTTTTCTTTTCAACTCATCGATTTTCGAAATTTTTCATTTTAATATGAAAAAGCGGCAATGATACGGCTGTAGCACTCTGATATGATTATACTAGATGGATAGACAAGCTGAATAATAATATAGCTTTTATTCATTTACAAATAAGCCGATGAATTGGATGTGAATCAGTTATTTCAACAAATTTTTGAGTGTGGTACGTATATTAGCACAAAAGGGGTGTGTTCTGTGCTTGATAAGGATGCGAAATTAAACACCCATTTTTTTTTATCACTTTGAGATTTGTAAGCAGTTTTAGTACAATTAGACATTCTAATGAGAAAATTCGCAACTAATCAATCCATTTTTTTTTTATCAAAATGTTTACACCCGTTTGTTTGAAGATAAAGGTTTACACCCCTTTGTTTTATTATTGAATGGTCAAATAGTTTTTTTATCTATATTGTAATGCTTACCTTCATATATACTGTATAAATATATATATAGCCATGCAAGTAAAACTCAAGAAACTTATAATGTTCATAGTTCAGACCTTCACTAGCCGTCACACACAGTTTACTAATTGAATATTATGAATTTTTTACAAACACAAAGTAGTGATACTAACCTCCATGTCTTATCAACAGCGCAATTTAACAATGAAGACCGAATAGATAGCGCGTATACTGAGCTAGATAACCAGATTAGAGAGATAGAAGAGCTTTATTTCCAAACTTTAAACCAGAAAGGTAGCCGGAGTACATTTGAGAAAGATTATGTCTTTAATGATCGCCAATATGGCATTCAAATTCCCTCAACTCCACGAAGTACACCACCTCTCTCATTAAAGGAATCATGCTTTGATTTCCGTTCAATTGATGACTTGATTGATACTTTTTCTTGTGCAAGAAGTAAGCTCCAACAGTCAATAAATGATATTAGTCCTAAGAAAGAAAAAGCAGGAGCTCGCAACAGAAGAAAGGATCATATATCAATTAAACCACTCAGTAACTCAAGATCCTTGTTCAAAACAGAATTATGTGAGGCTTATACTTTAAGGAATGACTGCAAATTTGGAAAAGATTGCAAGTTTGCTCATGGGCTTCATGAACTGCATAAAAAAGAGCGTGCAAATAATTTTAGAACAAAACCCTGTTTAAACTGGGAAAAGTTAGGTTATTGCCCATATAAAAATAGATGCTGCTTTAGACATGGTGATGATTCAGATATTAAAATTTATGTTACTGCAGGAACATATCAGAAGAAAAGGTACCCACGACATAGTAAGAACCATTGATCTGGAATCATCTTCTTTTATCATCTTTCAAATACCCAATTTAATATTTTTACTCCCTTTATTTAAATTTATATAATCACTTAGCTATGTCGTATACTAACACCATTTCTATCTGCCCAATCGCGTATTGTTGTTTCATCAACACGATCAATAAATGGATCGAGTTCAATTAGTGTTAGGAGGAAATCATCCATGAGAATTGGCTGAAAGCTGTAAATTTTCTCTAAGAGGAATGGACTATTGTTCACCAAGTCTGTTAAATGTTTGAATAGTTCAAATTTTGATTCCTCAGTAATAGTTTCTTGTGTCAATACCTGTGATGCCGCTTCTAGCGATTCAACCATTTGTGATTTAGTTCGTGTTGGTTTCAAACCAAGCGCTTTCATTTTTTTTCGTAGCTCTTGTGCTGGTTGGGAGGCTAACATGTTGTCACTAGCTTGTTCTATCAATGGTGAATCAACTATTGCTTCCAATCTTTTCCTGATTTCGTCGTCATTAGTTGTAATCTCGTTATTACCATTCTTACAGTCACCGTTCACATCATCCACGGGTATTACTTCAATGTACATAGAGTCATGATCACAGGTTCTATCGTCTTCCGAATCAGATATAATTAGAGAATCACCTTGTGTACTTTTACCAGGAGTGAACTGGCCATGTTCTCTAATGATATATGAGCTCGCATAGGTGTCTTTGGTCCTCATTACTCTCTGATAGGCAGTGCGAGGTAATCGAAAATTAATAACAGGTCTATCAAATACATTATCTTCCCTAGATAAAATGGTTGGAAATCTTGTAGCAGGTACTTCTATGGTTAATGGTGCATCTAAGCTTAAGGCGATATTATTATTATCATCATTGACGCTAATTGCATCCAGCTTTACCGGTGATATCAAGCTATTCACAGCCTTAAAAGATTCTTGGGTTAAATCAATAATATCATCTTTCGGCGCTATGTTTGAGGAAAAATAATGCGATCTTATTCCAGTATCTGGTTCAAGTAATGGTACATCACCTATGAATGAGAGAGGCTCCGTAGTTTGAGAATACTGTTCAACAGGTATGACCATAGCAGCATCATCCATACTGTCAGGAATAATCATATCATCTTCGTCATTGTCATATTCATTTTCCTCTTCATTATTATTGTCTGGTTTTGCCAAATTTTCTTCTCCACTTGTGTCAAGAATTTCAACTTGGGATATTTGTGTCACTTGCGTTATCACAATATCGTCTTCGTCATCTTCACTACCAGGAACAGTTTCGTTATTTGCGCATCGATCTAGATTCTCAACTTCAGAGTTGTCCAAATTTGTGGAAATAATAAAACCCTTCTCAGAATCTTCTATGTCAGCTATTCTACTATGATCCTCCATTACCTGTGATAACGATACAAGATTAAAGGTTTGACTTTCCTTACTAGTCGAAAAATCGGTAGTAACACGCTCACCTTCATCTCCTTCTTTATTCATTAAAGGTTGAGTCGTTCTGTTTAAATGCACGGCATCTAACTCCAAATCTATCTGTGGTGGTAATTGTGACGCACTCCATAGATCTCCTTTATCACTACCATATAAATATGTATATGCATCCTTCAGTTCTTGTACATCACTTTGTGGAAATTTTTGGACAAGTAAGCTGCTGATATGTCTCCATTCCTCAGCATTATAAATATCATATTGTGAATCCAATTTGGATTGTTTCCTCTTACCTGGCTGTGTCATGCCATCGTTTACATCAAGTTCAGCCTCGATTATATCCCTTACCTTTTTATGTTTCCCTGATAATTGTTTTAGTAAACTTTGAGTTCGAGTTCGTTCGAAATTCTCTATATTATGTTGTGTAATGTTTTTTATTCTGTTTCCAGGGTTTGGTGTTGATCTTTTTCTTTTTGACGTATCTTTTTTAGGTCTATTCGTTGTTTGTCTCTGTCGCTTGCTTTTTGATGGAGATTTAGATGACGAAGATGTCGGCAAACTTTGACTGACATGCTCTAACGAATATTTGAACTGCTCGAGCTTTGATTTCAATTCATGTTCCTTCTCTACCTCGTCGATTCGCCCTTGGACTTGAGTACTAATAAATATATTGTCGTCATTTATGTTCTCTAGCTCTACTTTGTCCTCATTGTGGTTATTTTGAATGTTACGTACCACTTCATCCTGTGTCTCTGCGCCACATCCTATTATATTTTGATGTTCTCTCAATTCCTCTGCAACAAATAAATTCGATGAATCCACTTCATTGCTGTGTCTCAGCTTGTTTACCACGGTGGATTGAAGTTTCTCATCGACATCTTCATGTGGTACATCAATCGAAGCGAGATCACTTTGTTCCAAAGTAGGGCTGAGATTTTCTGCTGTGTGTAATCTGTCAATATCATTATTTTCTCTAGTGTTATGCACAATAATTGTTCCAGCATTCTCCATCGTGATATTTTCTGTAGGTTTCATATGTGGCTCTTGTATATCATTATGAATGCTCTCTAAAACACTCTCCTTCTTATTGATTTCATTGCATGTGTTTAGATTCTCTACGATACCATCCTCATTTTTTACTGACAAGGTGGCATCGATTGCCATAGGCACGGTGGTAGCTAACGGCTCATTTACACTATTTGTGTTTGTTTCTATGTTCTTGTTCTCGGCTAGTTTTAATTCTTCCTCATGAGTGGAAACATCAGACTCTTGTGAAGATAATGAGAATTTTAGTGATGGCACTTGGGTTGAGTTCAGATTTAATTCCTGCTGTGTGTCACTGGTTGCTTCATTGTGTAGATTTGTTTGCAAATTGGACGGTTCGTTTTCATTTAGTAGCTCTAGATTTCGCTGTGCTCTGCGAAAGTCCATAATTAAATTTGTTTGAATCTGCCCAGTCTTAATTATATAAGAGTGGCATTCTAGACTCTATTGTCTTATTAGCGCAGTTGGTTGTCTAGTACTTTTTTAATTAATATTACTATATCAAGTAGTTTTAATGACTATTTGATTTTTCGCATTATGCGTTTTTAAGATATAAACAAAAAAGTTTTCGTTTTATTTCAAACAGCGACTAATGAATTTTCATGAAGATGTAAGTATATACAATGGCTAACCTATATATATCCTCTATATCATAGTGGTGTCTAGGAACTTGAGATCAGTACTGGTACATTCAGATTTATCTACGATACCTAGACTAATCAGGTCACTCCAAAATACGATGATCTTGTCGGTACAATATTTAATGTAATCGAATGTATCTATGTTGACACCCTCCACGTCGGAATCTTCTAAATCACCCTCGATTATCTCTGTTGTGGCTTCTGAATCTTCGTTTTTTTCAGTTTTAATAATGTATATTTCACCATTTGGACCTTCTTTTTCCTTCACAGAATCATCTTGTTTGTTCAAAATACCACTCTGTAAAATTCCCCATAAAGACCAAAATAATTGAACGGAAGCTCTCCATCTCAAGATGGAATTATAATAATATCTAACTTCGTCATCGATAGAATGTTTACGTTTGCTGCCACCACGAAGATGAGAAACGTATGAGTATAAGAAATTTAGTATTTGTTCTTTGTCAGGGAACGCTTCAACGTTGCAACTATACGGTTTTTCACCACTATAATCATGCATCCATTCACTTAGATGATTTGCTAAATCATATGCTGCAGTATTTGCGCCAGCATACTCAAAATCAATCACCACTAATTTGGAATCTTGGCTTTGTTCTTGTCTTGTTGGGTTGATAATTTTGTCAATCACCACTCTTGAATCGGAAGGAAATAAAGATGACGCTGATGAAGCTGTTGATAACGGCGCAGGAGAATTTATCTCTGCACCAGGTGTCGCTTGTATAATATTATTGGCCTCTTGTGTATCAACCACTGGTGAACTCAACAATAAATTACCGTATTGAGCGTCATTATGACAAAATACAAGAGGTGGATTGGAATTTGGATTATTAAATAACCATTTATGATATTTATCAATGATTGATTTAAATTGAGCCCAATTTTCACATAGAAAGGTACTTTTTATGTTTTCATCATTTTGTACCCAATGAGAACCTGAATCACCTAATATTTCTAACCATTTGGTAATCTTGAGCCAACATGCTGGACCTTTTTCTAGCTCTGAGCGTAATAATGGAACACCAGAGTGTAATTCTTTCATTCTTCTGGCAATTCTTTGTGAAGTCTTCCAATCTCTAATATCATTCCTCGTTAAAGTCTTTGCATTTTCTAAGTACTGTTCAAATCTACCATTCTCGAAACAACCATACAACGATGGCCCAATATTCCGTATAGATAACCTTGTAAGAACTTGTAGTTCATAATCTCTATCAATGATTGTATCATTGTTCGTACCATAAATTCTTAATAAAAGTGAAGGTAATTTAGGGTATTCGACTTTAAATACTGCATTTGTCATGGCACCTGAAATCTTGTTTAAGTTTAAAAGATCCCTCTTTAATATAGTATTACTTGAACTTTTTGTGTACCATCTTGGAATTCTTAGGATCTGAATGATATTTAAGATATCCTGTTTGAGATAATCTTGAGGCAATGTAGCATCCACAGAAGCTTTAACATATGGTAGCTCAATGTAATCACTATGACTTACATTTTTACCATCTGAACCAATTGCAATCTTCAATCCAGTCAGATCAGGAAATTTCTTTGCCGAAACAGAGCTAATGCTTGTATTTGTTGCAGATACGCTTCTTGTTATTTCCAATTTAGAAAGAGATTTGTCCAATGCTGAGAGATCCAATTCATCGTTGTTGGAGATATCAATTGCAAAATCATCTTTATCAATACTAATGGTACGAATAAGTCTTTGAGAAGATCTACTTCTTGTCAAAGAGGGTTTCCTGGAGCTCGAGGAGGAGGAACCCGCTCTTGAATGCGGTCTGGGGTATCTGGAAGGCATGGATGGTTGATTCTCTATGTGTCCTATTTTTCTATGTGTATTCTTTACGTAGTGTATCTGAATTGAGAAGCAGGATTTATGCCGCTCGACTAGGAAGGATTCTTATTCTTGAAACCTCCAAGACCTTTAATGTTTATTATCGCTTTACCTTCACAACAATCAGGCGAACGAGAAAGCGAAATTTTCTAACAAAATGAAAGGAAAAAGAGTGTGAAGATGGAAAAGCAGAGGGATTAAGAGATGGTTAAGGGCTTGAATCGAGGTGTGTTCATTCATATTGAAAGGAAGTTATGGATCTTATAAGAAACTGTTACAATTCAAGTGAAAGTGAAAGTGACAGTGGAAGTGAGAGTGAATTAGAAGACAAACGAAGCAGTAAAAGTGACAGCGGCAATACCGCTATCTTCCAAAAGGTCGAGAAAGAGATTCATTTACCACAGGTCTCTGATAAAGTATTGAGAAAATACCATATAGAGCCAAGTCTAAAGAAGTACAGCCCGGAAATGCTTGCCTCTCAGAAGTCGGTTTACAGGTTGACTCGATGGACCACATTCATTTATTTGGAGTGGAGACCAACTAGCACAGACCGCAGGAAACTAAATGAGTACATATTAAAGTGTAATCAGGCAATCAAGAAAAACAACGACAGTGGACTTCATATTGAACCTCTGTTCATGACTCAGTTTGGAGCCCCAAAACCTTTACATGTATCGTTATTCCCAAATATCAACTTCGAGAGTGAGACAGAGAGAAATAAGTTTTTTGCTTCTCTCTCAGATAAAGTAGCTCAAGCAAGAAATTTAAAACCTTTTGAACTAGAACTAGAGACAATTCCGATTTTATTTAGGTCTATGGCATTCTCCAATGTATTATTTCTGGCTTTAAAGGTACAGCCAAAAATCAAAAATGACCGCATCAAGGTTATATATGATATCCTCAATGAAACGTTGGAAGAAACGTCCAGAGCTGCAACAAGGCCGTTATCGAAATATACATGGGAACAGCTATCCGGATTTGCACCAGAAAACTCACATATATCAATAGGTCAGGCTAAAAACGTACCATCACAGTTACTAAGAAATTTCAGTTTTTTACAGTCCCTCTTTGAAATGCATCTTGACAGCCAGAAACTTCCAAAATTAGAACCAATCTCAGTAAACTCTCTGATGGTCGACAAGAACCGTGAGTCTCTACTTATTCCGTTTCGCAATTCATCCGAGTCATAGCCTTAGAAGTCTAATAAGCTTGTAAAAATCAACGGCCGGGTGATGTCTGTTTTCTTTCCTAAAACAGACTTAGAACAATTTTTGACCTCAAACGGAAAGTTGTAAACAAAGACTATCAAGAAAATTTCAACTGTTAGAATGTTCTTCGATCGTTTGTTTGTTGATCTAGAAATGAGGGAAGCTCTGTCAATTGAAAAAAAAACCTTGATTAAATAAAGTGCACTTCTGTAGTGACTACAGACTATCTTCAGGGAGCAGTGGTAAACAATTACACAACATCTGACTTTTTCAATTGCGTTTCCCCATTTCAACTTACTATCCACATCAGTTTTCTTCCTCGTTAACGCAAGGGATAGTACTAAACAACAAAACCAACTTTTATTCATTCATTAAAGACAAACGCAACAACTACAATTATAACAAAATCACACTAATGAATATGGATTCCGAGCTTGACTCCTGGCTTATGAATCCATCTAGTTTGATGAACAACGACAATAATAACAGCGATCCTCATCTCGAAATATCATCCAGCGAAAAAACAAACACCACTAGTGATCTATATATGACCAAACCTGTGTTGAACGTAGATAACAACAGTGTCTTTACCAAACCATCATCAAAGCAATATGGTAAGGACGACAACAACATATATAATGGAGAAGAAGAATTAGGTGCAGATATGTTTGATCTCAATTACAACGATATTGATAACCTACTCACGCAAGAACTAAGAGAGCTGGATATTCCAATGATACCTTCACCCAAGATGAATAAGAACGAAGACGAACTTAATTTTGATTGGAAACAAAATTTTACCGCTAGTCCTCAACAGCTTGTGCATAGCAAAAAACAATCTGTTAGCCATAAGAGAGGTCTTAGTGGTACCGCAATTTTTGGTTTTGCAAATCATAATAAGACATTGAGTATATCTAGCATTCAAAAAAATATGTACAATTTGTCAAGGGACCCAAATATTATGATGTCTCTTAACGAAAATACAAATGATGATAACATGAATATGAACTACACTAGTAATAATAATAATAATAATAATAATAGTTATAATGGAAATCAAAACAGGCTATCAATTAATAATATCGGTAACACTAAAAATCAATTAAGTGAAATGATCTTAAAACAACAAGAAGAACTAAGAATGGCTTTGGATCAACAAAAAGAGGTTAATAGAAAGCTAGAGGAGCAATTAAGAGAAAATCAGTTACAACAAGAAAAATTACAACAAGTTTTACAAGAGCAACAAGAGGTAGCAAATCAGTTAGCAACAACAAACGAAAAACCGAACATATCGCCGCAACTGATTAGAACTCCAGCTAATAATAACAAAACCTCTAATGAAGCAATAATTGTGACAAGTAACTCAGCCAATGGAAGTTACCAATTTCCACCACCATCTATGTTATCTCCACCCGTTTCAAATACGTCCATAAATGGCTCGCCGTCAAGAAGATTTAATCGTTCCAGAAATATTCCCGTAAATTTACAAAAGAATGATGAATTTAGCATTCAATCATATTTACCTTCAGGCCATATTGCAAATAAGTCAGAAAGATCACCAAGTAAAGAGAGTGAAAGTGGGGAAAACTTTGAGACAAATAACATTTTCCAAAGATTAACTACTGAAGGAACTGATAAAAACTTCTTGAAACCATTGAATTCACCAGCACTGATGTTTCCTACAACTACAAATAGCGAGTATTATAATAAATATACCACAGATAAGCAGGTATACGATAAAAATAATCCATTTACGCCAGCATCAACAGCTACAGTTAGCTCCAAGCATCTAGCTTCACCATTTCACAAAAAGAAAGATTCCATGTTATCTACTGTCTCCACAATACCTCAACAAGAAGATATCGAGGAAACAAATATTATTGGTTTAGGGCTACAATTCCCATCGGATAACTCTAGTGGGAGAAGTAACAATAATGGTAATGTGCTAAATATTATGCCTACTATACCTGGATCATCAAACAATACTCCGTTAAAATGTAATCCTCCAGCTTTACCGCAAAAACACATGTTCCAACACACCCCAGTTAAGAATAATATGGGCAGGACAGAAATTTATAGTGGAGATAGAAATAAACTAACGGCTCCACTGGTATTACCGGAAGTCACATTATCCACCCCCGAGAGAATAAATAATAACTCACCACCTCCACCTGTAGATATCAACAATAGTCCAATAAAGATAACAAGAAAACCAACGACTTTGCCTCGTGGTTCAATAGACAGATACGTAAAAGAATTACCAGACAAACTGTTTGAATGTCTATACCCAGACTGTCATAAAATCTTCAAAAGGCGGTATAATATTAGGTCACATATACAAACACATCTTGAGGATAGGCCCTACGTCTGTGATTTTGAGAATTGCCAAAAGGCCTTTGTAAGAAATCATGATCTAGTGAGACATAAAAAATCACATGCAGCGAAGATATATGCATGTGCATGTGGCAAGAGATTTAGCAAAGAAGAAAGTTTACTTACCCATAGGGGTCGAATGATTTGTGTTGGTGGCAGAAAATACGACAATGCAATTGTAAAAAAATCACAATCACCTAAAAAAAGGGGTGATCATGACCATAATAATTCCAGCAGTCCCGTAAAAGAAAGCATAGCTCGTGACAAGACTGGGTACGTGCTGTCAAGGATGGACGAACAGCTGCGAGGAGAATTCGAAAAGTATGGTTTACTAAGACCACCAGAGATGATGAAGGGTAACGCTAACAGCTCGATGCTATTATCACCGTCACCACCATCAGGGTTAAGTGATCTTGGAACGCCCTGAGAGGACGGTCACTGCAGGGACAGAGACCTAGACGGACTTCACATACATACACAACAAATAATTACATACATACATACTTATGTAACCACAGGACTATTATATCAACATCAACAAACGTTAGACACTACAGATACCGCTAACAATAGCAAATGTTCCGACGTTCTAGAAGCAGCAAATCTCGGGATCTCAGATCGCCGCGGGGCATTTTTGTCGTAACCTCGAAGGTTGGAAAGGTTTCGAGAAAAGTGAAAAAAATTTCTCAAGCTGTGGAAGTGATCTGCCGACAGTTGTTTAGTGCTAGGGACGGCCCTGTTTAGCGTTTACGTAACCTAACTGAGTAGAGTTTATCATATATGCTTCTATCTTCCTTGATTCTAGTACATCTTTCTTTATATTTTGTTATATATCTTTTATATATGTGCTACTTATTTGTGCACTTTGCCTAAACAAGTCCATAGGGAACCTGTAACGAGCGGTCCTGACAACATAGTGAATCATCAAGAAGAATAACCCAAAAAAAAAGTACATGGAATTCCAGGTGGTCCCTAGTAATATCATATCACATAATTTCAATAATACAACTAACTACATATATATTTACCAAACGTTATGGACCAACTTCTGCCAAGGGAAGTCACAGACACATGTCAGACCGCAAGCGACTATAATGGACACAACAATTTACGAATATTGGCTGTTTTCATCATACTGATATCTTCAGGCCTTGGAGTTTACTTTCCAATTCTATCTTCCCGTTACTCGTTCATAAGACTACCGAATTGGTGTTTCTTTCTGGCAAAATTCTTTGGATCTGGAGTTATTGTCGCAACTGCATTCATCCATTTGCTAGATCCGGCTGCAGAAGCCTTAGGTAATGAGTGTTTGGGTGGTACATTTGTCGAATACCCTTGGGCATTTGGGATATGTCTCATGTCTTTATTTATGCTATTTCTAACCGAAATTGTCACACATTATTATGTCTCAAAAGCTATTGGCGATGAACATGAACATGGTGGCTCTGAATCTGTTCTTGATAAAGATTCGGGAAGTACAATTACTACTGATGATGGCCATAATACAGCCATTTATACTAGAGATATCAGTAATAATGAGCTTGATTCCGGTTCGAACGATACTCAGAATAAGATTGTCGAGGAGCTGGACGACGATTCGAAGTTGGAGGCGGATTATAAGTATGACTTGGAAGCAGGAAATTATAATCATTCCAATAACAATAATAATAAATCAAATATAAGTGACCAGATACCAGATAATATTATATTAGGTAAAATGGTATCAGTACCAGGTAATAACCATTATTCACATGAGAATGATCATCAGGATACTTCTCAATTAGGCACGCCGGTGTCACAAGAGGATAAAGAGCAATATTTAAATCAAATATTTGCTGTTACTATACTAGAGTTTGGTATTATCTTTCATTCCGTGTTTGTGGGTTTGTCGCTATCAGTCTCGGGGGAAGAATTCGAAACATTATTTATTGTCCTTACCTTTCACCAGATGTTTGAAGGTTTAGGTTTAGGAACAAGAGTTGCTGAGACTAAATGGCCAGCACATCGAAAATACACTCCATGGTTAATGGCCTTAGCATTCACTATAACATCTCCTATTGCCACAGCTATTGGTATTGGTGTTAGACATTCTTTCTTACCAGGCTCAAGAAAGGCATTAATTGCAAATGGTGTCTTTGACTCTATCTCATCTGGTATTTTGATATACACAGGGTTGGTAGAATTAATGGCCCATGAATTTCTGTATTCCAATCAATTTAAAGGACCTGGTGGGCTGAAAAAAATGTTATCTGCATATTTTATTATGTGTTTAGGGGCTGGTTTAATGGCATTATTAGGGAAGTGGGCTTAACGACTTTTTTTTTACTCTTCATTTTAATTTAACGACATGAGATTATCATTATTTAATTCTCACTCATACTATATCATTTTATTTAACAATTATATATTTATTTAAAAATTTGCATGCATTATTATATTTAAAAAAACCTTTTTTTTAAACTACGTTTATACTTATACATTTATTTATTATTGTGTTTTTTTTTGTGAAAGTGCTATGTATATAACCATATATATTTATATATGTGATCTATTTCTAAATGCAAACTATATCAATGTCTCAAAAATTCTTTTCTTTGATGACTTTTCTTCCTGTGCTTTTTGTTCATATTCATCAACAAATTCGAAGTTATGTCTTAGATTCCATTGTTGTTTGATAAATTTCAAACCTTGAATATTGAACCCTAAATTATCTTCATCAGCTTTTAATTTACTTCTTAATTCGTCCTTAACTCTCGTTATTTGTAATTTTAATTCTTCATTTTTTTGTGCTACTAATTCTTTGTGATTAGATTTAACAACAAAAAACAAAATTTTGCAAATTAATGGTAAATGGTTATTTATCAGCTTTGACTCTCTTAGAACAATATCAACGAATTTTAACAGTTTCAAGATGTAAGAAAATGGGAATACTAATAAGGCATCTTCTAACTGAGATGGTTTTATTTTGACTAACGTGTCCATGATATATTCTGCTGGTTTTTTATTCATAGCAATCAATATAGCATTACCCTGGGGTTTGATTGGTGCATCACCTCCAAGTTTCTTTCTTTGCCATAATTTTAAGTCCTTCTCATACTTCTCATTTATTTCAATTTCTTTAATACCTAAATCAAGTGCTTCCATAAGCCTTTCACTAGCCTTTAAAGATTCCATGGTTTGTTTATGAACACCAGTAGCCTCGTCAAATTCACCATTTTCTCCCCCATTCTCACTTTGTATATCTCTCTTGAATGCATCATCCCCATTTCCTTCCTCCAACGAATTTAATAATGTTTCTTCGTATTGCTCTTCCATTTCTTTCTCTCTTTCTTCTTCTAAAAATACTTGATCCTCAGTTTCTCCCCACACTCTAACACTGTGATCATGTGAACTGGAGACGACAAATGAAGCGTCATTAGAAATGGCTAAAGACCAGACTTCACTCTGATGTGCAGATAATTTTTGAATACATTCAAATTTGTCACCATCCCAATATTTAATCACGGAATCTTTAGAACAACTAAAGAAATTATGAGATTCTGGTACAAATTTAACATTCATAATAGAGTCCTGATGGGCGAATAGTGACTTATGACAATCACCGAAATCCAAACCCCATATCTTAATATTTTTATCAGCAGATGATGTGATAATTAACTTAGAATCGAATGATATATCAATTGATAAAACAGGTAATTTATGACCATAGAGACTGAGGAAAAATTTGAGTGAATCCATGAAGAATACTTTGACTGTATTGTCTAATAATGAAACAGCTAGGTATTTATTTTCTGGAGATATTCTGACACTTAGAATATCATCATTTAACTCTAAAGTAGTATCGTGGTGTAATTTTAGCATTGGAATAAATTTATCTGTAGTGTTTGGTACTAGATCTTGTTCTAATTGGAAATCCCAAAATTTGACAGTTTTGTCAGCAGAACCAGTCACTAATCGTTTACCATCACTAGTTATATCAAGAGACCAAATGGCAGCATCATGAGCACCTTCGATATTTTCTAAAACTGTAGAGGATGCTAAATCAAATAATTGTAATTCACCATTTCTTGTACCTACAATAACTAATAAACCACCAGGTAAAAATTTACAAGTTAAAGCGAAACCACATTCAAATGTTCTAATGCATAATTTTGTCCTTAAATTCCAGATTTTGAGTAATCCATTTGAAGCAGTAGCTAATAATTTATTGTCGTCACTGATATCAATGGAACGTATGTCTGTTCGTAAACCTTGCAACTCAATGGTATGTAATTTATTGGCAACTGGTTGAGTGGGTTCTCTCTTTTCATATGGGATAGAATAATACTCAATTGTGTTACTAGATGTAGTTAATGCGATTTCTAGCTTCGAATTCGTTGCATAAGTCCATGTTACAGATTTGACTTTATAAATAGATCTGATGGTTTGGAAAGGATGCATAATCATTGATACAAATGAATCTTTCAAATTTAGTTGAATTTCTTCATCTGTCATACCTTTATCTTTTAATCTTTTCTCTCTTTTCTTCAAAGCCTTAGCAATTTCCTCATCCTTTCTAATTCTGAAAACTTCTACTGTCTTATCAGCATTTTGAATATAAAAAAATTTAACACCATCGGTATTTGTAGTAAATTCAATACTTAGACCTCTTTGTTTACTTTGTTTTTCATAAATACCCTTTTCAATTAACTTGGAACCATTATCATTTTCCAAGTTCAACTGCCATAGCTTAATTTGAGAATCTGAACTTGTCGTAATAGCTAAATTATCCTGTATACCTAAACTCCAACATTCACCGGTATGAGCAATATGTGTCTCCACACATTGTTGAGTTTTTAAATCCCAGATTTTGACAAGACCATCCTTAGAAGTACTGATCAACCAGTTTTCACCCTCACACCAGATACCTGTAATGCTATCCTTATGTGACCTTAATTTAAAAAGACCAGTTTCACTAACTAGATCCCATATAATGATATTTGAATCCTTGGAACCGGAAATTAATCTGGTACCAGTTGTATCAAACTTCAAAATTGTAATTGCAGATTTATGACCATTAAAATTCAAAAGAACTGTATTCGACATTAAATCCCACACTTTGATAACACCATCTGCATAACCTACGGCTAACAAGTTCGTTTCGTCGTGATATTTGAGATAAGTCACCTCGGCAGGTTTCGAAGATTTCGCATCTATAGCACCAGGAGGTAAACCATCAGTTAAAAAACTATCTAATTCACCAGTCTTGATATTCCAAATGTTAACGTTTTCTAAAGCACTAGTTATAATCTTCCCTGGATTAGTTGATTTTTCAGTATTTGTTGGAGGAATCCATACACAATTAGCGTTCGAACTAATCACACCGAAGACGGATGCTTGTTCAAAACGTTGATAAGACTTAACCATAATATATCGATCTCTTTTAGGGCAACGTTCTCTATGATTAATGGAAACTGTCACTCTTCACTATAAACTCTAACTCTAGTATCTCATCTTCTATTAAATATTTACGATGCGATGAGCTTGAAAAATTTTTCAACTCAGCATTACCCGGTAGTCACGTGCGCCGCTTGTATACAACTATCGACAACTATATAGAGGATTAATTCAGATTATATCTGCTGTTTGTCTTGTAGATAATCGTAGAACTCATCAATTATATAGGGCCATGCTGCCATCTCGTCATAACTCTTGGAGATGGTATCTAGATCGGGAAATTTCCGGAAGAATTCTAGCAACATATGCCAGCAGTCTTTGGATATATACACATGGTTCTCTTCATTCAAAAAAGAAAACCATTTCGATAGTAAGTTGGCATCTACTTTGACAGGGAATTGTTGTGGGGGATCAAAGAATAATTTCCAGTATTCGATAGCAGTGTCTCTATCAATATAATTCTTGTCCTTATCAAGGATTAAATTAAAGGTAAAATTGTATATTTCAATGAAATAAGCCGTTTCAGTGTGTAGCTTTTCATTCAAGTCTTTCAAAACAATTATCATTTCTTTTAGGTGGGAGCAACCTTGCATATACCATGTTGACAAAAATTGATCCCTTGTGATTGAGTCTGTAAGGGAATGCCAATTGAGTAATTTTGCCAGACATATTGTGACAAGGTCTTCTAGATTTAGTTGTAAATCGGTTATAAACTTAATCATACCTTCAAAGTCAATATCTTTGTCATCATCCGTGCTGTATTTATCAAAAAGGGTAATTAGCTCTTGAGGGTATCGTACTGGTTGCTGTTGTAACTGTTCTTCTGATTGTGTAAACCCACCTAATTCAGTATCATAAAAATCGTTAAGTGCATAATTTATATTCCAATGGTTTCTACTGAGGTATTTTCTAGCAAGTTGTCTTGTTGTGCTTGTAAATCCAATGAATTGATCAATTGATTCGTCTTCGATTGTGGAACCTGGTGATTGAGCCGGGGAGGGGGACTACAGTGCATGTTAGTAGTTGGTACTCCAAAACAGTATTATCATATTAAACTTACCATTTTTCTTGCGATTAACCTTGTCTTTTCGCTATTTATTTTGTTTAATTAGTATTAAGTATCGAATATAAATAAAATACAAAAACAAATTAGTAACTACAAAAAAAATTATTTATTTAAGATAATTCAAAAAATAGGTTAAACGGTACCACGACAGTTATAAAGGATCATTAGACTGTGATGTCA
This sequence comes from Jamesozyma lodderae, assembly GCA_030571655.1. Classification (NCBI taxonomy): domain Eukaryota; kingdom Fungi; phylum Ascomycota; class Saccharomycetes; order Saccharomycetales; family Saccharomycetaceae; genus Jamesozyma; species Jamesozyma lodderae. Next base: position 22,960 of record JAJLYF010000052.1, on the reverse strand, counting down.
AATGAACAAGTACTGCATTCATTATTACCTAGTCGTGAATATTCAGATGATCTGGACACAATTTTGGCGTGGTTGCATCCCAATGAACACCAATGTCGACCACCATCATTAAGGATAAAGAACTGTATAAGGAAAGTTATGGATATTCAATCTATTGAATTTTTTAAGAATTTTGTTAGTTATTACATTGACCTTGTGCGAACTGATTATTTTGTTCTTATTGGTAAAGTTGAGAAAGGCGGAATGAAGTTTAATGAGATCTTGAAGTGGGAAGATGCCCTAAGTTATCCTTGCCTATTTATTCAAGGTTTAGAAGATGAGTTTGTTATAGGTTTAAATTCGTTGAGACATTACCTAATTGATACCGTTGAATTATTTAGATTCCAATTATGTCAAGATGTTAGAGATTTAGTTATGGATGATGATTTAGACTTAGTTGATGCCATAATAAATTGGATTGATTGCTCGAGAGCGAAATCTTTATCTTCAAAGGATTTGCTACTAGATGTTATAGTTGAAAAGATCAAAGTAATGTGTGATGAATATATGAAAGGATGCTGGACTAAAAGATTTATCGTAATGGAAACATTTAATAAATTTATCAAAAATTATTGGGAACATTTAGCTAAATTATTAGGTTGCCCAGAAGATGATCATTCGCTAACTCGTGTTGTATTTGATTGTTTTGAGACATATTTCATTGATATTCGTATCAATGAAATATATGAAATATTTATTGATTCATATGATAAATCACGACCTACAATACTTGAACTGAAAAAAATTTTAAAGAATAGTAACGAACGAGGTAAAAAATTCCAGAGACTGATAACAACATTTCTTTACAAGTTTGAGAGGAGGGTGTTAAACCCTAGTGTAACCACTGTTGATGCGTTGATGGCATATTTAAAAAGTATTAAATGTTTATTATTGTTAGATGCACAAGGGAAACAATTACGACAAGTTGAATCATTTGTTAAACCATATTTTAAAAATCGTGACGATTTGATAGATATTTTATTATATTCGATACTAGATTTAACAGAAGACGGCTTTAAAGAGTTGGATATAGTAATGATAAAAGGTATTGATGAACTCTCGAAACAATTACACGACAGTATGGATGATAAGTATACAGAATTGGATACTGTTGAAGAACGAGATACTGCTGACAACTTGAATCATAGTGGTCTTGAAGAAGTCAGTGTCCCCGATGAAAAATTGATTTATGAGGACGTATTAAGACAGTATATGGTATGGACACCCGAGACAACAATCATGACGATAAGTAATAATAATAGCGTTGAAAAGGATGATGATACTGTACAACCAACTTTATTAGAAATAATGGTTGAACTGTTAGAGAGTAAAGAAAATTTTATTAAACTATTCATGAAATTATTAACCAAGAAATTATTAACTTTGAGATCATATCGTCTTGATGAAAAATGGCGGCACTGTTTAACATTGTTAGGTAGTAAAATACCTCAACTTAATGATAGTGGAATGGGTCAAAATGATAGTTCTGGTGACGTTCAAGGATTATATTCATCAAGCAATTTACATACAATTTTTGTGATGCTACGTGATTTGGTGAATAGTGAAAAGATATATCCACGTATAGTGAAAACTATTCGTAGTACTCAAAGGATGGAAGAAATTGATATTTTCCCTAAATTCATAACTCCATCATATTGGGATGATAATAACGATAATGATGACGAAGAATGTAAGATAGATAAAGAAGGTAACAATATGATACTTGACAGTACAATTGAACAAGAAATTTTGAAATATGGGTACGCTTATAGTCTAGTAATTCCTGACAGGGCGGTGCGATTATGTAAGGATCAAGGTCGAGTAGTGATAGAGATTGAATTGATAGGTAAAGAAAGTGTCTTATTAGATGTCAGCATGGAACAATATTGCGTTATAGAGAAATTCGATGAGTGTTACGATGGACTGATGTTAGACGAAATTAGTGGATTATGCGGTATGGAAATGATGACAGTTGAACAAATCCTTCGATTCTGGATCGATAGAGGGGTGTTAAGATTTGATGGAGAGAAGTACTACAGTAATGAACAACTAAACGAAGCTACTTATTAATCAAAAATTGTTTAATTTTTTTCCAACACCTCTTAATATGACATGAAGATTATTAAGCAGGAAAAAAAAAAGCACAAGCCTAAGCAAAGAAAAGCAAAATTTTTTTTTTCACTATAAAAAGACGGTTCCAGCATACATATATAAAAGAAATCCTGCGTAGATAAGCATAGGGAAAAAAGCATAAAAATATGAAGATAGCCATATTATACACTGACCACGATGCAGAATGGACTAATCCACATGGGAACTTCGTGACCATGGCTCAAGGCGTGCTAAACAAGACGAAACCAACGACTCTTGACGTCGAATACATTACATACCATGCATATGCAGGTGAATTACCATCTGTTGCAGAAGTATCCACAGATTTTGATGGTATAGTAATCACGGGATCCCGATATGATTCATTTTGTAAGACCACGCCGTGGATCATTGCATTACGTGAATGGCTACAGCAAGTGCTTGCAGAGAATAATGAAAAAATGCCCCCAGTGACCGGCATCTGTTTCGGTCACCAAATCGTGGCGCACGCGTTAGGAGGCACAGTAGAACGCAATCCACAGGGATTCGAAGGTGGTGTAGTTCCGATAACACTAAACAATGTTGGTAAAAAGTTGTTCCCTGGAAAAGAAATGCTACAACTAAGTGAGTTACACAACGATGCAGTGATGCATCTACCAGAATCCACGGGATGTACAAACTGGGGGTCAACCTCAGTTTGTAGCATACAAGGTCTGTATAAGCCTCAAAGACTATTAACATTCCAAGGTCACCCTGAATTCAATAATGAAGTTGTACGTCAAGGTTGTGAGAAACAAGGTAAACCAGCCGATATAGCAACTGGACAAGAAAACGATGGTGAAATCGCAGCCACCACCGTTTGGAGACTGTTCCAACACCAATTATAGTCACCTCATCGCACCTTTTCCATTGCAATTTCAATCACTCTCTCTCTCTCTCTGCCAAATTCCCCTATTCCGTAAATCAGTTTTTCAAAGCCCCGATCAGAAAAATTTCACAACGCGGCGCTGCCCCACATTGAAGAAAGGTGAAAAAGAACGTCATTGTAGTATTATATATATATGTATATAAGAACACGTCGCTGAGCTTTGATGTTGTAATGTGTTTCTTTCTCTTTTGTAAGACACACCCCCCAAAACACTAATTTTATTCGCTTTGATAATGCACGTATTTCATCAATATATAATAAGCATCGTTTTTATTTTTACCTCTACAGTCGCTGTCTCGGTGCCGAAACTGGCCCATTCTAGGTTTATCAATTTACAATTCGATAAGTCATATGGGAATAGTTATGCTACGGCTCAGAAATGGTCAAAACCTCGTGTTTACCTTCACAAACGTGCAGACGGTCACGAGGAGATTGAAATTACTAATCAGCAATCGTTCTATTCCGTTAGTCTGGATATCGGAACCCCCTCACAGAATGTTACCGTTTTAGTCGATACAGGATCATCCGATCTGTGGATTTCTAATTCTGATAATCCTTATTGTAGCTCGAATTCAGGAACTATAATTTCTAGTGACACCATAGATTGTCAACAGTACGGTACGTTTAATCCAAACGCTTCTTCCACTTGGTCGTCTAATGGAACTTCATTTGGAATCTCATATGGTGATTCTACTTTTGCCCGTGGTGTATGGGGCCAGGACTCGTTACATCTGGAGGATTTGAATGTCACAGGACTATCGTTTGCCGTGGCAAATGAATCAAATTCAACGGTAGGGGTACTTGGTATTGGACTCACTGGCCTGGAGGTTACTAATGGTGGTAACAGTGGATCAAGAGTTGGTTATCAATACGATAATTTTCCTCTAGTTTTGAAAAGAGATGGAGCTATTGAATCTAATGTTTATTCCCTGTTCCTTAATGAGCTGGAGGCAGAACATGGTACTGTCTTATTTGGTGCCGTTGATCACTCCAGATATCTGGGGACACTTTACACTGTTCCATTGGTTAATACTTTAAGATCCAGTGGAATTAATACTCCAATACAATTTGATATTACATTACAAGGTGTTGGTATGACTTTTAATAATGGTGCCACCGAATCGACCTTGACTACAACACAAATTCCTGCATTATTAGATTCGGGTACTACATTAACTTATTTACCATCATCGATAGTAGAATCCATTGCAGCTAGTATTGGTGCTACTTATTCTTCACGTCTCGGTTATTATGCTATGCGTTGTCCTTCAGAATCATCTCTAGCTACAAATCAAACTCAAATTATTTTTGATTTTGGTGGTTTCCATATTAATACTACTCTTGATAATTTTTTACTTCAATCTACAACCACTACATGTCTTCTCGGAATTTTACCACAATCATCAAATAGTGCACTCCTTGGTGACACGTTTTTGACTCATGCCTACGTCGTTTACGATTTAGAGAATAAACAAATTTCAATGGCACAGGCAAATTATGCAAATGATACAGAACCACAGATTGAAGTCGTAACAAGTGGAGCCACCGCAATTCCAAGTGCCGTTAGAGCTCCAGGTTACTCCAATACATGGTCTGCCCCGGCAAGTACACTAGCCACTACAGGGAATATATTCACTGTAACTCAAGAGCCAGTAACTACTGCAACAACTAACGGTGGATCATCGTCGTCCACCTCCGCTAGAGCCAGTTCTGGTGCGACAAGTACCGTTGGAAGAAACGGTAGCGGTAAAACCTTAACTCATACCCATGGCGCATTTTTGAAGTTAATTATGGCTATACTAATTACCATCCTCTAAGGTGTATATACCTCCTCCCCCGAACTATATAAAGCACAATTTGCTCCTTCTTCTTCCTTATATAATAAGTAATATTCAATGCATTTTAATTAATTATCATAATTGTTTTTCGTGCATCGCGATTTTTTACGGAACAACTTCAATGGATTTATAAATGATCGGTTTCAATTATTAGTAATAATGATTGGAAAAGTGTTCTCATCGAAAAGAAGTAAAATACCATATTTATTGGCTTGGTGGCAACTCATTATTATAGAGGACCCTATTTGTAATGAGTGAGGGTAGTAATAGCAACACTAACGGGGAGGGAAATAGACCTAGATCAAATTCAAACCCAGATACAACTCACTCACAAAATAATGATTCACAAAATGATCAATCAACAGCTAACAATACACAAGATCCAAATCAACCAAGACCAAATACAAGAAATATTACCGTATCGATACAATATTCCTACGTTACAGCGAATTCATTGAATAATTTAGCTCAACAACTGAATAATCAAACATCAGGAGCCACACCTGCTGCTGCTGCTGCCACTGCTTCTACTGCTGCTGCTGCCGCTACTACCGCTGCAGGTACTAACACTACATCTAATACGTTAAACCCAGATGGAGGAATACCCGCAAGAAGACTCAACACAAATGAGGCAGCACCATTACCCAATGGTTCATTTGTCTTGTCCTTCAGAGATGTACCTACTTCAACGCCACAGGCTAGATTAGACTCAATCATAGCGATATCTGCCGAACTAGCAATGAGAAGGTTTACCGAATTACATGCTCGTCCAAAAGGCATAACTAAAGAGGCATTTGAAAAATTGCCTATTTTAACTATACAAAAAGTTAAAGACTTAAATAATGGTAAAGATATGGAATGTAGTATTTGTTATGACCCTTATGTTGATGAACCCGTTGCAAAGACGGAGCCAATAAACCAAAATAATAAAAGATCAAGGCCTACTGATGAAGATGAACAAATAAATAGAATTAAAAGACAAAGAATAGATAACGATACCAACTCGTCTACAAGTAATACAGCTACACAATCACAACCACAATCACAACTACAGACTAATGAATCTCAACCTGAAGCAGAACCCGAACCCCACTATTTGCATTCACCTGTCCAGTTACCTTGTAATCATATCTTTGGAAGAGATTGTATATACAAGTGGACAAGGTTAGAAAATTCTTGTCCGCTATGCAGACATTTAATTGTAGAAAATCCTGAAGGCCAAGAACAATCACAAGCTCAAACAGCGAATCAAACTTCCACAGATGAAGCATTTGAAAGAATTAGAAATTTACTGTATAATCAACCTCCAGAAAATGCAACAACTGCACAAAACCCAAATGAACCTGTGACATCTACTGCAAATACAACCACAACTACTACAAATCCAGATGGCACCCCTTCTACGACTACTCAAGCTGAGTTTACTGTACCATTGGGTGGTGCAAATGTTATCTTTTTGAACCCTGATATATTCACCAGAACACTAAATAACAATAATTCCACCTCACTTTCACCACCAAGCACAACTGGAAATGAACCTAGATCCACGACGACAGATCCTGCCGCTGCAGCTGCCGGAACCACCATTGGGAATACTGGCAGATTTCATTGGTTTCCGATGTCATTAAATAGACCACCAACTACAGGTGCTAGTACTACAGATAGTGCTTCGGCTACTTCTGGAGCTGAACCCACTACAACCTCTGCAGGTAATAATGCAGAAAACCCTTATGATAGATTTAGGACAATGTTTCAGCATTTTTTTAGTTCAGTAGAAAATAATAGAAATACTAACGATCAAAACGTGGCAGCTAATAATTTCTTTAATACTGGAGTAGCGAGTTATAGGAATAGAGATGGTAATGTTTCAACTTTTGAAATAAATGGTAATCAAATTAATACCACCACCGCAAATGCGCCAACTCCCCCGGTGAATAATGACACCAACACCAACTCAAATTCAAATACAAACTCAAACTCAGACTCAAATGTAGATGCCACATCAAACAATATGAGCAACAATGACGATAACAACGAATCTACTAATAATGAAGATTCAAATGTAGGACAAGATAATGGTCATACTTAAATACCATTTTAGTTTATGATTTATTTGTTTGCATTCTTAATTAATAATTACTTCATCTACTCATATATACACTTTTATAAAATATATGCATCTTTTTTAAATTATAATATTATTTTTTGTTTCATTAATATGTATTTATTTTCTTAGGGAGCCCTGGACATTCCATGTAGTTAATTTCTCCTTCTCAAAATGATATTTTGATCTTACATTCGTGTATCTTTCAATTATTGATTCTAATTGTGCCTTACTAATAGGTTCATTCAAGCTGAAAGCCTCCGTTTCGATAGTAGCACTCTCTTCTTCCAGTAATTTGAGTTTGTCATCAAGCTTCTTTTTCAATGCCTCCTCACTAAAGTTTTCTCTGATTATTGTATTTATATCTTGCCATTCTCTCATATAATCAGAATTCAACACCCTTAATAAATCCAACTCTTGGTTCAGCTTATCCATTCGTTCTTTTAACTGTATAAACTGTTCTCTGACCTTTAATAGGTCTTCCTTATTATGTGCTAAGTTGTCAATTATTTTATCCACCGATTGAAATCTGGATACAAATTCAAGTAATCTATCTCTGTATCTTCCCGTCAATTCTTGTAGTTCTTCATTTGATAACAGTTCAAGGTTTTCCGGTAGTTCATTCATATTATTGCCCATCAGTTTGCCAACCCACCTTCAACAGCCTTCATTTTATCTATTGTAGCCTTCCTTTGTTCCTGATTAATTCTTAAGAAAAAAAAAATGTCAGTATAAAACAAAAACTGCAAACTAAGGATTATCAAATAAACTACATCGTAATCCATCGAAAGTTATATAAATCGCGATGAACACAGCAATCAAGATAGCAGCCAAGATTCAGCCAGCAACACATGCTCTGATTGTCCTTCATGGTCTAGGTGATACTGGTCATGGTTGGACATTTCTAGCAAGTCATTTGCAACAAAATAAAAACTTCAATACCACAAATTTTGTATTTCCAAATGCGCCAAATATTCCAATTACTGCAAATGGTGGTATGGGGATGCCTGGTTGGTTTGATATCAAGGAATGGGACCCTCAAATGAGAAATTTTGATATCCCTGGCTTTTTGAAATCGTTAAAAGAGGTTGAGAAATATGTAGAAGAGCAAGTGGCATTAGGTATTCCTAGGGAAAATATCATTGTTGGTGGGTTCTCACAAGGTGCTGCACTAGCGTTAGGATGTGTTTTAAATTTTCCTTGGAAGATTGGCGGATTCTTTGCCTTATCTGGTTTTATTAGTAAAAGTTGTAAAGAACACATATGGACTGACGATAAACATGACTCAGCCAAAACATGTAATTTAGGGACCCCTATTTTTCATGGACATGGAGACTGTGATCCTATTGTATCTATTAACAAAGGTCGTGAGGCTAAGGATTTTTTCATTGATGAGTGTAAGGCTAAAGACTATGAGTTCCATACCTATAGCGGCATGGAGCATTCTGTCTCACCTGAGGAATTAAGTGATCTAGTTACTTTTATAAATGGCTGCTGGAATATGGAGTAAGAGGTTGGTATACTGCGGTATATGGAAGTTAGCCCAGGATGCTCATGTTAAAAATGGCTGTTAACAAAGCAAGGACATGGTAGAATTCCTTTGTCTCAATAGAAGGTGATCACTTTTCAAGTCTAAAACTAATCACTTTACCAACTATTAAACAATTTGATGCTCCCTTTTACATAGTTTAAATTATAATACATTCTCTCAATATAAATCGATGAGCTTCTCTACGAAACCCAAACACCTCAATAAAACATTTTTCATTTGAATATAAAAATTATTCATATATAGGAAAGAGTATATAAAATGCTATAAGAAGGATAGAAGACGACACCTGGCTCTCGACCAATCAAGAAATTAGATATGTCTACTCTTAAAGATCCAGAGAGTCAAATTTCCGTTGATCAAATACTTAAGGATGTATATAGTAAGCGGAAACAGCCTAAAAAGTTAACTAAAGTTGATATCCTGGATTTAGAAGAGTTGAAGGAACTACAAAGGAGAAAGCGTAAAGAATATGAAACATATCTTAAGAGAAATAGACTTGATATGAGGCAATGGATACGGTATGCCCTTTTTGAAATAGAGCAACATGATGTTAGACGCGCAAGATCCGTCTTTGAAAGGGCGTTATTAGTAAACTCGGGATATATTCCACTATGGCTCAGATATGTCGATTCAGAGCTTAAATTGAGATGTGTGAATCATGCTAGAAATTTGCTAGATAGAGCTATTACATTATTACCACGGGTGGATAAGTTATGGTACAAATATTTATTTCTTGAAGAATCATTGGAAAATTGGGATATTGTAAGATCGCTATATACTAAATGGTGTTCATTAGAACCAGGCCCAGATACGTGGAACTCATTCATTCAGTTTGAAACCAGACAGGGAAACAGGGAGAACGTAAGAGATATTTTTGCCAAATTTGTGCTAGTTCACCCTAATGTGGAGACATGGTTAGCATGGATCAAATTCGAGTCTGTTTATGGTTCTGTGGACACTATTCGTAAAGTATATTCGATGGCCTTAGATACCTTAGTCTCATATGAGGATACAATACAGGATGTCATGAAAGATTACACTGATGGCATTATAAAGTTAATTTTATCATTTGCAGATTGGGAAATCTCACAACAAGAATATGAAAGATGCCAGTCTTTATACAAACTTTCGCTGGAGAGATGGCCTTATAATCAATTATTAAAAGATGGTTTTATCCAATTTGAAAAAACATTTGGCAACTCATCGTCAATAAATGAAAATGTAATAAATAAAAGAAAAAGAAAATATGAACAAGACCTGTCGGAGAACACGCAAGATTATTATACGTGGATGTTGTACCTTGACATTGTAGAGAAGTACTTCCACAATGAATTAATCTCCGCATTTGATAAGGCTGTTACTGAGGGCAGACCATCACAAAAATTGAAAAAGGACTCTACCTGGAGAAGATATATATATTTGTGGATTAGATACCTAGCCTTTGCTGAATTGGAGCTGAATGACGTTGATCTCTGTGAAAAGCTCTACAGAAAACTTCTTAATGAGGTGATACCACACAAGAATTTCACGTTTGCCAAAATATGGATAATGTACAGTGAATTTCAAATAAGGCATGATAAACTAACAGCTGCTAGAAAGATACTTGGTCGGTCTCTAGGATTTTGTCCAAAAAATAAACTTTTCAAGACTTATATCGAAATGGAAATTAAATTGAGAGAGTTTGATCGTGTCAGAAAGATTTATGAGAAATATATTGAGTTTTCTCCCTCAAATCTACAGACGTGGTTGGCATACAGTGAATTAGAAGAAAACTTGGGGGATGAAGAAAGATCTAGAGGTATTTATAATTTAGCCCTTAGAACCGATATCACTGGATTGTCTAAAGATTCTGAATTGGCCTTAATGGATCGTTTCATAACATTTGAGACAGAAGCACAAGAATATAATAATGCAAGGAAGTTATATGAAAGATATTTGAAAATAAGTGACTACTCTATCAAGGTGTGGATTGCCTATGCTATGTATGAATGTTCGACGCCGACGGACGAACAACTAGAGGAGTTAAATAATACACAGTCTCAGAATGATGATAGCGAGAATGATGATGAATTGGAGTTTGAACCAACGGAGTTGAACTTTAACAGATCAAGGAATATTTATGAGAATGCACTCAAATTCTTCAAAGAGAAAGAAAACAAGAGTAATAGGCTTCTAATATTACAAGCATACCAAGAATTTGAGCGGAAATTCGGTACTGTTGATGATCAACAAAAAATAGCCAAGAGGATGCCAAGAGAAATCAGGAAGAAAATTCTTGAAGGCAATGTCGAACGTGAATATATGGATTACATTTTTCCAGATGATGAGGCAATTGCACCAAAGCCAAATGTCTCTAAATTTTTAGCGTTGGCTAAAAAATGGAAAGAGACTAATAACGATAATTGATTGTGTAGACTTTAATAATTACAGAAGTTTAATGATTGTTGTGAGTTCATCCTTCCTGCACTATTCCCTATTTGTAGAATTGGTGAAGGAAAGAAAAAGTGATAATGAACATGATATCATATTAATCTAATTTCATACATACTTATCTCTTAGTTAGGCTATAATATATTTGCTAGTCCATTTTATTAGTTACAAACCAGGTGGACCTGATAGCCCTGGTGGATAATTAGACTTTGTATTATCCGATAATCCAGGTGGTACGCTTGGACTAGATGATAAACCAGGTGGCACACTTATATTAGATGATAAACCAGGCGGCACATTTGGATTAGATGACAAGCCAGGTGGCATAGACGGATTAGATGACAAACCAGGTGGAAGGTTTGGATTGGACGTTAAGCCCGGTGGTACAATAGGTCCTTGGGTCATTCCAGGGATGGATGGAACAGCATCAGTTATACCAGGCGGCAGAGTTGCGTTTTGGGTGGAACTTGTTGGAGGTTGTGGAGGTTCGGGTGTATGTTCGATTTCCTGATATATATTCGGTACGTTTGATGTATTTGATAAATTTGAAGGCTCTGAAGCGTTGGCAGCTTGTGTGTTTCTTGCATTATAGTTATTTCTATAATTTTCTCTATAATTGTATTTTGATCGAAGGTCATTATCTTCTTGGGGTATACCATTTGAATAGTATCCATTATACCTGGATTCCACGTGTCTCCTTTTCCAGTCTTGTTGATAAGACTCTTGCGACTCTTGTCTATATGATGATTGATAACGACTCAAATTTGTTCCTGATCTATTTGACGATGGAGGTGGGGGTGGAACTGCTTGGTCATAAGAGGTCACAGTACAATCTCTCGTGGCGTGACCCCTTTGCCCACATTTATCACAAACTATCTTTTGCGCAAACGTTTCTTTATTTGGACAATCGTATTTTTTATGGCCTTGTAGACCACATAATGCACAAGGTCTGTTATCTTCTCTTAATGTACCATTTAATTCGGCTAACTCTCTTAATTGACCTCTTTTTAAATCATTTTGACCCTCTGGTGATGTCACCGCTCTGATAATAATAGATTGACATGCTTTAATACCATCTTGAATTTTCTCTTCCGTATCAGATATAATCAAACAGTGTAAAGGGTCATCCATATTCATTGCCCCTTTAGGCAAGTCATTGGCATTCTTACCTTCTTTCACTGACCCTCTTCCACGAATTGCAATCTTACATTTGGATTCTTCTTGTAATTTTCGTAAAGTATTACCACGAGGACCTAACAAAAGACCCACAAAATTTATGCTAGGATACTGCTCAACTGGAATATAGAACTTATCTTGAAATTTGGAAGGTCTCACATAATCCTTTGGAGGAACAAAAAGTGGGATAATCTTCAAAGCAATCTCTATCAACCTATACCTTTCATCTTCGAGCTGTTTTTTATATCTTTGCTCTCTTGTGTTCGTTCTTTTACCTTCAGCATCGTATGTTGGGGGCGGGGAAGCTGATCTAGAAAAGTTTTTGGGCAGTATTAACTTTTCACTTTCTAGAATGCCAGTTATCTCATCTATTCTGAACATGGTTTGATACGCTGTCATTTGTTCCAAAGTCAAACTACCAGTTATTTTTACGGGAAGCTTGCTTATAGTACCTCTATTATCGTTTTCGGTATGGCCACCATCACTGGCTCGCCATTGCTTGCGCCCACGTCTTTCTTCTTCTGACATCTTGAAACTTCACTCTGTATTTATTGCCTCTTTATGAATACCTTTAAACTTTGGTATATAGCCAAATGTTCCATTTCATGTAGGGAACACTCACTATATGAAGAGGTTCTTCAACAGCGATGAGATTTCTTATTTAACTTGAGAGTAAAAATTTCATATCGTATTAAATGATAAATAATAGCAATTAATATAATACTAATATTAATAATCATTACACTCAAATAATTTATATATTTTACCTATAGCCATATATATATATTGTTAATGTATATAAATCTGTATATAATGGTCCCAGTGGCTTCTGAAACGTTCAGATTTTGGCCAACATATCAGTAATAGATTTCTTGACGACATCAAATACTTCGGATGGAGAGCCATCAATGATAGTTTCACCATCACTAACCTTTCGTACAGCGACTTGACCATCAATAACTAACGTACCTTCACCTTTAAACTCAGCTATGTGATTTAGTTCAGTAAGCTTTCTTTTCAGTTCTGCAAGTCTAACATCACCAATCGATAATGTGCCACTGGTGTGAATCTTCGTTGTATTACTCAATGGTTTGAGGACCAGTCTACTTCTTTTAGACACCGACTTTTGTAATGCAGGCTCCTTTACTAGGCGTCCCACTACATGTGCTACGGTATGAGCATCCCCAATTTTCTGCCATTTCAGTAGTTGATCTAAAGCGACATCAATAGAAATATCTAACGATTTGACGGTTGTGTTAAACTCTATTTCGTTGTTTAGTGAAGCTTCAATAATGTCAATACCTTTTTTGCCTAATAATGTCACTGCATGTTCATTCTGTACATCTTTTGGACCCAACAAAATCATCTTTCTTGGTTTTAAGGATGGCCAAATAACTGTCGTAGATCTCTGATCAACAAGGTTTTCTAAGTTTATAAATGTGACGTTGCAGTTCAAATTCACTTTTGATTCCTTAAGCGTTCTTTTTGATGGCTTATTTTTAGTTTCCAAGTATTCAATGCTGTCAAAAGCTTTCTGAAGTGCGCTTTCTTTCTCTTCCCTTAATTTATCCTTCGTGGTGTTTGATCTTTTGTTTGGAGATGCATTCAGCTCTTTTGAGCTTGTTTTGCTCGAGTCACTCGGAAGTGGTCTTTTCTTGGTATCTATAATCTCATTTTCCTCCTCAGGAATAAATTGTGTAAAGTCAACAAACGTACCATATTCATCCTTCTTTTCCCTTCTTGGATTGAATGCGAACATTTTCTGTTTTAATGTTGATGTAGGTGTAATATATGTATCTACAGGTATAGGTTGAAGTTGCGCCTTGAAAGAATTTCTGGAAGAACCTTTCAAGATTTGTAATAAATTGTCATCCTCATCATCATCCCCTTCCATGTCTTCATCGTCGTCTTCTTCATTAGTGACTCCATTTACTGTAGCGTTCAGGTTGTCTGTAGTACCGTTTAATAAATTGCCTCCTTCTTTGTTTGCTACTCTGTTGGCCAATTTGGCATCTTTCTTCAAAGTTATTTCATTTTCGGTCCTTTCTGTTCTCCTTTTGTCTATTTTATCCTCAAATGTCTTTAAATTATCACCCTCTAAAGCTTCTAGTTTCGTAGATTTCAGTTTCACAGATTCGGTGTACACAATTGTTTGACCCTCATTTATACTATCCTTTTGTTTGGTGGATGTCCATTCTTGATACATTTTTGAGATTACTTCTATATCATAATTGGCATCTGATGTCAAAATGACTGTTGTTTTAATCGATTGGCCAAGTTTTTTAATTGTTTCAGAAACGAACGGGTCTACCTGTGAAACAAAACAAATTTTTGAACCAGAATATTTAGATATGTCCTTAGGGGATATAACTTTTAAGGATTGACCAAAATCAAATGGGCTTTTGTTATCTTTTGCTTCCCACGTCTTCAAGATGGATGAAGATAACCATTCTAACATGGATTTTGCGTACGTTACCGTTCTACCCCTTGAGAATGATATTAGCAAAACGGGTATATTAGGATAATTACCATTTCTTCTATTTTCATATAAATATTCATGTACCGTAACAAGTAGATCTAAGAAATTTCCACCAATATTACACGGTATCACGACAGAACCATTTCCACTAACACCATTGGAAAGAACGTCCTTAAAATTTTTGGCTCTTCTCCTCATTGGCTGGGAAGAACCAAATTTATCAAAATTTGTTATAATTGAAGAAGGTCTCATTAGTGAACTTAATGGCTTTCCTGAGCTGTCTAAAATGGAGGCTGCGTTTAAGATAACACTTTTAGTATGGTTCCATCGATAGGCGTATATCAGTTTCTCTGAGTATGTTGTAATGCACCATATTGATGAACCTGGTGAAACACCGGAATTATATGCTACTAAAGTTAGCCCATCGAACTTTGATCTGAGATCAATCAACTGCGAAAACCTCAAGGCATTTATATGATCAAAGGCCTTCTCAACATCGTCGAGGTCTAATTCATTCGAGGTGTATGGTCCAAGAATCCCTTTCGATGCATAAAAGTCTATCGTGGCTACTCTGCCTAAATTTGTAATAGGTAATGTTGCATATACCTGAATTCTAGAAATGAAATGGGAAAGAAAATTGTAATAAAGTAACGTATATGCTCCCAGACATTCAACAGTAGATTGGGAAAGCAGTATCAAATCAACTTTTGGAATGAGATCCGCCCAATATGCAACACAGTCTTCATATGAGATTTTCTTACTAGACCAGCCCGGATCTATTAATATGGTAACAGTATCAAAACTAATCAGAGTACCGACACAGACACCCGACCCATCGTCTAGAGAAGTAAATTTATATGCCATCAGTAGCAAATCTGTCTTCTTCGTTTGCCTTTTTATCCCTTTATGTATATTTATTGCCAATTCTCTCTCTCTTTATGAGCATTGAAATCGAAAATCCTTTAAATTTTTCAAGATATTATTCGCCTTAGCCCTAGATATGTTGTTGCGAAGCCCTACTTCGACTTTCGCAAAGAATGAAACGAAAAATAATAAAACATTTCGTAATTTATCAGATGAATTTGAAGTTTTGTCGAACGACTTTGTCACAATAGATGAGATTTGGAAGATCTAGCAATCCATTTTTTCACTTAACCGATCTCAATATTAAAGATTTTTTTTTTTCGCTAGGTGATATCGTTTGAAATACAAAGATTATACTAGTCTTAAGTGACTATTTACACAAATTTTAACCAGAATGATAGAAACTCAAGAAAAATCTGTAATTGTTGGTGTTTGTTTAGTGGATTTTCATCATAAGAGAGGTCCGGAGGTTGAGTACTGGTACGGTTTGCCAGATGGAACTAATGAATCAAAATTGTGGACTAATTTACCATTTCAAGCTTTACCGGATGGATCACACTCGTTCGAAGAAACATTTACATATTTCACGTTATTGTGCAATGAAAAGAACCATTCTAGTCCACCTAATGGTGCCACGGATATACCATCAGATGAATTAGAAGACTATACTACATTTTTTGCTATATCCTGTTCGCGTCAAATTAAGAGTGAAGAACTGAAAAATAAAGATAAAGATGTCACAAGATCCACTGTTCAGAAAGCAGTCGTTGTGATATCAAGGGAGCCTATATTTGGCCAAATCAGGGATAAATTGAGTATCGTAACAAATGCATATTTTTTGCAACATGATTTTACTGATAAACAAATTATAATATCCTTATATGATAACCTGAAAGCTATATATAAACCACTGGCCTACGATGTCTCATTATCAGACAGTAGACTTTATATTGGGCTTTGTCTTCGTAAATTACTACATGCTTTTAAAAAAGATGTTTTGGTATTACTGAAAGCAATTCTATTGGAAAAGAAAATAATATTCTACGGAACAAATGTCGAATATTTATGCAATTTACAATTTGGTTTGATAAGTTTGATACCGTCGTTGATGTCTAACCTACAAAATTCAGGAAGCCCGTTATTGTTTCAGAATCTTGAAAACCACAAGGTTGTGGACTCCTTTAAATCAAGTGATAGAAAATCTGTTTTACGATTCTTAGGTTTACCACTTTTAGTGTTTGAAGAAGGCGGTCTTTTTTCTCCTTATACTCCATTACAACAATTAGATGATATTAGATCCGAGAAGACCAAATTTTTTGTAATCGGTTCCTCAAATTCGTTGTTATATGAACAAAGAAATGATATTTGCGATATTTTTGTTAATGTAGATGAATCCTCAGTGGAAATCATCGATAAACAATTACAACCTATTTTACAACTTACAAATCACGATAAAAAATGGATTGAATCCATAGCTGCTGTTGTGACAGAAACATGGAATGATAATGATGATGAAACTCCCAAAAATTCACAATTCAAAGGTAGTGAGGATTTCATAAGATGTCAATTTGAAGATTACCTTACAGGTTTACTCTCGAGTGTGAAATTGCATGATTATATCAGTGTACATAAAGATAACCAAATAGCACTACAAAGTATTCCTGAAGAGCTCTTAAATTCTAATCCAGCATCGTTGTTCAATACCAATTGGATAAATGTATGGAAGGAAACACAAAATTTTCTAATATTCAATTCCTCCACAGATGATCGTTTGTTTGATCTATTTACGCCGAAACATGTCTACAATGGAGTGGACAATTTCACAATTTTTCAACAAAAATTGGTCACAGCATTCCAAAATTTGAGGAAACCATCAACTGTCAGTCGCTCTAATAGTTTAGCTGGGGGTAATGATGCAAGCTCTATCAGCAGCAGTGGGATAGAATCGAAACAATCCAAAGTGCTATCAGAAAGGTCCAAGGATGATAACACAAGTGTTACAAAATTATCTAAAGTATCAACACAAGAATCAGGATCATCCGGAAAGAGTGAAAAAGATAAGGCTCAGCAACCTAACATTTGGGCTTCATGGAAAGATTATTTCAACAAGAAGAAACTCAAAAATATTAACGAACATCAACATGAAGATAATAAAGGAGACAGCGAAACAAGCCCCCACCTGGATAAAAGTAAGGATTCTCAAAAGCATAAAGACGTGCTATCTGCAAAGGCTGATCATAAAGACCAAACAAAAGAAGTCAAAACTCCAAAAAATGCTTTTGAGGCAGCTTTAATGGGATTAGGGTTACATCTTGAAGAAAAGCATATCGATAAAAATGTGCAATCTAATAAGAATGAGAATAATCATGATGATAATAACAAAAATGCTGAAAATGATAACGGTAATGATAATGATAATGACGATGATAATGATGACGACAGTGATGCTGGCAGCGCCGATAACGAAGATAGCAATACTACTCACTTTATGAATGCTGAGACAAACCTGGTCAAAAAAGACCTCGAAGATAGCAAACTGGATGAATGTGACACCAGCAAAAATGAAGAAGGCTCAGAGTTTACAGATAATTCCAATTCTGTTGAATCTGCCAATGCGGATCAGATGGAAGACGTAGTAATTGTGGATAATAAGGAAATGATAGATTAAGTGCACGTCCTCAACTTAAAGTTTGAGAAAGCGAGAAATTAAAAACCTCCTGAAAATAATCAGAATTTGTTGTCGAGATCCAGTTTTTCAATGCAATAAAAATTATTATTCGTTTGCCTTTATTATTCCGGTGTTACTCACCTCACATTTTGAATTTAAATTCAGTTTTGCGATAAAGCACGTCCTAATGCAACCTGGTTAAAAATTTGGGTTGAGGAGTTATTTATAAAACGTGCAAGTAAAGAAGAAAAAATGAATTAGTTTACACAGAAGTTGACCCATAAAAACTCTTCCTTCAGTAACTTCTGGAAATACGTGTCAGCTATGACTGAGACGAGCTTCATTCGCTTACAAGACGTGTATTTTGGGAGATAATTTAATTATCGTTATTCGTCCTTATTTATTACATCTCAACTAAATGCCGCCGTCGCATAGAAGTACTCATATTACATACTAGAACTACATAGTTACATAGTTCCTATAAATACCTCATGGTAGAAATACTAGTAAAATCCCCGTTCCATCGTAGATGACTTGCTCATCGATTTCCCACATATGGTATTTAAAGAAGTAGAAAAAATTTTTGATTTTATTTAGTGAATAGGTTTCATATAAAAGAAAGATTAAGTGTCAAGAATAATAACAATACTGCTAATCGCAGAAGTTATACTATCATCATACTTTTATAATATGAATTAAAATACCAAAAACTTTTACAATACATCATCCTTTAATATGAATCTAGGCTATATCCGTAGGAGAACACGTCCAAGCTCTCAATAAAGTAAAGTAATCCAAGTAATTTTATTATAACAGAAAATTTTATTGTAACTGTAAAATCTGCAAGCAAGTGTAATCTAGCCCAATATTCAATAAGGATTAATTCTCGCATTTTAATAAAAATAAAACAGCAAACTAGCTTCAGTTTCAGTTATACTCTCCATTTAATTGCCATATGATTATATTGGCTACTAGAATTAGTATAGAGCTCTTGAAATTCAAGCTTTAACAGTGAGTAACTACCGTTTTCATGACAACGATTAAAATTGATTTTTAAAAAAATTGGGGCATACTGGGAATTGAACCCAGGGCCTCTCGCATATTTGTGAATAAACCCAAAGCGAGAATCATACCACTAGACCACACGCCCTTAATTTTATGTTTCTGTAAGGTTTAGGATGTTTTCTAGTGATGCTATTTCTTAAAGAGGATCCTGTTGAGTAATGTTTTGTTGGAAATAATGGGTTTATTACACATTATTTAGTGTTAAAAGCACATTTATTATTTGTGCGCTGACGCTCATCACAGCAAAGAACGTCGGAAAAAGTGAAAAGTTTTCACTTTATAAAGACAAAAATGTAAAAACTATATATTTTACACATTACTTTTATAATTTAAAAGAAGGTTCAGGTTTTAGGCTAGAATGCCTGACTACACCTCTGATGCACAAAAAGTTCATCATGTTTCATTGTTAATTAGTTACAAAATCAGTAGAATGAGTAAAATGAGTAAGTAGATATGAAGATAATTCTTATATCTGCTTTATCTTATCTTTCCTTCTGATCTCCTTCTTCTGAAGGGAACTAATAAAGATAATAAAGAAACATAAAGACAGTCTAATCTTAAAGACTAGAAACCAGAGGTCTTTATATATGTTTTGGAAATCAATCGACTTCCATCGATCGACTTCCAAATCCCTCATCCGCCATTACGCTGGTGGTTAGCTTCTAACTCGTCTTTTAGAGAATCACCTCATAAGAGAGAACGGCTGGAGTTACCTATTGTTCGTGAGCACTTATTCCTTGGAGTTCATTGATGTAATTTGCTCGCACCGTTAATTCCACTAAGTTAACAACTTTATGAATAATTACTATTGTTAACTTAATTACAGTTGTTAACTTAATCGTAGTCATTTCTTCTTGGAACCCCTTGGTATCAGCCTCGCCGTAACTTGCGTTGAACAGCTCATGGGTTAGTTGTTTCGAACTGCCGGGATATCAACTCTTAGTCACTACTAGATTGTCATCTGTAGGAAGGACTGTAGAACCTCTTGGTCGCTATTGAACTCTTATCAATAGGAAAGGGCATTAAAATATGATTGCTAATTCAAGGTTATAAAAATTGTCCCCTAAAATATGTGTATAGGTTACAATAGATAGCCAAAAGCACCATACACATGGTGTCACATTGACGGGAAGGTCACCTACGCCCTAACTTTTGTTGGGTGAACCCTGGTCAAGGTCAGCTACTTGAAATTTTATTTTTTTCTAAGAGTTTTGCCAAATGTTCTGGAAGTGCGTTTCTCGCCAAGGTGTGGCCAAGAGAAAAACAAACAAGACAGGGTGAAAAAAGAGGACAAAAGAACAAGAAAACAGAGTAAAAGTGGTAGGCCTACGCTGGAGTATCAAGACGGGCCCGAAAAGATATCTGGATGGATTTGTATATGACGTCTTGTCCAGTCTAAATCAAATAAATTAAATATTTTAATATGTTAACTTCCACAATCTACTTTTTTTATAAATATAATAATAAAAGTAAAATAATTCTAGAAACCTTATTTAAAGGTGAAGATCTAGAATTAGTAAGTTCTACTTATAATTTTGTAAAAATTAATACTAACATATTAGAAATATATAAATATTTGTATGATAACTCTAATGACTATATAAATGATATTTACGTGATACAAGAAAGAAATATTCTACATATAACTTCAATATTTCTACCATCTAAGAAAAATATAGAAATTAATATTGAACAAACAGATGAAATAAAAGAAGTTCTGTACGATTTAGCATTTGGAACATATTTTTTACAAAAAATAGCACATAAATATAAAATACGATGTATTGAAGATAGACAAAAAATATATGTTTTCTGCGTGAATACAGACTCTTGTCCTGCAAAAAATAATATTAAAAAAATTAAGGTTATAAGTGAGGAAGAAATAACTAAAAGTCTATATAAAACAGATTTTTATAATTTATATATAAGAAATTATATTATATTATATAAAAATAAAATAAAAATTCAAAACATAATAGAAAACAAAAGTAATTATATAGAGTTAAAAAGAAATCAATTAACTACAGCGATAGAGAAAATAATAGAGAGTACAGATAATGATATAAACGAATTAAAAAAATTCTTTAAATAAAATAATAAAAATTCACAAAGATGTTATTGACAGATTGTACAATAAAATTCATTCTTTTATTGTGTTTTACACTTACATCATAAAAATTAAAACACCCACATGATAAAAAATAAATTAACAATACATCTGTGTCAAAAATATGACAATCATGCTTCCTATTGTGAAGACAGACTTTATTACAAGAATTGTGAGGTGCTTTTCTGAAATAGGAAATAGAACCGATGAAAAAAATAAGAAAAATAAAGTCAGGCTGAAGATACTTTAGACACAGAAAATTAAAAGATAGCTAAATAAAAGTACTTAGTTTTGTATTTTATATATTGTAAAATAAATGATCAATTATCATATCAAAAAATGTCTGAAAGTCTAAACCAATTTTATAAAGTTTCAAAAAAGTCTATTAAGTAAAGAGGCTCTTACTTAGTTCCTCAACAGTATTTCGGTAATATTTAGCTGCATTCAATATTGAAGGCGGCTCAAAATGTGCTTATGGTAATTAGTTAAAACACGGTTTCTTCAGGTTAAGAGTTTACCATAATCGTTCTAAATGATAACTACTGGTAAGTAGTGTAGAATTCTATGGGCACATATTTATAAGATTGAAACTCTTTTTAAATTTGTTGAAATTTGTTGTTTAGGCTGTCAAAAATAATCTGTAGCTTATTTTTTACTGTCTTCCATAATTGGTTATAAAGAGTCCAATCTTATAAAAATATAAAAATATATATATATTTATTAAATAGATTAAGTAAAATAGACTTTTTACAGGTCTTTAACATCAAGATTTTAGGTCAATTAATATTTGATTTTATTCATTCAGGATCATGGGAATAATATTGGTGAAAATCTTCTACCAACGTATTCAATATTAAATCTGTCATTTTTTGTAACAATTTAGGTTGTTATGCAGGTAAAAGAATACGTTCAATTTAATTACTTATCAAGCGTTTTTTTCAAACATATATAGCAATCCTGATCTCTTAAAATAATTCTGGATGTTACTTACAGCATCAGCGGTAATAACTCAGATAACATTTCTTCTTATAGATGGCTTACACTTAGTTAAAATACATAAAATACAGTGCTGAAACTCTGTATCAAAGCACTCTTGCGTCATATACGCTAACGGCAACGTTTAAACCTCCGTTTATTACCCAGGCCTGACGAGAATGATAACAACAGTACCATATAGGTGAGTTATTGAATATATTTTTCTTAACTCATACAACACCATTTGTTGGAAATAAAGATAAATTGAATACAAAAATAATTATTGAGTCCAGAAACAGCAATTCGTCATTTTTGACTTTAACGGTTTATTTATGTTATCATCGATCTCAGGAAAAGTTAACCGTATTGAATTGACTCTTTTGTACAAATCCTATATTAAAAAGGTTATCAAATTTTTAAAGAAAATAATATAAAAATTGGGTATATAAAGATTAGTTACCAAATTCCTTATCGAAATCGACCAAAGTAAATCTGTATCTTACATCACCTTTGTTCATTCTTTCGAAAACTTCATTGACACCCTTTGGACTAATAGGAACAGGTTCAACCCAAATCTTCAAATCCTTTTCAGCGACAAATTCTAATAATTGCTTGATTTCCTTTGGAGACCCTAGTGCACTCAT
>JAJLYF010000051.1:0-80093 GCA_030571655.1 Jamesozyma lodderae | reverse complement strand
TTTATATATGTTATATAAAATCAACAAGTTATAATTAGATTAATTTGGTCTTTAAAGATCCGAGATTCCAGAAATACTACAAAATTTTGCAAGATATGAAAGTAGATTATTCCATTTTGAGTAGCTAAGAAAGTCCTACAATTTTACTATTACATTGAATGCATTGTTTTCGATTATCGAAAATTCTTCGTGTTTTTAGGCCCTGCTATAGATCTTTTCTGCAACTAAATTGGGGTAACATCACTATGCCATGAAATTTTAATATACTAGTGTAGCTTTATTATACTCACGTTGTATCTTTTCAACTTTGGGTAACTAGAATCTGGTATAATGGACGCCTTTGTTCAGAACTTTTTAAAAGACAGGTGCAGTAATTAAGCTTATTTATATGTTGGAAATAATGGGTTTATGACACATTATTTAGTGTTAAAAGCATATTTATTATATTTGCGCAGACGGTCATCACAACAAAGAACGTCGGAAAAAGTGAAAAGTTTTCACTTATAGAGGCAAAGATGTAAATATATATATATATGCTACATATTACTTTATAGTTTAAAAGGACGATCAGTTTTAGACTTAGAAGATGTCTGATTACATCTCTGATGCACAAAAAGTTCATCAAATATATATATGTATATATGCAGATTTCTCATTATTTATACAAATTGCTTTACAACTCATATCGTATTGTACGAGCAATAGTAATATGCATTATAGTCCTATATACATTATAGTCTTAATACTCAGAAGCTTCATATTTTATAAATTATACATTATAAGCATCAAACAAATATAAGCAAACGTAATAGATATTGATCTGTCACGTGGAAATACTAGTAAAGCTTCACGTGTTGTTCAATTCTAGTTTTGCATCGCAAACGATGTGGAAGGGTTTTCTATCTGGCATTTATTGAAGAGATTCCATTTTAGAAAAGAGAGTAATCGTCGAGAATAATACGGATAATAATATCAATATTGTATAATAACATCGTTTACTAATGCCAATTATTAACATTGTTTACAACTACTACTTTACTACAATTACAAGAAAATATATCAACCGGATATATTACCAAACCATACTACACATTAAATAATTGATATTACCCATAATATCAATCTATTATTATTCAAAAGACTTACGTTTAATATTGAAAGGCTTTCAGTTATTTACTGTTAAGAAGTTCATAACCTAAGCGCCTCTTACCAACTGGATAACCTGTAAGAAAATATTTAAGTATAATACTCAATACTTAAACACACTCTCAAACTAGAGAAACTTAATCAGTAAACAGAACTTTGATTCGGTTGTACTCTCGATTAAATTGCTAACTAATTAACTGGCTACATTACTTATTTAGCTCTTGGAAATAACACGTTAATAGTGACTAACTACCTAAATTTGCGTGACAATATTATATTCCCAATAATGACAGACGCTATTAGACATTCCGACTCTTCATCGGAAGAGGGAGCAGGAATCCGAAAAAAGCCGTTATTCATGGATAAGATTGAAGTTATTGAAAGAGTCAAAAACCCTTACGAAGACCTTCACAGGGAAACCATGAATATGGATAGAATTATACTGCTTCATCTTCTGATAAAGGGTTTGAATTTCTAATAGCGTCAGTCATTATTAGGAATATAATATTGTCACGAAAATTTACGTTGTTGATCATTATTAACGTTTTATTTCCAAGAGCTAAATAAGTAATGTAGCCAGTTAATTAGTTAGCAATTTAATCGAGAGTACAACCGAATCAAAGTTCTGTTTACTGATTAAGTTTCTCTAGTTTGAGAGTGTGTTTAAGTATTGAGTATTATACTTAAATATTTTCTTACAGGTTATCCAGTTGGTAAGAGGCGCTTAGGTTATGAACTTCTTAACAGTAAATAACTGAAAGCCTTTCAATATTAAACGTAAGTCTTTTGAATAATAATAGATTGATATTATGGGTAATATCAATTATTTAATGTGTAGTATGTTGGTATTATATCTGGTTGATGTATTTTCTTGTAATTATATTAATATAGTTGTTCATGATTATTAAACAGTGTTATTAAACGGTGTTAGTACGCGATGTTAGCAAACAGTGTTAGTATTATTATTCGTATTATTCTTGACGATTACTCTCTTTTCTAAAATGAAATCTCTTCAATAATGCTAGATAGGAAACCTTTCCACTTCTTTTATACCCTATTTATTGAGAAGTCGATAAGCGGGTCATCGACCCGAATACGATATGAACAAGATGAAAATTTTCACTTCGTTTGCGATGCAAAACTGGAATTGAACAACACGTGAAGCTTTACTAGTATTTCAAAGCGACAATTAAAAAATTGGGGCATACTGGGAATTGAACCCAGGGCCTCTCGCATGCCTGTGTCTGAAATAAACCCAAAGCGAGAATCATACCACTAGACCACACGCCCTTAATTTTATATTTTTTGTGTAAGATAGGTCGGTACAAGACCACCTATAACCTTACATAATCAAAGAGCCTTTATATCTATCCGATTCATAATTCGTATAAATCTATACTTCTTATATAACTCGCCAAAGTCTGGTTACTCATAACCAACTTACGGACCAGACTGGGATGCTTTACCCTCAGTCGCACATCTAGCTGCACGAACCTAACGATCTTAGCCTGCTCAGCTACTGATTGCTTAGTTGCCTCTCAGCTCATCACTACTCGATTCCTAATGATCCGCCATTGGTCGAGGTATTACGTCGAACGACACTTACCCTAAACCTAGTACTAGTCACCCGGGCTTCTGTGGAGCCAAGACCTAAGTAATTTAGATATTAACCCTACTATATAATTAACCGTAAGCTGCTAAGGTCGGATGACACAAAAAGATCTAAAAGAAGTCATTCGATCCTTGCCGACGACTCGTTGGGGTAACACCCAACTAATTGGTGAAGAACCTTCGGCAACTCATGAATTGCCACCGAGGTTCTCTCAAACCAAAAGTATATAAATGGGTCTTAAAACTCCCATACCTGATAACTTCTAATTGTTATCTTAAATATTACTATCATATATAATTCTTCAGATATAAAAGCAAAATACATGGATAGAAACACTAAATAACCAAGTTAATCTAATAACATACTCAACTCATTAAAATTATCAAGGGTAGTGAAGGCACATATCTTACATTTTTGTAAGAGATATGTTTCTGGTATGCTTACTAATTGATAAAGAAATTATTGGAAATAAGCTGGCACGTGTCGTACTATGAGTATAACGAAATAGGCTTCTATAACAAATAGAAGTAGACTTAAACACACGTGTGTCAACTAACCAATCAATACTGGTTAATAAGCCATTAAAGGGATAGTTTATAATTGTGAAACAGAAATATGAAACATATTTAAACCAGTACAAATTGAAATCAAACTATATATACAATTACTCATCTTATTTAATATTTATATATAATTTATGTTTAAGAGAAGTAGAAGAATATATACTTAAATTCTAGCTTAGTAACATGATAAATACCACTTTCCAACAGATTCAGCTTGTAAAGGTTGGTTTCTTCTTATCGTTCTAAATGAATATTACTGGTAAGTAATGTAGAATTTAAAGGGGACATATCTATGGAATTGAATTTAGTAGTAAATTAATTTTTTTCTTTATTAAGGCTGTGGAAAATAATATGCTGTTTATTTTTCCTGTCTTTTATTTTAGTTATAAAGATTCGGGTTTTTTAAAAAATACAAAAAAGTATATAAATTAAAATACATTTTTTATCAATTCATAAACCTCTAGATTATAGCCTGTTTACATTCATTTTTTATCCATTCAAAATCTTGCAGAAATGTTGGTGAGAAATGAACGTACTCGACACTAAATCTGTCATTTTTTGTAACAATAGGCGTCGTTATGCAGGTAAAAGAATACTTCTCATTTCATTACTTATTTCGCGTTTCTATCAAACATATGTAACAAACCTGATCTCTTAGAATAATCTGTAATACAATAGTACCTTGGATGTTATTTACAGTTTCAGCAATTATAATATCGTTGTTTTCTTCTAAACAAATATACTTAAAAACTATGTATAATTATGATACAAAAGAGGTTGAACATATAAAAGGTTTGCCTTTTATATGTGAACTTCAACAGAACATTCAGTTTGACGGTTCTCATCATCGAGAACGTCTCTCGTGAGCTCACGTGTTATTGATAATCACGCGGCAATCTTAAGTGACGGTGTGACGGGATCACTCTGTCACATTTTTCATAAAATTAACAGAGCAGTATAATAAGCTTGTTTTAGTCATGGACACATATTGATGGTGCCATTTAAATGTTGACAATATTCAATTATTAAATCTCGAAGATAGCTTAACAAGAAATATTATTAACATTTAGTGATAAGGCTGGATGCTGATAATGAAAGAAATATGTTAGCCGTATTTATATAATTACTAAGTGGGTTTTCATTGTTTTCTATAAAGAGTAAATAGCGACCTACAGTTTTCCAGGTGCCATATCTTAAACATACGTCAGAAGAATCGAGCTTTCAAAAAGTTTTCACAAACTGAGTCATTAAATCAAGGTATATTTCCAATTAAGAAAATGCTAGTAACATATAATGAGAAAAAGTAACTAGATACATCTTTGTAGTAAAAGCAGAACTTATAATGTTGAAATAAAGCAAAAAGAGTTCACTTACTCAGTTTTGAAATTTTATTACTGGAAATAATTCTTCAAGTGGCATCAAATAATGTCTCCAAGCAGTTGAAAATAATCAAATCGTTGGATGATGTTCAATCAAATGCAAACCAATCGGTAGCCAAAGGCCCAATTGATGCTATTACATAAACGACTTTCTCAACTGAAAAATGTATTTTTTAAAATTAATCTATGTCGCAAAATTGTCATATATGCATTAAGTGAAGCAATTCTCATCATGTAACTTTATATACCCAATTTTTTGATAATTAAAAGATATTCTATAATCATCTTGATTGGAACTTTTGTTGCAAAATAGTTCACTGTGTCTTTAGTCTATTGTATTAGAAAACAATTTTGATATATGATATTTGACAGATAAAAAACTAATGGATTTTTGAAAGACAGCAGTAGTATCACAATTTATTCCAACAAATTTCATCATGAAAGAAAATTCAAAGAAAATCAAATATTCGACCACCTCTGAACAATTAGAGTTTGCATCCCCATTGGGGACATAATTGAAATAAATAACACTCAGTAAAAACAAAAATGGTCTTGCCGTTCTATTGTAGGTTTCTATTCATTTATTTTATTTCTATTCATATATGAATTCAATATACTCTTGCTAAATAAAAAATCCAAAAAAAATACACATAATAGATGATTCTACATCAATTAACTAAACAATGCATCTTCATCGTTGTCCCAACTACCTTGAAAGAACCATGAAAAGATAACCACACTTGAATATATAATTAACCCACCAAGCATACTCATTGCACAACTCAACGATCCAATTAATTGACAGTGGTAAAAAACTAATGGCAACGCTATACCACTTGTGACTAACATACCAGTTAAAAAGTGACCTAAATCATGTCCACTATTCGACGAATCTGACATAAAATCTGAAGTACTGTATGAGCTTCTATTAAATAGAGAGTTAGGAATTGGCGCTAGAAGAAACACTAATATGTCAAATAATGGATAATAATTATGGAAAAGGGCACAACTCAAAATGACAAGTAGAAAACCCAAGGCAAGAAACCCTGATAGTGAAATAATTTTGGTCAATGGTGATACTTTTATCTGTAACATGATGCTCGACTACCTATATCTATACCTTGCGCTCGAATATAAGGCTTTATTGCCATCGTTTCAATAGTCTTGATACGTTTAACCATTATAACAACTTTAATTGTGTTAAGAGAGAAAACGCGGAAGGGGTTTTACAGAAAGCGGGTAACACAATTAAAAACGGAAACTGTGAGAGTTTGAACGATTGTTTAGCTAATGTATATAGCAGTGTAAGATAAATGCCAGTAAGAGAATGGATTCGGATTGGTTTGGAGAATGCCAAGTGTGTTTGTGGGTATGCAGTTTTGCACGTGGTATAAGCCTAAATTGAGAATAATCCAGAATTAAATCATAACATAAATATTTGATTAAAGGACTAAATACAGGAAATTTATATATACGATCATTTATATTATAAAAACTAAACAAAAAAGTCTTGAGGATGAGAGAAAAAACATGATGAACGTAATTGATGCTGTGTTTTTGAATTAAATAAAAAATGAAAATTAACAAACGAATTGAGAAGATTATTTCTTATCACCTTCACCAGGTTGAGCATTAGAGTCACTACTGTTCTTGTACATTTGTTCAAATAATTTCATTGAAGCAGCTTGTAATTCTTCAGTCTTTGTCTTTAATTCTTCTGGAGCAACATCTTCACCAGATTGTACTCTGGCGACTAATTCCTTTAATGAAGCAACTTGGTCCTTGACCTTTTGAGCTTCAACTTTATCAACCTTACCTTCGAATTCCTTTAATGAATTTTCAGTGTCATTAGCTAATTGATCAGCCTTGTTTGCATTTTCAATAGATTGTCTCTTAGCTTCATCTTGAGATTTGAATTTTTCAGCATCGTTAACCATTTGTTCAATTTCGGAGTCAGATAAACCGGAAGAACCAGCAACGGTAATAGAGGCGTCTTTATTTGAAGCTTTATCTCTAGCAGAGACGTTAATAATACCATCAGCATCAATATCGAAAGAAACTTCGATTTGTGGAACACCCTTTGGAGCAGGTGGAATACCAGATAAGTTGAAGTTACCAATTAATTTATTATCTCTAACTAATTCTCTTTCACCTTGGAAAACTCTAATTTCAACGGAAGTTTGACCAGCTGCGGCAGTAGAGAAGATTTGAGATTTTTTAGTTGGAATAGTTGTGTTTCTTGGAATTAATCTAGTGAAGACACCACCTAAAGTTTCAATACCTAATGATAATGGAGTAACATCTAATAATAAAACATCAGTAACTTCACCAGACAAAACGGCACCTTGAATAGCGGCACCAATGGCGACAGCTTCATCAGGGTTAACAGCCTTTGATGGTTCTTTGTTAAATAATTGTTTAACAGTTTCGACAACCTTTGGCATTCTTGACATACCACCAACTAATAAAACATCGGAGATATCAGAAGTGGACATATTAGCATCTTTCAAAGCTTTCTTAACTGGATCAACAGTTCTCTTAATCAATGGCTCGGTTAAAGTTTCGAATTGAGCTCTGCTAAATTTCATGTTAATATGTTTTGGACCAGATGCATCAGCTGTAATGAAAGGTAAATTAATTTCAGTTGAAACGGTTGAAGATAATTCAATCTTTGCCTTTTCGGCAGCTTCTCTGATTCTTTGAATAGCCATACGGTCATTTTCTAAATCTAAACCAGTTTCAGCTTTGAAACGAGAAACAATTTCTCTTAGTAAAATAATATCGAAATCTTCACCACCTAAATGAGTATCACCATTAGTAGATTTAACTTCAAAGACACCGTTATCAATATCTAAGATAGAGATATCGAAAGTACCACCACCTAAATCAAAGACAGCAACAACTTTAGAATCAGACTTTTCTAAACCATAGGCTAAAGCAGCAGCAGTTGGTTCGTTAACAACACGTAAAACATTTAAACCAACAATTTGACCAGCATCTTTAGTAGCTTGTCTTTGAGAATCATTGAAATAAGCTGGAACTGTAACAACAGCATTTTTAGCAGCTTTACCTAAATAAGCTTCAGCAGTTTCCTTCATTTTGTTTAAAACAAAACCACCAATTTGTGCAGGGGAATAAGTTTGACCTCTAGCTTCAACCCAAGCGTCACCATTGCTATGCTTAACAATCTTGTATGGAACTTGTTTAATATCTCTTTGAACTTCGGCATCTTCGAAACGACGACCAATCAAACGTTTAGTAGCAAACAAAGTATTTTCTGGGTTAACAACGGCTTGACGTTTAGCTGGAATACCAACTAAACGTTCACCTTCCTTAGTGAATGCAACAACAGAAGGAGTAGTTCTGGAACCTTCGGCATTTTCAATGATTTTTGGAACCTTACCTTCCATAACTGCAACAGCAGAATTGGTAGTACCTAAATCAATACCGATGACGGATCCTTGAACCTTGGTAGATTGAAAACGGGCAGCAATGCGGGTAGTATTTGGCAAAGAAACTTTGCGAATGACGTTCTTGGCGGCTAGCATTGAAAATATATGTATATGTAAAATTTGTTTATTTCTAAAACTCTATGGGACTATTTATAGGAAAAAGGTTGTATTTACGATTCCCGGTTATTTTTTAAAAATATAATATTTTGTACAGGTGAAAGGTATTAAAAAACCGGATAAAACAATCAGCTTTAATTCAATGAATCGAGAACGATGTTTCAGTTGATATCTTGAACGGTTCTCGAAGAAAGATAAGAAACAGAATCCACCTTTCAAAACTTCTTATACTTATATACCCCTTGCCACCGAGGACGGCGAATGAAAAATCATAGAAGCGCGTGGAAAATTATCGATTGTTAGTCACATTAGTGAGAAGGCGATCACTGTTGACGGTGAAAAGTTTTTATTATTACAAGCAAAGAAGTAGTAGTGATATGTGATAGTTGGGAAACGAGTTAGATAGCATAGAAGGAGAGGTTTCAGCTTAGGGATGAGAAATGGTCAGAGGGCAAGATTGCCTGTTATTGATTTGAACGAGGTTACGGATGAGAACGAGCTGGTACCGGTCGTTAAAGCGATTTTACTTAATCATGACACATTTTTATTGAAAAATTATGCAAATATCGAAGTTATTGATGAGTTATGTAAGGATCTTGCAACTAGAAGTACGCCAGATATAGATCAAGGGTTTGATGCCAATTTTACAGGAACGTTAGCTCTTGAAAATGGTATTTATGTCGAACAATACATTTCGAATCTTGATGATCCAGATCAATCATTGCAATTCAACAGACGTTGTACAAATCCATCCATGAAACGATTATACTCAAGATTATTTAAAATTGCATCCTTTTTCGCAAAACTTTGTGTTAGAAGTATATTACCTGAACAATGGCATCATGAGGATACTTATGCCACTAAATTGACTCGCCATTTTAATGAAAATTCAACTGAAACTGTTTTACCGAATGGTGAATCATTTGAATACATGTTTTCACGTGAGTTTGTGTCTCATAATATCACAGGTTTACTTTCGGTGTTCCCCTCTGGCAAAGGCATTAAATATAAGCCAATGGCCACTGCAGTGGATGATAATGTATGGGAACCCATAGATGAACCCGGATGTTTAGTATTGCACACAGGAAAATTATTGGCGAAATTATCTAATGGATTACACTCCACATCACCATTAAAAATTGACATCAGTGGGAACATTGTTGAATTAAATATTTTACCTCGGTTGAGTTTAATGGAGGATGATAATGTCAATGTTGCTACAGATTTATTTCAAGAACAAATTCAAGAATTTCCAAAAGTTGCTGAAAAATTTTATAATAAAGAACTATCTCAACAAATTTTACAAAAACGCATCAAATTCTATAAACAATTATTCACAGTTTGTGAAACTGTTTTATCATTGCATTCCATATCAAAATCATTTGGTACAGCTCCAGAATTACATAGTTTGTTACCACAGATGACAAATATGATGAAACGTAAAATTACCGAGGAAGATTTTCTCAAGATGATGTCAATTTGGCCCAATTGTTACATTATTGAAGCTAGTTCAAATCATGAACTTTCGATAAAATTACCGAAAAGGGATACATTGGCTGCATTGACTAATAATTCAAGAAAATTAGATTTTTATAAAGCTGCTGACAATTGGTATGATTTGCATAGTAATACGAAGGGTTCTACAGTGCCGTCTGACTTACCGTTGCTCAAAATTAACAAGAGAAGGGGAAGTGATAATCAGGAAAGTCCCGTGATTTTTAATAAAAATACGCATACTGGAGAAGGACCAAATAATAATAAAACCTATCTTTCAAATTCAAAGGATCAATATATGTATAAAGAGAAAAAAACTGACACACAAACTAACTTATTAGAACGTCTTAGAGAAAGAGAAAGAAGATCAGCAATTTTGTTATCAGAAAGACAACAAAAATATCAGCAATTTTTAACCATTAAAATGGAACAGGTATTTAAAATTATTTTTTCTTTAACATGGAATAAACCATATACCTCTACACAGCTTGGTTCCTTGATCGTTGATAGTTTACAAGATAGCAATAATCCAATTGGATCTGAAGAAGCTGAAGATGTCCTGATGAAATTACAAAATTTACTACCGTGGGATATATCCGTCTATACAGTGGAAGGTGGATTAAAAGTGTTCAAATGGCATCATTTAGACAAACAAAAATTCAACGATAGTTTAAACCAGTATAAAGACACTATAGCTACTAATCGATAAACCCAAACACCTCGTGTTGTAATAATTTTTCAGGCACAAACATAAATTAATCATGTCAAATAATATATATATATATATATAAATAAAAAAATATACTTATGAAACTGAATTATTTATTATTTATAAGAAGCAAAAAAAAATGTAGTGTGGATGCAATATATATAGAAAAAAAAAAGTTAAGTATTAAATAATACGAATATTAAAATTTTTTTAAAATTTTTTCTTCTGTTTAATTTTGTGGAGCTTCCTTGAAAGAGATAGCAGCTTCTTCACCCATAGCAGAGATGATAGTAACGTTTAAATCTTTACCTTCATCGAAAGCAGCTTGCATAGAGTCACCTAATTCACCTTCTGGGTGTCTGACATCATCCTTGGTTTCACCATCGTTATCCATTAAGGATAAGAAACCATCATCAATATCTAATAATTGAAATTCAGTTCTCTTAACGAATGGAACTTCCATGTTATGGGTAGATGGAGATAAATCTTCTAATTTCTTACCTGTGAAAATATCTAAAGCAACTAAATGGACTTTAGCGTGACCGTGCTTACCGGTCTTGGAAGTGGACATATCGACAATTTTACATGGTCTACCCTTGATAACGACAAAACCGTTCTTTCTTAAAGCGGAACATTGTAATGGGTAGGTAGCGGAGGAACCAGCATCAGCGGTTTCAAAGACATGTTCTTCTTCAGCCATTTTTATAATATATATTTATGTTTTTGTGTTTTAGATTTAATTGGATTGTTAAATGTAGATCTTATTAAACGTTGTAAAATAAGAAGACAGGGAAGAAATGTTATATAAGAATTTCAAGATGAGGGAAAAGTGTTTCCTTTTTAAATGGCAAGACAAACCAAGGAAAAAAAAAGTTGAAAATTTACTTGAATACACGTCTTCATACTTCTTCTACGATACGATCTAAGTTATACTTCCTCGATGGATGAAAATTTTTCCTAATTTCTTTGTTCATTATTGACATCGAGAAACCAACGCTTGCCTGCTCACAGGAAAGTTTTCCCACGGTGAATCACTCAAAAAAATTTTTTTTTTTTTTTTTTAACTTCATTTGAAAGATTTGTCTCACATAAGCATCCGTGCACCCCTTATTTTCTCTACTCTGATGGACCTGATTATACTCTTACGAGAGGGATAACCTGTATTCCTTATTACTGTTTGCAATTGTTCCATGGCAGTTGGAAATTTCCACGACCGATGCATGTGTGTATGGAAGGCGCAGTATTAAAGGAATCGTATTCTGGCCAAATCAGTCCCAATTGGATAACGTATCCATGTGTGTGCCTACCAATTGGATACCGAACTCTCTGTTTAACTACAATTGCTGTTGGTAATTAGTTCTTGTTATAGTCGTGTTCGACGGTGGCCGTTCAACATGACAACCGCTGTTCTCAAAATTGAAAAATTTCTGATTCGAAAAGTAAATAAAAAAAAACATATATAGAAGGAATCAAATTATATATAGAGTAGAGAGTATAAGGGAAGGAAAACCGAGTCCACAAAGCCCCTATGAAATCCTCTGTGACATATAAGAAACCCTGGTTTGGTACTTCTTTTGTAAGTATAATCGGTACAGTAGTGACAACTATACTTCTTCTGAGATTTTTACTACCATCGTCGTTACAAATTATAACGTTATCAACGAATTCGTTGTTTAAACCATACGTTCCTAATTTTAAAAATGCCCCGAATGTAGAGTTTTATGATTTACGAAATTATCAAGGTAATAAAGATGGCTGGCAAAGAGGTGATAGAATTTTATTTTGTGTTCCATTAAGAGATGCAGCCGAACATTTACCAATGTTTTTCAACCATTTGAATAAAATGACGTATCCACATAATTTAATCGATTTATCATTTTTAGTTAGTGATTCAGCAGATGATACAATGGGTGTCCTATTATCAAGTTTACAAAATGCACAATCACAACAGGATAAATCCAAAAGATTTGGTAATATAGAAATTTTTGAAAAAGATTTTGGTCAAATTATTGGTCAATCATTTTCAGATAGACATGGTTTTGCAGCACAAGGGCCAAGAAGAAAATTAATGGCTAGAGCAAGAAATTGGCTAGGTTCAGTTGCAATTAAACCTTATCATTCATGGGTTTATTGGAGAGATGTTGATGTAGAGACCATTCCAGATACTATCATGGAAGATCTAATGCATCATGATAAAGATGTTATTGTCCCAAATGTTTGGAGACCATTACCGGACTGGTTAGGTAACATCCAACCATATGATTTAAATTCTTGGAAAGAATCAGAAGGTGGTATTCAATTAGCATCAAGTTTAGATGAAGATGCCGTTATCGTTGAGGGTTATCCCGAATACGCTACATGGAGACCTCATTTAGCTTATATGAGAGATCCTAATGGTGACCCAGAAGAAGAAATGGAATTAGATGGTATCGGTGGTGTTTCAATTCTTTCAAAAGCAAAAGTTTTCCGTACTGGTTCCCATTTCCCAGCATTTTCATTTGAAAAACACGCAGAAACTGAGGCCTTTGGTAAACTATCACGTAGAATGAATTATAACGTCGTTGGTTTACCTCATTACGTTATCTGGCATATATACGAACCATCAACAGAAGATTTAAAACATATGGCATGGATGGCAGAAGAAGAAAAACGTAAATTAGAAGAAATTAGAATTAAAGAATTTTACGATAAGATTTGGGATACAAAATTTGAAGACGTAAGAGATGAATGGGAAGACGAGAGAAATTTCATTTTATCCAATATCGATCTTTCGTCATCTAATAGTAACAAAGAAAAGATCATGGTAGATTGGTCTGATAATGGTGATGATACTCAGCTAGTCGAAAGTGGACCTAATATTAGAAAAGAGATCCCAGCTGAATTCGATCCAAATAAAAATTAGTAGCACACATTCAAAAAAAAAAAGAAAAAAAAAGACGCATATATAAAACTATTATTATTATAATTATTATAAATTTTATCACTTTTACATACAATTACAACAACTACGTATTAATAACAACAACTTCGAAACCCCCCACATACACAATTGACTTCTCTAGTTGAGCATAAATGAGTTCAATCAGCATTAACTAATCCTCTATCGAACGATAACTCCAGAGAGCTTTGTTTGCTTCTGTTGCGCTTTTTCGGAGAACACGAGCAAAAATTGCAAAAACCGAAATGGCCGACAAATTGATTGGACAGTTGTGAAAACATATAAATAGCTCATGATTAATGAATATTATCTGTAATAGACGTTTGATCTATTTTGTAATCTTTCTTAATAACCTGTATCAGTGACACAACATATAGAGTTCTATATATATATATATATACACAACACACACACACAAACACACAAGACTATAACTAAAAATGGCAGGCTCATCCGAATTCAAACCAGGTTCCGCTAAGAAGGGTGCTACTTTATTCAAAACTAGATGTTTACAATGTCATACCATTGAAAAGGGTGGTCCAAATAAAGTTGGTCCAAACTTACATGGTATCTTTGGTCGTAAATCTGGTCAAGTTGCTGGTTACTCATACACAGATGCCAACATTAAGAAAAATGTTGAATGGTCTGAACAAACAATGTCTGATTACTTAACCAATCCAAAGAAATATATTCCAGGTACAAAGATGGCCTTCGGTGGTTTAAAGAAGGACAAAGATAGAAACGATTTGATTACCTATATGAAGGAAGCAGCAGAAAAATAATCTGTTTCAATCTTCTGAAAAAAAAACAATGAAAAAGTTTAGTATTATTTATTCTTCCTGTATGTAATTATTTATTAAGATTTATTTAAGTTTAATGATCATTATTTATTCCCAGTTTGTCTGTTTTTTCACAAAGTAAATTTCACATTTTCGTTGTCTTCATGAACAACATCAGTAGATTGTTGATCATGATTTAT
This sequence comes from Jamesozyma lodderae, assembly GCA_030571655.1. Taxonomy (NCBI): domain Eukaryota; kingdom Fungi; phylum Ascomycota; class Saccharomycetes; order Saccharomycetales; family Saccharomycetaceae; genus Jamesozyma; species Jamesozyma lodderae. The sequence goes on along the minus strand of JAJLYF010000051.1, from coordinate 65,704 downwards.
ATGACCCAAATCTTCAACATCTTCTTCTGAAGAAGAAGGTTGTAACGGTTTACTTTTATTCTCAGATTCAAATTTTTCTTTATTTTTTTCAGATAGTAAATGGCTGAACCCCTTTTGTTGTTCTCTTACATTCCAATTAAATGCTCTACTAATACTTTTAATAAATTCACTCTTTGAAGACTCTATTGTTGCAAACGAATAAGGACTTGCCGCAATAGTGATAAAATCACCCCTTTGTAATTCTATCCTCTCTTTACCGTCAAATGCTGCCCATGCTGTGGATCTTGAATTCAACGAAATTTTAATCTTTAATGTAATAGAGTCAGGTAATATTAATGGTCTAAAACTCAAAGTATGTGGACAAATTGGTGTAACAGCTATGGCATTCACGGTTGGACAAATTAACGGGCCACCTGCACTTAACGAATAAGCCGTTGAGCCCGTGGGTGTGGCAACAATTAATCCATCACCTTGTGCAACAGTCATAAACTCACCATCACCATACAATTCCAGATCTGAAATAAATGGTGATGGACCACGATCAACTGTTAACTCATTTAATATATGATGTGAAGAAGCTAATTTTACTAAATTAATCTTTTTATTAGTTACCGGATCACGAGCATCGTCTTCAATATTTAAAGAATCACTCTTTCGACGATATATTTTACATTCTAATCTCATCCGTAAATTAGTTTTAACTTTATTTTTACTTAAGATCAATTGTAAATCATTTCTAAAAGTTTCAAATTTAAAATTTGTTAAAAATCCCAGGGAACCCAAGGCAAAGGATAATACAGGTGGAACATGTTTTTGAAAAATCGATGAAACGTATAATACAGTACCATCACCACCCATCGTGACAACAAGATCAAAAAAAATATCATGATCTGCTATAAATTGTGGTGTCCAATACTTGATTCTTGCCTGTATACATTTTGAATCCTTGTAGATTTCATTTGCATTAAATTTTGAATCATTTTGTAAAACAGAATCGACATAGACGGTAATAGTTGGAAAATTCGTTAAAATCCATTCAACTAATTCTCTAGTCAAGTAATATAACGATACGTCATTTAATTTTGTTACAATCATTAAATTTCTAACATCCAGATCGACTTTTGTATTGATAAGGTCTTTATTTAACATACGCACCCCGTATGCAGTTGAAGCATATTGAAGATGACTATTTGTAGACATTCTACTAGAATTAGAGGATTCTGGGGACATCGCTTGACTGTGAGTCACATCAGGACTCTGTACTTTCTGACGTGTATCCAGACATATCTGTTGTAACTTCTCTTGGGTTGCATTTAAATCACTATCGTTAGAGACCTCCGAGTGAATGCACGTTTCATTGGGTCCCACCAGATTGGGAGTACTTTTATAAGAAGGTAATGGCATACCGATTTGTACTTTACTTTCGTTGCTAAGCTTACTTGCGTTTTGTGTTATATATATATATATATCGAAACTACGAAAAAAAAAAAAGGAATAAGTTGTTCTGTTATAATACAAGAACCAAGTAAAACACAGTTCGAATATAATTAAAAAAAAGACCTAGATATTACTCACGTCAAAGCACGATCGCTAACCCCTTTTTTGACCTAGTAGAATGTCAAAACCTAAACAAAAGCTACATAGGGGACTACAAGTAAGACGAAACGGACATAAAAACTAACTCTGCATTGCATTGACACTGCGTTGGCACTGCTGAGAGTTGCGGGGCATTGCATCGAGGTATGGCTTCTATTCCATGTTGATCACCTCATCCAGATCCTGCAAGTTGCTTACTTGAAGAAATTTTCATTCCGTTTTGGGTCCGCGGGGTATTTTTTCTTGCTTCTATTGCAGAAAAAAAGAAGATACGATGATCCATTAATAGATACACTGCAGAGGAAGAAGAAGTCAGCATAGATGAGTAGAAACAGTGATAAGGCTAATTCGTTGCTTGTACGATACCAAGAACAACAGGCTGAGGAGGATTCCGGATATAAGGATTACAGTCGGTACAAGAGACCAGCTCGTGTGGGCTCCGTGAAGAACTTCACTGAGGCCATCAAATGGAGATCCCAATTAGTTAGTGAGTTCAAGACAAAACAAACAAGGATATTTGATCCGTCGTTGGAAGAAGAACAGCTTAGAGAGCTAAATGATCAGTTAAATAGCTTGGTTAATGAGAAGCAACGTTGGGATGCCCATATCAAACGACTCAATAAGGATGCTGCTCGTGATAACTTCTTTATCGGTGGTAAATCGATACTCGGTAAGCGTTATTTTGGTAGAGCTATCGAGTTACCGGAGATCAGGGACTACGTCGAGGATCAATCGAGAAAGACAGAAGCCGCTAGGATGAACCGGTTAATTGACATTAAACGTATTCCTTCCCAAAATAACCATCTTTACTATCATTCCAACAATACTGCAGAATTACAACGTTACGAAGAGGAATGGACACCTGTACTTCAGCAGACATACAGCATTGAAAATCTCAATCCTCAAGCCACCAAAAAACTTCCCTCCGCGGAGGATGTGCCCTCCATACAACAACTAGAACAGTTTCTAGTCGCCCGTCGAAAGCAGGCTCTTCTTAAGGCCTTGGATTCCTGATTACCCAGAACGGGTGTTTTTTGCCAAAAGAAATCTTGAAATTTTCACTGAAAAATTTTCAATCTCGCGATGAGCCAAAAATGCAAATCGACAAACGTATATATGATATGATTCACTTATGCTTATGAATGGATGGTTTAGAACAGTTTTTATTGCTCTTTGGTTGATTTAATTAATCATATATTTCTATATAGATATAGATAGATTTGATATACACATCCTAACCATGGCCGAAGAATTACCTCAACCTTATATCTCCGCTAGTAATGACTTGCGTTCTGATACTTTTACCACACCAACAGAGAAGATGATTCAAGCTGCTTTATCTGCTTCGGTTGGTGATGCAGTTTACGGTGAAGATGTTGATACTGTGAAATTAGAACAAACAGTTGCAAAACTTGCCGGTAAAGAAGCCGGTATATTTTGTGTCTCTGGTACTTTATCAAACCAAATCGCATTAAGAACTCATTTATATCAACCTCCATATTCCATTCTTTGTGACTATAGAGCCCATGTTTATACCCATGAAGCTGCTGGTTTAGCTATATTGTCCCAAGCTATGGTTGTTCCAGTTATCCCATCCAATGGAAATTATATGACCGTTGAAGATATTAAATCTCATTATATTCCAGATGATGGTGATATTCATGGTGCTCCAACTAAAGTTATTTCTTTAGAAAATACATTACATGGTATCGTCTACCCATTAGAAGAATTAGTTAGAATTAAGGCTTGGTGTATGGAAAATGGTCTTAAATTACATTGTGATGGTGCTAGAATTTGGAATGCCGTTGCTGAATCTGGTGTACCATTAAAACAATTTGGTGAAATTTTTGATTCTATCTCTATTTGTTTATCCAAATCTATGGGGGCTCCTATTGGTTCCATCTTAGTTGGTAACAACAAATTCATTAGAAAATGTAATCATTTCAGAAAACAACAAGGTGGTGGTATTAGACAATCTGGTATGATTGCTCGTATGGCCCTTTGTAATGTTGATGACGATTGGAAATCAAAATTATTATATTCTCATAAATTAGCTCATAACTTGGCAAAATTCTGTCAAGATAATGGTATCCCATTAGAGTCACCTGCTGATACAAATTTTGTCTTTATCGATTTAAGAAAAGCAATGATGGACCCTGATGTCCTTGTCAAGAAAGGTTTAAAATATAACGTTAAACTTATGGGTGGTAGAGTCTCCTTCCATTATCAAGTTACTGACGATACTTTAGAAAGGGTTAAGAAAGCTATTTTAGAGACCTTCAATTACGCTAAAGATCATCCATTTGATCAAAATGGTCCAACTAAAATCTATCGTAGTGAATCTACTGAAGTTGATATTGAAGGTAATGCCATTCATGAAGTTAAAGGTTACAAATATTAAGATACCTATATAATTTTATATACTATATTCATTCTTTTTATGTGTTTCTGCTCTTTTTTAAAATTATATTTACTTTTACTTAAATAATCATTTTGTTATTAATAAGCAAATCGCGTCTTTTAAAGGCAAAACTGAATATCGAAAAATGCAGCATTCAACAGATAAACCAATCAAAAATAAAAACACAAAAAAATATTAAATTTCGATTAATGTATACGTTTAAAATGGGTCGATTATTCAAAAGATTAAATGTATATTTAGCAATTTTACTTCTAGTAACGTTTACTATTAGAAAAGGCTATCAGATGTTTTCCAAAAGTTTACTTATAACAAATAGAAATCCGGTTGTCATTATTGGTTCAGGCCTTGCAGGTCTGTCAGCTGGTAATCAACTACTCTCAACTTCTCAAATACCAATAATTATTATAGATAAGGCCTCCTCAATTGGTGGTAATTCCATCAAAGCATCAAGTGGTATCAACGGTGCAGATACGGTGACTCAACAAATTGCTCATGTGGAAGACACGGCAGAACTATTTTATCAAGACACTGTTAAATCTGCGAAGGGTATGGGTACCACTTCATTGATGCATGTTTTGACCAAAAAATCTAAATCTGCCATCGAATGGTTACAGAATGACTTTGGTATTAAATTAGATGCTTTGGCACAATTAGGGGGTCATTCCGTTCCAAGAACTCATAGATCAAACGGTCCTCTTCCACCAGGTTATGAAATTGTGTCAACGTTATCTAAAAGGTTAAAAGCAAAAGCTAAAACTTCACCAAATTTAGTTTCGATATTATTGAACAGTAAAGTAACAAATATTGGTGTTGATAAGAAAAATTCAAAAATATCAAATGTTCAATATATTGATTCTAATGGTAAGAAGCAGAATATTAATACAGATACTGTTATATTTGCCTCCGGTGGGTTTGGTTACTCGAAACAGATGTTACAAAAATATGCGCCAAATTTAGTAACCTTGCCAACTACAAATGGGGAGCAAACTACAGGTGATGGTCAAAATATTTTACAATCACTAGGTGCAGCAATGATAGATATGGAACAAGTACAAGTTCATCCAACAGGTTTCATTGATCCTAATGATCGTGAAAATAATTGGAAATTCCTAGCTGCTGAGGCATTACGTGGTTTGGGTGGTATATTGATAAATCCAAGTGACGGAAAAAGATTTACAAACGAGCTGCAAACAAGAGATAAGGTTACTAAATCCATTCAGGATCAGTGTCCAAAAGATGATAATAAAGCTTATTTAATAATGAGTGAAAAACTTTTCCAAAATTATAACAATAATATGAAATTTTACATGTCAAAAAATTTAGTCAAAAAATTAACTATTGGTGAATTTGTTGATAATTATAAGTTGCCCCTAACATCAAATGAATTTGTACATGATCTATTGGCTTATTCGAATGAAGAGACGGATCAATTTGGACGTTCTTTGAGACTTAATTCATTTGATAAGGATATCAACTCAAATTCTTATATATATGTAGGCGAAATCACACCGGTAGTACATTTCACTATGGGTGGTGTTCGAATTAATGAAAATGCAGAAGTTTTGAATGAAGGAAACGCTGTCCTTGTTAAAGGGCTTTATGCTGCTGGTGAAGTTTCCGGTGGAGTACATGGAGCTAATAGATTAGGTGGATCTAGTTTATTAGAATGTGTTGTATTTGGTAAAACTGCTGCTGAAAAGATAGCTGCTTCGAGGGCCCGCTCACTTTTGTGATTGTATATATAGATGTAACTATTTTATTTTTACTTACATATAGAGGTATATAAGTGGTAATTATTAAAAACATATCAGATCATCAATATGTCAAGAGCTGAAACGGAACATTTTCTTAAAGGGCATCATCAAAATTTAATTTTGTACATGTTCAAGAATTCTATTATTGAGATAATGCTAATTGATCTAACTAGTAGTATATATAGGCTATGCAGACAATATCACCGTTTAACAATCAAAGGACAAAAAGATTAAAGAAATGATGAAGAGGAAGGAGAAGACTCTATGAACTAAATCAATCGAATAATACATTTGTTCTCAGAAAGCATTTTAAATAAACATTTCAAAACTGTAAACATAATGGAGGCTATCTTTTAAATTATGCAGACAACAATAACAATAATTCATTATTCGTTTACCATTATAGTCAAAACATTTTACATAGATAGCTGAAGGTGTTAAATGACACCTTAAACGCCATGAACAAAAGTAGCCTAGCATTCAACATTGCTTCAGTTTTCACATTAGAAAAAAGATATAAAACTGAAAAACTGATTTGTTTTGCAATCTACAATACTGATAAACTGATAAACTTTTTGTGCACCAGAGATGTAGTTAGACATTCTCTAAGTCTAAACCTGGTCGTTTTTTTTATACTATAAAGCAATATGTAAAATATATATATTTTTACATCTCCGTCTTATAAGTAAAAAGTTTTCACTTTTTCCGACATTCTTTCTTGTGTTGAGCGTCAGCGCAAATATAATAAATGTGCTTTTAACACTAAATAATGTGTAATAAACGCATTATCTCCAACATAAACATAGATAGTTTACGAAGTCCTCAACATTTTACTGGATCTTCTGTCAAAAAAAATACCTTCTCTGATCGGTATGGAGCACATAGCTGTCCAAAGACAAGCCCTTGCAACATCTAAACAAGCAGGGTGCATAATTAAGTCTATACACGAAATGATGCTTAAATATTCAATGAGTATAAGAACAACCTTTTATAAATATCACGTGACTGCATAATAGGTAACTGGGTCTATACTAATTTTTAAAAAAGCAACTAATTAAGCGCAAGTGGTTTAGTGGTAAAATCCAACGTTGCCATCGTTGGGCCCCCGGTTCGATTCCGGGCTTGCGCAAACTTTTTTTTTCCTTATATAATACTTAACTCTAGCCACTTTATGACATTTCTCAATTTACAAAGACTAGTACTCAAACCAAAAACCCTCTTCATTTTATATAAAGGGTATTTAAGATATTGTAAGATGTACAGGAGTAGAAACAGATCAACTAGAAATAATATTAAAGGACCAAACTCTGCTTTAACGCAATTTTTGCAGGAAGAGGGTATTAACGCTGATACAATTAGAAAGAGATGGTTAGAACAGCAAGAAAAGGAGCAGCAAGCGGAAGCCAAGAAGGAGCGTGGGGAGAGTGAAACAGAAACGGACAATGAGCATGTCAAAGTTGATAGTGACGAGCGAGACCGATCTGCAACTCTTGATGAAGAAGAAGAAGAAGTTGATGAAATTTTGACATCTAAAAAATCTTACGTAGATAGATTGAAAACAACAGTTCAAGATAGTGACGAGGAAGAATATGATTCCAAAGAATCGTCACCACTGAGAAAAAATATTGACAACAGATATACTAGAGATTCAAATAATGCTTTAAAGCGAGAAAGGACCAAGCAAGTATTGAAGAGTCGCCGTAAAAGGAGAAGAAAAGCTGCTGATTTATTGGATCAAAAGGATAGTAGTATACCCTCTCTGCAAAATTTGTGTTTATCCATAATTAGTAAAAATATAAGTAACTGGGAGAAGGAAACTGTCAAAAATGATAATCCATTGTTTGCCCATTTGAGAGATAAACTGGGTGGTATATCTACAAACAATCTGAATAATTTGGCAAAAGCACTTTCTAAAAATAGAGCATTAAACGATGAAACTCTACAGTTATTTTTAAAGACGGACCTGACAAGCTTGACATTTTATGATTGCTCTAACGTCTCCTTTGAAGGCTATAAGACCTTAGCAATCTTTTCTCCACATTTAGAAAAACTGTCTCTTCAGATGTGTGGCCAATTAAACAATGAAGCTTTACTCTATATCTCTGAAAAGTTACCCAATTTAACATCTCTGAATTTAGATGGTGCATTTTTAATAAATGAAGAAACCTGGGATACATTTTTCAAGAGTATGAAGGGTCGATTAAAGGAGTTTCATATATCTAACACACACAGGTTTACCGATAAGTCGCTGTCAAGCTTGTTAATTAACTGCCATGATGAATTGGAAGCTTTACATTTTTCAAGGCTTGATTCTGTTTTCAATTATGCGTCTCTTCCACAATACTTAACTAACGAGAATTTTCACTCATTGTCTATCGATTATCCATATAATGAGGAAGATGTAACAGATGAAGTAGTAATTAATATTTTAGGGCAAGTTGGATCCAGTTTAAGGCATTTATCTTTGAAAGAATGTATAGAATTAACCGATTCGATGGTAATAAATGGTATGAATGCATTTTTAAGCGGGACAAATGATGTTAATTCAAAATTAGAAACTTTGGAGCTTGAATTACTGGACCAAATCACTACTGATTCTTTAGTTTACTTTTTTAGTCAAGTTTCTTTACCTTCATTAAAAATTGTCAGCTTGAAGAGGTGCACACAAATTGGAGATACAGCGCTTACTGAATTATTTTTGAACTCTGCTAAAGATTCGTTGGAAAGATTGAACCTTAATTCATTAAAAGAATTAACGGCTCAACCATTTGAGTTGATGAGATGTCCATCACTAGACTTTATGGATTTGGGATTTGTAAGATGTATTGATGACCGCATAATTGAACTTATAGGAAATCAAAATCAGAAATTGCGGATGGTAGACGTTTTTGGTGACAACTTAGTAACTGAAAAAGCTCATTTAAGACATGGATTAACTTTACTTGGTAGACAGAGTGATAGTATATAAATAGTAAATGTTTTTGTGATGAATTTTATATTTCTTTTGTTTATTTTCAAAATTTAAATTTTTTATTATTTGTTCCTCTCAAATCATCTTTAAGAAACAAAAAATTGAATTAGATGTGTGTTCCCAAAAAATAAGAGTTATGTAAAAGGCCAAATAGATGAATAGACTATGTTCATACAGTATCTAGTATAACTTAATTTCTTTTAGTAACTAAGTACTTAAAAATTTGGTTATTTATATACAATGGCTATCACTGTTCATGTGACTATTTTACAAAGCAGGCTTTAAGTGATTTTTGCTTACTTTTTGACAGGCTGAAGAGAGCTCAAATCACTGAAAAGAGAAAAGATTGAAAATTAGGTACTAGCTCTTTTGTTTGCGTTACTTTAGCAAGGGCACAATTTGATTTAAATTCAAGTTTATCATCAAAAAAATGCATTATCAAATCCAGTAAATGATAACTTTGATACCAATAATGTAACAAAAAGTCAAACTTAAAAACAGCTTTTTCAATGAGATTTTTGAATATAATTCCCAATAGAGGAAAACTTGTTTTACTAATAGGATACGCTAATATGGTCGGTTACGGTCTGAAATCATCATGAATTATTAACCTACTGCAAATAAAAAAGTGATGTGTTTTTTAAAGTAAAATCACATCAGCCCATATCAATAATAACTCCACCTATCGTTGTTATCTTCATATGTTTCGAGCCTCAGGAATTGCAGACACCTAGCTTTTCGCAGTTATAATATTTCGTTATGAATTTTGCGAAACGACCATCTCGAAAATCCGAAACCAAAACAAACAAAATTATACTAGTAAAAAAGTCGAATCAAAGTGCAACAAGTAACTAATCAACACACAAGTACCTAATAATAAATTTCAAGAGACCACCAGCCACTCCACAAAAGTCTTGAACTTTATTTGAACCTGTAAATACTGAAACCCAAACCGAAATAGTTGTGTCCCTGGTAAATAATGGATATTACAGATACATCCTTCGAACAAATAGAGTCCCCAATTGCTGATGAACCTAGAAGATACAACGTTGAAAGAAACAATTATAGTGGAGATCCAACAGGGCGAAACACGAAATTGAGACTTTCCTCTCAACGGGTATTACCAACACCATTATCTACAGCAAGCTCTGGGGGAACTGCATACTCAGAAATTATACAGGAAACACAAGATTATAATAATGATGATAAACGTAATAGTAAGGTTAGTGGTAAATATTTTGAGGACAATAGAAACAATTTAGAAGAAATTGAAAACGATGATCAATTTTTAGATGACTTCGAAGAGTTCCAAAATAAGAAAGATGATTTTGATGAAGCTATTAGAATGCATTTAAGGACCCATCCAGTTCGTTCCTCATCTCCCACAAGACGAAGTAACGAGTTCGCAAAACAATTTAACAAAATCTTAAACCTCGATAATAATAACTATAGTAAGAAAGAAACATTTAACAACGAATCTGCCCTGAGGCAACCGAAGTCGATGATGAATTTAAAGAGTCAAAGGTTTGCTACCGACGGGAATACATATGCCGATCGATACACTGGCAAATATAACAACAATCCTAGATTGAAAAATAGTATATCTTATGGGAACTTACAAAACCGCTCAAAAAATCTTAACTCTGTGAGGTTTAAGAAATCAATGCCTAATCTTTCGCCACGGATAAATGAAATAGAAAATGAACAGTTTGATACTCATTATGCTAATGACACTGTAATTGGGCCGGCAAGATCACCTAATTATCATTTAAATAGGTTCGGCGAAAATGATGGAAATGATGATGATGAAAATGATTTCATCTTTGACTCGAGCATGATCCAACCGCAATTTTTACCAAAAGTCTCTAGAGAAAATGTTCCACTTAAATTATCGCCCTCCGTGTATAATATTCAAAAACAAGATGGTTTACTAACCCCACAATTGCATAAGCGAACGAAGAAGTGGAACTATCACGATCAACTTGAATCATTTAAGGAATACAATCAATCAGGTAGTAATGTTAATTCCAGAAAATCATCAGGCGTGATAGACAATCTCAATAATGTACCACCTACCTATCGAATGAAAACTATTAAACAACAAATAGACCACAATACGCCAGTGAAGAAAGGTCATATGTTTTATAATCCACAAACAATGAAATGGGAAGGTAACGAAAAAGTTCTACAAAAATTTGATGAAGTAGACTCAAATAATAACAATCCACTGTTAATAAAAAAGAATTCACAATATGAAAAATTAGAGAACATGAAATTAAGGTCAAATTCTCAAAAACCTGAAATCGTCGGTAACATGGTATTTGATGAAAAAAATTTAAGATGGGTCAGTATTCACGAAGAAGAACCAGATCCATTTGCAGGCATCAGTGATATAGCCCCATTGAAATCCAAGAAAAGCTATCGTTCTCCATTTTTGCGTTCACAAAGTCAAATCAATCCAAACTCATATACAAGAAATGGAGTGCGTAATCCCAATCTAAGAAAATACCATTCTCTAAGTGTGAGAAAAAGCAAAAATAACCTTTTTGAGACAAGTGACATTGAAAATGATCCTATCAACTCCATTTTTAATATAAGTTCAAATTTATTAGAGTCCTTCTATCACGAAGAAAATAGGTGGAATAAGAAAGTAAGTAGTTGGTTTATTTTAAAAGGGGAGGACGACGGCGATGGCAATACTCCGCAGAGCGCAAATAATGTCTCCATAACAAATCATGATAACAAGGATTACATGTATGAAATAAGAAAGATGGTTCTCAATTCTACGAGAAATTAGCCATTTTCTCATTGCAGTGTACTTCTTATCAAATTTCGCGTTTCGGGCTTAGCAACATTTAATTGTTTCATATATTTAAAAAAAAAAAATCAATGAAGAGTGAAACTGAACGAAACAGAAAAGCAGCAACAAGTACTAGAGAGATTCAAGTATAAAGCTACATTACCAGCATTTTTGAGCGCAACTAGTTTTATTGTTCTTTGTGTTAGACTATAGCGAACTATAAATTAGACTTCCTATCACATCACTCTTCAAAGTGCAGAGGTGACTCCCAGGTGTAAATGAAATGTTCAACCATGATTGGAAATATACTATTAATCCAAAAAAGTTTACCGACGTAGACCCACTATTATTTCAAAACTTTAAATTTAAAACCATACTCACCTATGTATTTGGAACATGGATTTATATGCTTCTAAAGTTGGCCTTCCTTGCATCTGACTTATACACCTGTATAAAGTTGTTGGCATACAACTCGTGGTCAAACGAAATTGTTAAACCTTATTTATCCTGGAAAATTTCCAAATGGCTGTTTAGTGGATGTATCCTTGCTTCCATCGTTTTGATCATATGGGAAATATACTGTGGTATTAAAATATATAAAACAAGGAATATTGCATTGTGTTACGTTAATAATTTTTCAAGAAATACCTACTCGTTAACTGATTACCCAAAATTTTGCATATTTAATAAAATTTCTTCCCACGATATGTTCCAAAGGTTTGCCTTCTTTGTCTTTTTTGAGTTCAAGGATTGTATTAGTTTACTATTTTGTGATACTCCAAGGCAAGTGATCAATGGACTGACTCTGTGGTCTGTATTAATCACAGCGAATGGCGATAATGATTTGAGCCATCTAGATTCTTTAGAGGGCATAAGTAACAGGATCCAACTAATTGCGAAAACAAACTATGAGGAAGCTGTTATTATTTCATTTATGTTATTTTCTTTCATTGTTTGGGCTTTTTTTATCATCAAATTATTACTTGCGGTAATTTCGTCCGTGTACGTTTACTACAAGATTATACAAAGTCGGGAATTCAGCAGTTTAAGAGAGTACGTTTGCATTACAATAAGCCACCATGTTGATGATCTTATTCAGAAACGAAAGAAAAAGTTTGGTAATCAAGCCCTTTATAATACTCCGTTTTTATCAACCGAGTTTGATGATTTAGATACCTCCAGAGGAGATGATGTCAGCTTGGAAAATATGTTATATACATCAAATGGTGAGAGCAGCAACAAGAATAACTCATTTTCTTTATATGATGAGAATCTCAATAAGAAAAAATCAACTTTCAATCTTTATCAAAACGAATCAAGTACTGAAAGTGAGGTTAACGTATTAGATAAACCAGTTCGACTAACATCTACAATTATAAATGACGATTTCAATGTACATAATTACAAAAACAATCCATACAACAACTTTCAATATCAACAAAGATCTTCTGCTACCGAATTATCAGCTACTAAAGGGAAGTCACAACCACGTTCCAATCATCAAGATTTCAAAAATACTGCTTCTTATGAAAGTAATATTAACAATTCATACAACCCCAGCGATAACTCATCAAAAAGTGGAAACCCATCAATGACTTTGAATACAAGGACACACAATGTCGGTTATAAACAAGATTACTATGCAGCTGTGACCAATAAATCGTTACACTCATCACGCAGACCCAAACCACCACTGTCATTGAATACAAATGGCTCCAATAATGGTGATAGCAATATTATTAGAGATGATAATGTTATCTCATATTACAAAGACGCTCCAGTGGATTTAAAACAGCAACAACAACGATCTCGTGTTTACACACCGGCTAGAGCATATTTTAGAGGGGATGATTTTATTCAATCACCTCCTGAGGATAATTCAAATAATGAACAATTTACCAATAATGAACAATTTTCCCATATCATACCAGTATATAAAAAAAGTTAAATATAACTTTAACACCTTACCATAATTCATATATACTCATTTTATAACTACTACAATATTAGTACTGTGCATTTATCAATCTTTCGTCTGACGGCTCACGCAACCATAGGTGGGGTATATTAATTTACAGGAAGGATTCCTGATGAATTGTAAGGATATTTATTATTATTTTCATTTTCGTTTTCAGGTTGGAAATTGACTTTTACTAACTGAACCTCATTACAATTAAACATGTTGATTTCAAAGATGCCACCAAGACAGTTTCATCATCTCATTGTACTGCCCAGCGTACTGCCATAACTAGAACAACGTTTCACAACGCTTTCATGAATTTTTGAAAATTGGGTACTTCCAGACAATATATTTTCAGCATCCTACAACAGCTTGCAGTCTAAGAATGGCAAATCATCATTATATTTTTTAAAATGTTTGCACTGCTTTATGTGACTACAATAGTTATTCTTGTAAAGGTCTGACTGTGAATAATAAAAGGAAAATTCTTTTATATTGACATTGTTTTATAAATTCCAACAACATCATCTCTTGTTCCTATATTATCTGAAATGAAACAAATAAAAGGACAGACATAACTTTAAGTAAAGGCAGCCATTGATATTTCTTTTGAAAAAGCATATATAAAAGAGACTCGACGGTTGAAATCTATTGAGGGTTAAACTTTGAATTTTGCTGCAGAATAGTTTTTTACAGTGATACCAGAAAAATGATGGTTTAACTGCTAGAATAGTGACTACTAATATAAAATCTACTTATAGCAGTCGCTCTTCTCCTAAATATGATGAACGTTTTGTGCATCAGAGATGTAAGCAGACATTTTCTAAGTCTACACCTGGTCTTTATAATATAAAATATTACGTGACATACATAATTTTTACATCCTTGTCTTTATAAGTGAAAACATTCACTTTTTCCGACGTTCTTTCTTGTGTTGAGGGTCAGTGCACATCTACTGGATGTACTTCAAACTCTAAATAATGTGTTTCTTGCTCATTATTTCCAATAAAATATAATAATCATATATTTTTATATTGAAGAAAAAAAATTCTTTAGTCTTTTTAAATGTGTCTACTGTACAAAAGAATAGTAATGAGACAACATGCCAACAGGTGAAAATATATTAAAATACTTCTTTGAGCAGCTGGCATGTAATAGCAGCTAAATAACATTGATTTACTGACTACGCACACATATTGAGAATGGACCATAAAAAAAAAATCAGAAAGCTCAGAAGTTTTTTGTCCACAGAATGAAAACAGGGCTTCTCCATAATGTATGTTTTATGAGATTTTTGACTCATGACATACCTTGTCTTGTCTAGATTAAAAGTTAAAAAGATAATTTATGTAAATATTGCAAAAGCCCTAATTTTCCTCTCCTCAGACCTCCAGTCTAAATAATGTACTGGTTAATTTCACTGTCAATTAGTGAAATAATTAGTCATAAATAAATGTATGAGTTTTACCATTTGTTTTTTTATATAATAAACACAGATCTTAGTGGAGATTTATAATTTTCCAAAAAATCGAAATATATTTGTTCCATTGGCGTAATGGTAACGCGTCTCCCTCCTAAGGAGAAGACTGCGGGTTCGAGTCCCGTATGGAACGTTATTTTTTTACTTTTTAAATGTACAAAATTTATTGCAATATAAGGAAGCTACTACAACGGTAAAAGTAGTGTATCCTGACATGATTACAATCCCTCTATAACGTAGTTAGGCTTGCTGACACAATCCAATACCGAAATTACTCGAAGACTAACAATAATGATAGTGGACAGAACACTTTTTCTCCTCATATTCTTCAGATTAAGAGAACAAAAAATATTTAACTAGACGGTTCTTAGTGATTTTTCAATATCGAAACTGTGCCAAGAGGACGGATATGCTTCTTTTTTCAGATCTTATGATTCGTATTTCAATATGTTATTACGCTACTACTGGCCGTTTTCCTCATCGGAGAAGAAAATTTGCGATGTAAAAAAAACCCACTTAAAGTTGAATTAAGTAAGTCATCGATTTATTTGGCTGTCGAAAACTTACAAAAAGTACAATCAAACCACTATGAATAATACTGCCAACAAATGTCAAATCTGCGAGCAAAATGAATCGAAGTATAAGTGTCCAAAGTGTGGAATCCGATATTGTTCATTAGTATGCTACAAGAATGCTGAAAAACATAATCATGAAATAAGTCCTTGTGAGGATTCAAGCGACAAAAATATTGAGAATCCTTCTGTTGTAAATGTAAAAGATCCGTCAAAGAATGAGAAGAAATTGGCCACAACTGAGTACAATGATTTGTATCAGAACTGTCCCGAGATCCAGGGCTTGCTGAAATATAATACTGTCAAATTTCACCTAGCAAAAGTATACAAAATATTGTCATCAAGTGGAAACGAGGCCATGAATATGAATAAGGATATGCAAAGACAGCTAGCTATAGATTACTTGAACACATTAAGATATGGTGGCATTCATTATAACGAAGCTATTGAAGAATTTTGTCAAATTTGTTTGGAGAAGTTAGAAGCAAAATAAGTATTAGATAGAAAGATATTGAAAATTAATCAAATAATTATTGTTATCTGAATTATTACTTAAGGATATTGACAAATATTACTTACATTCAATGTTTGACAAAGAATATTACTCTTATAAACGTTTTCTATGAGTCTATATAAAACTAATCCATCCATTAAAGTTGGAAACCCCTCACTTTCAAAGCCTTGCATTAGAAACTGGTAATCTGTATTAGAAGGGAGCGATAACTTTTGAGATGGTAACTGACATTTCGGCTCCAATACTGAACTAGAATAGAAGTGTGCAATAGATAAATATAGTTTACACATATTTCCGACAATTGCATTGTAATTTTTCAAATGATAAAATTCCATTATTTCTTTTTGTGAATTGTAAAATACTTGATTAATATCATTATTGGGTATTTTAACATCACGAACTTTTACACCGCAGTGATAAAGAACTAAGTTTGCGTTTTCAACGAACCCAGCATCGCCTTCTAGTTTTAAGTCACCTTTTGTACCATGAATATCTATAACTAAATTTTTAGAAAATTGTTTTGTTGGTTTACCACCTTTTATTGAACAAGAAACTGGAACGTTACCTTTGATCAATTTACCCTGGAATAATAAATGGTCAGGTACAGCTTTGGTAGCCTTTTCACCTGTCCGATTACCAAATTCATCTATAATTTCTTGTTCGGGGATATTATTAATGATGATTGCATTAATTTGACTAAAATACGAACCGATAATATATTGTAATGTATCTATCGTATGCCCAAAACAATAACTTACTAAGTCTTTACCAAATCCCATCTCATAGAGATACAGTGGGGATCTCTCGAATCGCTGATAACCAAACCAATTACCATTTCCTGCAATTTCAATAGAGTTTATTTCCCCTATAGAACCCTCACTAATTAACTCCTTTGCTCTAATGATATACGGCGATTTCCTACTTTGTAATGATATTATGGTTTGTATTCCTAGTTTCATTGTTTCCTTAACTATAAACTCAGTTTGAGAAATTGAACAGTTCAAAGACCATTCAAAGAAAAGAAACTTTAATGGAGAAGTGTTCTTTTGCTGTGCTGAATTTTTTAAGATTGAAATGACAACATCATAAATTTTAGCGAATGGCATTAATATTACTATCATGTCTACACCCGAGGCATCGGTAAATGACTTCAAAGATGGGTATGCTGTGGCATATTGTAAATTTAATTTTCTTATAATATTTATTGATGAATCGATATCTTTATTATAAATTGCAGTGATTTCAAAACATGAAGAAACTTGTGATATGGCTCTGTAGTGAGTTTTTATGGCAACTTTGTTACTTGAATTTAAACCTATAAAACCAACTTTAATCGGAAGTCTATTAGAAGTCATACCAGATTGTAACAAGTCCTATTTTTAGGTATTGTATTGATATATTTAATATATTTGCGCCAAACCAGACGTATGTGTATGGGAAATAGATGACTTTATAATTCATAAAATGAATATAAGTGAATATACATATATATATATATATATATTGCATTGAAATATTAAGTCATCGCCATTTATTATTTTCAATTTAGGAGTTATCCGAACTGTGTAAGTAACCGCGAGTTGGACTTAGTCAACTCATCTAGAAGACCCTCCTTAAGCAGTGCTTCTTGCATTTGTGAAGAGCTATAGTTGTTGTTCATGAGATATCGAAAATTTTTAACTCTACTGAAAATCGGAACAATGTCGGCCGGTAGTATTCCGTAATCTATTTAAGCAAAGAAAGACTTTTCAAGTCCCTTGATGTAATATATGCGATGATCTGCGTATCGTGATTGGTATTAGCAGTAAAGCAATAAAATGCCAGGTTGTATATAGTCTTTATCTTTTTTGGTTCATTGACATTTTTTGTTTTTTTGAAATTGTGGTTTGCATTGTGTTGGGATGAGTATGTTTATTAGTGTTTGATAACTCTAAATTATTGTTGGATACGCTTAGGCTCAGTTCCGACTTAATAGCTGTTGTCTTGGCTCCAGTATTTGATGCATCGTTTTTGGATTGTAATTCAACTTGCCTTCTATTATGCAAATGCATCTTCTTTCTTATCTTGCTGTTTGTTATCGTCGATGTAGATTGTTCTACACTTAATGGCGGCATGGACAATCTAAATTTTGGAGAGTTACAATTTTTATTTTTCTCAAATTCAAAATCATATTTATTGGAATCAGGCAGCTGACTTGTTGCTGTAGTCGTCGTTACGATTGGAATCGTATTTTTACTCGAAATGGTGTCAGATCGGGTAGCTAGTCTATCATTTTTCTGTTTCGAACACCAAGCATGAATATCTTCTACGGAATTCAATTTCCCATGCTCTATCAAATAAGAGATATCATCAAGGCAGTCGATATAGCCTTGATGTCTCAATAGTGAATTCTTTTCGTTCGCTACTCTATATAATTTTGTTACAGCATTTGCAGCAATTTTAAATTCCTGTGAAAGCTCATTACCGAGTGATTCAATCGCTTGTTTTGTTGGGGGTTGTTCAGGTGGCAGGCTCGATTCCAGTGACTCGAGACGTTCCATGCTAATATCTTATGGTTGTATATGTATATTCACTTAATAAGCAGTGGTTTTCATCTCATCGGATCTTATCAGCTTTTTTATTTTTATTCCAAAAATAAAAACTACTTAAATCGCATAACACGAAATTAAATGTAAACTGTTGTTTCAAGTAAAATAGGATATATTTGGTCTATCGTAGTTGATATCATTAATTTGAATCCCTAAACTATAGTAAAATATAATTTACAGCGTATTTGACAAATTTCTAGAAAAAAAACATCTCCCGGGGGCGAGTCGAACGCCCGATCTCAAGATTTCGTATTTAAATTACAGTCTTGCGCCTTAAACCAACTTGGCTACCGAGAGATTATAAGTATAACTTTTGGGTTCTTATTTTGCCATCATATGTGGGAATAAAAGGAAAGTTAAAGGTGCTGGTGAATAATTTGAACATCCACTACTTGATTAATCGTTGTTCCAAATGTCACTAATCAATTCTATAGGTTGTGTTGTCATGCATTATTATTTGAATTGTATGACGTTCTAACTGAGCATTACTGGTAAATAATGTAGAATTTAAGGGGGACATATTTATGGGATTGAATTTAGTAGTAAATTAATTGATATTTTCTTTATTAAGGCTGTGGAAAATAATATGCTATTTATTTTTCCTGTCTTTTATTTTAGTTATAAAGATTCGGGTTTTTTAAAAAATACAAAAAAGTATATAAATTAAAATACATTTTTTATCAATTCATAAACCTCTAGATTATAGCCTGTTTACATTCATTTTTTATCCATTCAAAATCTTGCAGAAATGTTGGTGAGAAATGAACATACTCGACATTAAATCTGTCATTTTTTGTAACAATACTTATTGTTATACAGATAAAAGAATACTTCCCATTTAGTTACTTATTTGATGTTTCTGTCAAACATATGTGACAAACCTAATCTCTTAGAATAATCTGTAATGCTTCCTGTATTTTACTCGTTACACTGGATAGAACATGTTTCAGACTGAACCATTATAAGGTCAATGTAATAATAGATACATGGATGTGTTTCTTGTTTTATAATAGTAGATGAAATATATATATTAGCTAGCTGTTTAACATTACAATATGTAAGCAACCATCGCTAGGGTTGATATATTCTTTTAATGTTAAGTACTAAAAGCTAAAAGTTAATGCAAATATCTCATACAACTGTGCTCAAAATAGTCCTTTCGTTTAAGTCTGGCATAGAGTAAAAACGTTTGGGAAGGCAACTGAAGCAAACTTCTCCCCTCGAATTTCTTGCCAGTACCAGATGATTTACTCTCATGGCCCTGTAGTTAAAGGACACAATTATATTTTAAAAAAAATAGTCACATAATAATGGAAGCTTTCACTCAGGTTATGAGAATAATAATAGAAACTGACCATTAAAGTATATAAAAGTCTCAAATACGCTATCTTTTTATTATCGAATTAGCCGTACCAAAGCTGCAAAACTTACTTTTTGAGTGGAGTTACCTAATCTACTGAAATAAAGTTCCACAAACCAAGATAATTTTGAATGTCATATGACAGCATCTGAGAATTTGAATGAAGAATTTAATTTTTAAAGGTGGTACCGACACCAAGGGCAGCTTTAAGAATACTTACAATAACTAAGAGTATTGACAAATGTCTAGAAGATTTTCAACTTCATAAACAATGTCAGCATACTATTATGATCTGAATACCACCAAATCACTAGCACACATACATCAAGTAATATTGAAGCTACGCATCAATCAATACAGCAAAAATATCTAGTTTCAACCAACCGAACCTATATATATGACATCTATTTCAGCAAGCATCAGACCTGTCTACACGACCTTCCACACAGGGGAATCCATCACCTCTGGCACTTGAAATAACTTATAATTTAACCACCCCACGCCCATACTTAACGCGAAGAAAACTTCCAACAAACGACGAATAAAACGCCTAATATAGCTAAGTTAACAAGAACCATTAAGCAGCAAGGACTGAACCCCACGAACTGAACATGAACATGACCCGTGGTAGATTACTCCTTATAGAGGGACTTGATAGGACAGGTAAGTCTACACAATGTGCCAAACTCCTTGAACGTCTTCCCAACGCTGAGCTAATTAAGTTTCCAGATCGTTCCACTACGATTGGTAAACTGATCAACGAATATTTGATAAATAAAGATTTCAATTTACCAGATCAAAGTATTCACTTGTTATTCTCGGCCAACCGTTGGGAATTGGCGGAACATATTAAAAAGACGTTGCTGAGTGGTCGTGATATTGTACTGGACAGATATGTTTACTCTGGTGTAGCTTATTCTGCTGCGAAGGGAATTGAGGGTATGGACCTTGAATGGTGTCTACAATGCGATAGAGGGTTAATTAAACCTGATCTTACAATATTTCTTGTAAATAATGCCAGTAACACGGACAGAGATGGTTTCGGTGATGAGAGATACGAAATAGTTACATTTCAAGAACAAGTCAGGACCAAATTCTATGCCATGATAGATGGCGACGATAGTGTCAAGACTCTTGACGTTACAGGTAAAGGTATCGAAGCCGTAAGCGAAGACGTATGGACTGTAGTACAAGAGAACAATGACGTTCCCCACGAAACATTCCGATATTTTTAGAAATATGTTATATAATACGTATATATAATATAAACACTTTTCCTCAAATGATTTTATCCCTCAAACAACCGAGAATCCCTGCAGCAATTTGGCCCCCGTTGCCCCCACATTCCCGCTAGACTATGCTGTATTGAATGAGGTGGCAATGCTACTAATACTTTAAACCTCCAGGTGACCAAGCAACCATCTCGACGGGTGCGCCAGTCCTTGTCATTACCATCGATCAACAAATGTCTCTCTTCCTCTCTTGGTTATTTATTTATTATTATTGAAAACCTTCCTTGATTATGTTAGCCCGTTCTTTCCGCAAACCGAAAAAAAAAAATCGCAAGTTATATAATAATATCGAAAATAAAACAAACCCCCCTTAACCTTGAACTTCAAGATCCAAGTAACAAAAGAGACTGATAGAAAAGAGATACGTTTAGTAATGGTTTCAGACGCAAACGCACCACATAGGAGCCCTTCAGTGAGTGCGCTAAAATTGTTGGGTAAAAAATTAATAGGTTCAAAGACCCATGAGAATCAAACTTCATTGCTTGATAATTCCTCCGGAAATGGAATCACTCCGTTGAGAAAGAAACCTTCTTCACCAGGATCTGCTACTTCCTCGGTGGCAACCAGCTCCGGAGGTCGTCACAGATCTCCTTCGTTGTTTAGTAGGAAAGGTAATGCTGCTGGAAGTAATCCACCTACTGTTCATCCAGTTAAATCTACCGCTGCGTTGGCTAATTTGATGGCTCACAGCAGTAATCCGTTTATCAAGAAAGAACCACAGGAAAGTGATAGTGGGAGTGAGAGTGCTAGTACTGAAAATGAAGACGAAAGTAGCGATGACAATCTCGAGATTGAGACAAGTGAAAAACATCGTCGTAAACACAAACCACACGATGCTCAGGAGAAAAATCACCGTCATCGTGCAGAGACTGTATCTGCCACGAATTCCATTGGAACCAAAAAAACTTTGGCGTCACCTCCTACTGGTAATCCACCACTTAGAAATTATCATACACATCATCATTTACCCCAAAGATCTAGAAGTTTTGCATCTCATATCAATAACAATTTAACCATGTCCAGTATGGGTGCAAGTAATGATAGAAATATAATTTATAATCCATATGGTTTAAATCCTAATGCACCAAGTAGACCTGGTACCGCTTATATCGATACAGGTCACAACGCAAACGATAATGATTTAAGTTTTTACTTACACGATGGTAATGAAAAGATTAGAATGTTACCATTACCAATTGCTGATCCAAATGATTATTTACCAGATTCAATGAAACAATATAGTATTCATTTAAGTGATAATTTTACCTTCGATAGAGATAATAAAACTATTGGTTCAGGTGGTTCAAGTGAAGTTAGAAAAGTCAAATCAATATTCAGACAAAAAGATATTTACGCTTTAAAGAAGTTAAATATGATTTATCATGAGACCCCAGAAAAATTTTATAAAAGATGTTCAAAAGAGTTTATCATAGCAAAAGAACTAAGTCATCATATTCATATTACCAGTACTTTTTATTTAGTTAAGGTACCAACAACAACTTATACAACCAGAGGTTGGGGTTTCATTATGGAATTAGGTAAATGTGATCTTTTCCAATTATTAGAAAGAACAGGTTGGAAAAATGTACCATTATCAGAAAAATTTTGTATTTTCAAACAGATTTGTAACGGTGTGAAATTTATGCATGATAATGGTATCGCTCATAGAGATTTAAAACCTGAAAATGTTTTATTATCAAAGGACGGTATCTGTAAATTAACGGATTTTGGTATCTCAGATTGGTATCATCAAGAAGCACATAATTTTGATTCACCTATAAAGACATGTCAAGGTATGATTGGTTCACCACCTTTTACTCCTCCAGAAGTCATGTATTTTGATTCAAAGAAGCACTATCCAGAAAAGTATCAGAAACCGTATAATCCATTAGGTATGGATTGTTACGCCTTAGGGATCATGCTATTTACACTTGTTAATAATATAATCCCATTTATTGAGTCTTGTAATATGGATGCCAGATTTAGAGAATTTGAAAATTCATATGAGAATTTTATTAATTATCAAAATAAGACTTTTAGAGAAAAGAATTCGCATAAAGCTGGTCCTGGTGCAGAATATAGTCTAGCAAGAAATTTTCAAAATACAGATGCCTCAAGAGTTGCATGGAGATTATCTGATCCAAATCCAACGACTCGTTACACCATGGAAGATTTATACAACGATCCATGGTTTATTAATATTCAAACATGTGTTGATCCTGATGATCATGATTATATAGTTAAAGCACCAATAATCAAAAACAGTACGTCGAATCCAGGTGAACCACCTGAGGATCTATCGGTAAATGATACGGCCAGCGTTTTATCTGTATCTACGATAGAAGTTGAAAAAAATAAGACGGTGCCAGTTATTAAACCAAGATCAATGGTGGAAATTGCAGAAACACCATTAAAGGCAATTAAAAAATCAGATTGTGATGCAACGAAAGTTGTGAAAGGTGTACAAAAACACTCTAAAAAGATTATAAAGACTGCCACGAAACCTTTGTTATCTGCTACAGGTTATGACAATAAGGGACCAAAAAATAATGAGAATGTAACAACACCAACCAAAGACACTGACACTGACAATCTACCAGCTGGAAACCTCGATACAGTAGATTCTCTGCTGGATAAGCCTACGCCAACAGATTCTCTCATTGAAGAGAAAGAAAAACAAGTTCCAGCAATTGCGAAGGAATTAAGTCAAGTGTCACTTGACAGTTCCAGTTCGAAACAATCCTCACAAGTGCCATTATCCAAGAAAAAACTTATTGTGCATCACCATTTGGATGTCTCTACAAGTGTGACCTCATCGATGTCAATGCGTTCAATAGGCTCCCGTTAACATTAATATGTACAATATATACAATAATATTATTTATAATTCTTTTTTAATTCAATTCACAGTATCAAAAACGTGCATGTTTTTGTATTTTTCTTGAAAATCAACAAATCAAAAGAAAAAAAATAAAAAAAATATAAAAGCGAGAACGTTTCCACACGTGGATATCACGTTTTCAGACCACTAAACAACAAGAATAACAAGAATAGCATGGAAAGTATGGATAATAGTTCAGAGGATCATCCTAATAGACTACAGCAGGAGTATGACGAGCTTCAACATCTTAATCCCCTTAAGAAGCAAAAGACTGATGGTTTAAAGAGCGAGTCGAAGGAAGGCCAGGGTCATGTGATTTCGGAGGATACTAATATAGATTCTGCTCTGCTTAATGAGGATGAGAATCCCAGTCAACAACAGAACAGTGCTGATAACAACAATAGAACGGATGATAATGGTGCTGCTGCTGCTGTAGCAGCTGCCGCAGCTGTGGTGGCTTCTTATCATGATTTGTTGCATGCAGAGGGGAATGACGGCGATGACGATGACCAAGTCGAAGTTGATGACGATGTGAATGTGAGACTGGACGACGATGAGGGTTCAAACGATGTTAATAAAGGTACAACCTCTGTACATAACAATGAACGGATGATTCATCAACAGGATATGAGTGCCAATGTCGGTGGTGGCATGGAGAAGAGTCATACAGATGAAGAGGTCGAGAGTAGTACAAACGACTCGCTGTCTCAAAATGTCAACGTTCATGGTTCCGACATCAAACTATCTAATGATGACCAAAGTCCTTCATCAATGGTTGTCGACATTGATGACCCAAGTAGAAGATTAGCCTCACGCAGAGGTCGCAAACCTGCTCCTGTGTCTGGTACCGAGGAATGGAAACAACAAAGAAAGGATTCACATAAAGAAGTTGAAAGACGTCGTAGAGAAAATATTAACACAGCAATCAACTCACTCAGTGAATTGTTACCGGTGAAAGAATCAAGCAAAGCTGCGATTCTATCTCGTGCTGCAGAATATATACAGAAACTAAAAGAAACTGAGAACGCAAATATCGAAAAGTGGACTTTACAGAAATTGTTGAGTGAACAAAATGCGTCTCAATTAGCCACTGCAAATGAAAAATTACAAGAAGAATTGGGTCATGCTTATAAAGAAATCGATTATTTGAAACGTCAATTAAAAAAACATGGCGTTCTTGAGTCTAATTCTGATTCAAATTCTAATCAAAACGACAAATAAGGAAAAAACAACAACAACAAAAAACTACTCAACACATTGTACTATTCGTTCAAAAAATTTATAATATAACTACTGCGATAAAACAACACACTTTATGTATATATTGTCTCGGTTTCAAAATATATAGTTCTACATATGTCCTTCAGTTATGTTTACAGTGCCTTTGCAAAACAAAACCGTTCAAGTATATCAACTAAAAGAACGAATTGCCAAGACAATTTGGTACATAACTCCTTGCATAATGATAAGATGCATATACAATAATGTCCCTACATTACTTGTACGGCTTAGTTTGAAAGATTTGCCCTTTAAAAAATTGGCGTTTTTCAATTTTCTTCTGACAAAAAATTGCCGTAAAAATTCACAATGGTAGGAACCTGCAGCAGTTTATCAGATTTGTAAACGACGAGAAGGTGAATCAAATAGTCAATATCAAAACGCCAATAAAACTTTATTCTCCTCCCACACTTCGGCTTATACTAAGAGTTTTAAGCCACCAGATTAGTTAGTAATTTGAGTTAGGATTCAAGGTGTTTGTAAAACAGCTATAACTGCTCGTTCAAGTCCATATTTCTGCATTGTGATATTCATTTCGTTAATACTTAAAAAGATAACATAAACTCACATTTTTTTCGTATCAAATCCTTATGAGGCACTTATAAATACTTGATCACTAGCACATATTATTATAATAACAAGGAAACGGAACAATCATCACATAGCATGTCATTTAGGCCAAAATCTTTATTTTTACAGAGACCTATTTTATTCCTTGCCAGAAGATTTGGTCAAAAGAATATTAGGCGAAAACTAACTTTCTTTCTACTGATATACGCACTAGTGTCGGTCATATACTTTGCACGGTTCTCTGATGATAGTTACAACCACCATCTTAGTATTATAAGACCTTTTTTTGCATTTTTACCTACGGCTTTATTTCAGCCATCGAGAATAGCATTCCCATATAATGCTGCTGATGCAGCTAGATTATTTCAAAAGATCTACTATGACACGTCAGCAAACTGGATAGATAAGTATTATTTGAATGAAAATTTACTTACTCAACAATATGGTCCAAAGAAAGGGACTCAACTAGTGTCAATAGATGATTTGGAGTTCTATGATAGTGATCCAAGGTTAATTTGGTCAGTATACTTACATCATTTACTACATGACGATCAGATAAAGCAAGATGTTAAATTACCCTTTTCATGGTACGATTTTGCAGATTTTCACGATTATAACAAGCTAATTTCAGTCAAGGATCTATATAAGGATAATTTAACCTGTGATATCTTTTTCAATCCAGTTCTTGATAAAGAGTTGTTAGAGGCAATGGAAGATGATATCCATTTAAGCTTATTTTATTCAGAAAGACCTAAATATGATGACAATTTTTGGTATAAAAGCCTCAGTACTAAACGGAAGATTAATAATGTAAATGAATTTTGTCATATTGAAAAAGAAAGAGATGAACCGGTAAAATTCAATCTACCACTTAATGTGACTAAACATCACTCAAAAGTGAGACCTGAGGTATACCAGTTACAATCCCGAAATTTTTTATTAAATAACGAAAAGCATCCAATATCAGTAACTTTTCTGGAAGGTGATCTGGCAGCATATCGTATTGATGTTGAGCAGGAAAATAGTTCTAATATCATTCAATCTGGTCTGTTACAAAACATGATAACAAAAAAACAACAAGAAGAGTTAGCTGCCTTGGATGAGTCGAATAAAGCTTCCGGAAACGTATTATTTGATCATAACAATTTGTATGAGGAGTTTTTAGCCAGTGATGTCTCTCAAAAAAAATTCAAAATTAATATTCCAGACATAGATAGATCAATCTATGAACAGAATTTAATTCATCTATCAGCAGATGATTTTGTATTTGATTCAAAGTCAAAGATTAAAGAGCTTGAATCAAAGCCTGATACCGAATTATCACCACACGATTTGAATTATTTACATAGCTTACAAAATTCAATTAAAATAAATCCTGCATTAGCCCCCAAATACTTTTCAGAATGTGGTGACATTATTCAATTCAAAAGCATGGGTCATCATAGAGATGAAAGATTTTTTAACGGAGCTCTAATATATGATGGAACACAATATGCAAATCGACTAAACTCATTAATTAGAACTTACCAAAAATTCGTCAAAGCAAATGGGCTTATATCATGGCTGTCTCATGGTACATTGTACGGGCATTTATACAATGGCCTAACATTCCCTTGGGATAATGATTTTGATTTACAAATGCCAATTAAGCATTTGCACTATATGAGTCAGTATTTTAATCAAAGTTTAATTCTAGAAGATCCAAGGGAGGGCAACGGCAGATTCCTGTTAGATGTTGGCACTTCTATTACAGTAAGAACTCATGGTAATAATAATAATAATATCGACGCTAGATTTATTGATATTGATTCTGGTCTATATATCGATATCACTGGTTTAAGTGTGTCAACCGATGTTTTAGCCGTTGGTAAGATAGACATCTTCAGTAAGGAATACATTGACCAAATCAAAAACACCCCTGAAATTAAAAATCCTTCTGATGCGGATCTTGCAAGTATTACAGAAGTTGGTGAAGGCTTTGCAGCAATGAATATCGAAGAATTAAGGGAGTATGTTAGAAGCCATCCTGATGAATTTGACAGTGAAACAAAAAAAAAGATTAAAAAAATATATAAAGATGAATTTTACGAATTACCAAACTCAAACTCTCCGTCAAAAGGTTTAAATCCAGCTCAAAGATATTTATTCAACAAGAAATTGAATGTTTTTAATTGTAGGAACTGGCACTTCAGCTCATTGGACATGCTGTCACCATTGTCAAATTCAATGTATCATGGTGTTACTGCATTAACACCTCATAAAATCATAACTTCATTAAAGGTTGAATATGATGTACCAGCATCTTATCTATTCACTGTCTACCAGGGAAAAGTATTTTTACCTCAGTTGAGTTGCTGGGCATCTTTCCCTGTTGTAAAGAATGCAGCCAATATTAACGAAATAAATCCAAATCTTGCCAAAATCAATTCTCCGTTGAACGCATTTAATTTTAGTGATTTATTTTCATTGCTTAAAAATATGTTAAAGAATGGCGACAACAGTTTCTTTGCAGGATTTTTTAATGCATTTGAAATGATTACATATCGTCGTAAAGAGTTAGAAATTGAGTTCGATGAAGTGATGAATGTTGATGAGAAACAAAAATATCTAACGATCTTAAGAGAAAATTATAGTAGACATATAAAATCACCAGGAAAGGATCCTTTGTTGTATGACTACGAAATGAGGATATGGAGAGGCTACAAAGATAGTACTATTAATAATGAAAAGGAAATAAAAGATATCATCGATAATGTCCAGGAAGAAGAATTACAAACAGTTTGGAAACTACTTGCTAACGTTTTTGAACGTCAATTTTTTGAGAGACTCAATGGAGATATTCCAAAGCTAGATAAAGTCGGTTTAGATTTATTTGATACTGCTGTGGGTGACGGCAAGGGTATATTCGAAAGTGACCCAAATATTAGCTCCTAATCGAATTGATAGAGCCTACAAATTTGATATATATGTATATATATATATATATAACCATACATATCACTCGTTTATTTCAAAATTAACATCCCGCATTATGACACCCTCGTAACCTTTGCCTAAATTACCTAGTAATTCCACACTTAAATTTGTGGAATCTAATCTTAAATTATCATCCCTTTCAGAGTCCTGAACATTATTTTCAAATTCTTCTTTACCATTAAATTTCAAGAATCCTGAACTTCCTGCAAATATTGTGTTCTCACATTCTACCCCACATCTATTGGCCATCAATACGAGAGCATTACTGCCAGCAAATTCCCAGTATTTCCTTAGCGAAGCGCCCATATAAGAGTTTTTTTTGGAGTTAGATGGATCTTGGAAATATTGATTAAGTACCCTGTTTTCAAACCAATATTTTCTAATATTTAATTGTAAAAACGGTAAAAACCTAAGTATCCAATAATTAACATTTGACATATCAGGGCTATCTAACTCTGTGTAGGCTGTATTGATCTTGTAAGAATTTTTACCAATTCTTTCTGTAGTATTATCATTATTTATATCTATTTGAAATTTAGATTGAGATCCCCAAAAAGGCAAAGACTGAGATTTTAAATTTTCTTGAATACCATTTAATTTCTCTTTAATTTCACGATCAGTATCATAATCATAATCACGTTTAGTCACTGACGATGAATGCAGCCATGCCATGGGACAAATTATCAAATTTGTTTTTTTATCTATATTGAAACTTGCAAACTCAAATTCATTAAACGGCGCCTCAAACTTATACGGACTCAGATCCATACATATACCAATCGATGTATTTAAAGTTACATCAATAGGTTTTGAGTCATTGATTCTAGTACCTCTTTGTTTAAATGTTAGAGGGAAATTTTGAAATTGTTTTGGATTTTCTTTACATTGCCAATTTTCTTCAGTATCATAAAGAAACGATTTTCTGTAATTGAATATAAGTTCACCTTTTGGAGAAATGACTATGGCAGAGTTGTATAAATTGTCGGTTGAATCATCTGCTTCTCTCTCTGGATATCCTATAACTGTGTAGCAACCAAATAATTTAGATACCTTTTTAGCCAAATCAAATGATGGTCCCTTATGAGCGACAGATGTATATGGCAAGATATGTTCTTTTGAATGGAAACTGTAACCTGTTAGAGCAAACTCTGGAAATACTATAAGATCAGGGTTTCTATTTTGTGGTTTCAAAGCCAGTTCATCCTTAAATTTGTTTAGTAACGACCATGTTCTTGTAATATTAGTCTCCAGATGACCAATCTGTGGATTCAATTGAACTAAGGCGATTCTTAGATCTACTAGAATTTTAGAAGTTTGAGCCATTGAGAAAAAAATCTAGAAATAATAACTGTTTTGGTCTTGATACCTCCTTCACTTCACGTTTGTTTGATAATAGTTCTTATCAATCAAGAGACTTACAGTATTATTGTTTCTCTAAAACTGATAAACCCATTCACCGCGACTTTAGTACGCCTTACTTAAAGTACTTCTAGCGTTGATGTAAAACAAGACAAAGCCTAGAGAGCTGCTTTATATACAAAGGATATAGTAAAAGGAGATTAAGGATGTTATTTGACGAAGGATACAACCGTCGTGACTGCAACATAGAGGAACGTGAATATAAAGCTCTGAATATCGATGCTAGGGGCCAGTTTGTCACACCCACGATTCCAGCGATCAACAATGTGGTAGAGAAAGATACAAGTGAAACCGAACCCACTATCACTGATCTAATGAAGCATATCGAACAGAGTAAACAGAACGAGCCAGAAATTATATCGGATGTTTACGATCGTAAGAACCAACTAAGCTCGTTGATCCGAAACGCACAGAAGAATAAGGAAGCCCTGGACCGTCGTAACGAACACATTGCCAAATCAAAGCAAGCTTCCCAAAGCAGATACGGCTGGTAAAAAGCCCCACTCAGTTACAGACTACTCTGCCATTGAACATTGTTCGTTATACTCTCCCATAAGTCGTTTTTAACGAGGCGTAAAATTTTTCAGTCTTCATTAAAATTAAAATTTTTCAGCGCATCGAAAGATTTTAATGAATTATTTTGCTATAAAGATGATTATTAGATGAGATAGAAATATAAACGCTCGATACACCATATCACTACTGCATCAAGATGTCTGTTGTTGGCTCCCTTATATTTTGTCTAGACTGTGGTAACTTATTAGATAACCCAAGTACCGTACAAACCGCAGACATTGAATGTTCACAATGCCAGGCTAAATATCCAAAATCCAAATTCTCGAACTTAAAAGTTGTCACCACAACAGCAGAAGATGCTTTCCCATCAGCACTGAGGTCCAAGAAGTCTGTTGTGAAGACAACATTGAAGAAGAACGAACTTGGTGAAGGTGCTATCATTAAGGAAAAGTGTCCAAAATGTGGTAATGATGAAATGCACTATCACACCTTGCAATTGAGATCTGCAGATGAAGGTGCTACTGTGTTCTACACCTGCACATCCTGTGGTTACAAGTTCAGAACCAATAACTGATCGTCATCACATATCTTCCTCTCGTTTGTACTCTGCCCACTCCCCACACATATATAGACAAACACATGCAAAACACAAACACAACGCAACAATAACAACAACAACAACAACGCTATGTAGATATACATCTCAATAGATATTATAAATCTCAAATAATAACTGTATAATAAAAATATTTTAGTATGTCGTATTCTATGATTTTTGTAACGAAAAATTTAAAAGTAGAAAAATTTTGGAATATAAAGTTATATAAGAAGAAAGTGGCGAAACGAATTCAACAAGATTTGAACATCCATAAGCAAAAGAAAACAGCTACCATGTCTCATATGCCCTCCCAACCCATGGAAATGCCAGATTTGTCCAATGCTATCGTTGCCCAGGATGAAACAGGTAGACCGTTCATTATTGTCAAGGATCAAGGTAACAAGAAAAGACAACATGGTGTAGAAGCCAAGAAATCCAATATCCTTGCCGCCAGATCTGTTGCCTCAATTATTAAGACCTCTTTAGGTCCTCGTGGTTTGGATAAAATCTTAATTTCTCCAGACGGGGAAATTACAATCACTAATGATGGTGCAACCATTTTGTCTCAAATGGAATTAGATAATGAAATTGCTAAGCTATTAGTTCAATTGTCAAAATCTCAAGATGAAGAAATTGGTGATGGTACTACAGGTGTTGTTGTTCTTGCAAGTGCACTTTTAGATCAAGCTTTAGAATTAATTGAAAAGGGTATTCATCCAATTAAGATCGCCAATGGTTTTGACGAGGCTGCTAAACTAGCAATTACTAAATTAGAATCCACTGCTGATGATGTAGCCTCAAATAAAGCTCTTTTAGAAGAACATTTGTTCAAAGCAGCAAGAACTTCATTAGGTTCCAAAATTGTATCCAAGAATCATGATAAATTTGCTAAAATGGCTGTAGAGGCTGTTACAAGTATATTGGATGAAAAGAGAAAAGATGTAGATTTCGATATGATTAAATTACAAGGCCGTGTTGGTGGTTCATTAGATGATTCTACCTTAATCAACGGTGTCATATTGGATAAAGATTTTTCTCATCCACAAATGCCAAATGAAGTTTTACCTAAAGAAGGACACAATGATGTAAAATTGGCTATTTTAACTTGCCCATTTGAACCACCAAAACCAAAGACTAAACATAAATTGGATATCTCTACCGTTGAAGAATATGAAAAATTACAAACTTATGAACAAGATAAATTTAAAGAAATGATAAACTATGTTAAAGAAGCAGGAGCTGACGTTGTCATATGTCAATGGGGTTTTGATGATGAAGCTAATCATTTATTATTACAAAATAATTTACCTGCCGTTAGATGGGTTGGTGGTCAAGAATTAGAACAAATTGCAATTGCCACTAATGGTCGTATAGTTCCTAGATTCCAAGATTTATCAGCAGATAAATTAGGTTCATGTTCAAAAGTTTATGAAATGGAATTTGGTACCACTAAAGATCGTATGTTAGTCATTGATCAAACTACCTCTACTCATGATTCAAAGACCGTTACATGTTTAATTCGTGGTTCTAATAAAATGATTGTCGATGAAGCTCAACGTGCTTTACATGATTCATTATGTGTTGTACGTAACTTAGTAAGAGATTCTCGTGTTGTTTATGGTGGTGGTGCCGCTGAAGTAACTATGTCAATTGCTGTCTCTGAAGAAGCTGATAGACAAAGAGGTATCGATCAATATGCTTTCCGTGCCTTTGCTCATGCATTAGATACAATTCCAATGACTTTAGCAGAAAATTCTGGTTTAGATCCAATTAAAACTTTGTCAACTTTAAAAAGTAAACAAATCAAAGAAAATATTTCTACCGTTGGTGTGGATTGTTTAGGTAATGGTACAAATAATATGAAGGACTTATTTGTAGTAGACCCTTTTATTGGTAAGAAGCAACAAATCTTGTTAGCTACACAATTATGTAGAATGATTTTAAAGATCGATAACGTTATCATAAGTGGGAAAGATGAATACTGAAAAAAAAAATGTAGAATAATAAACCAAAAAACAAAACAAAAATCATATCATCATAACAACAATTCATTGTAGCATATATTTTCATATAGATATATAACCATATTAATAAATAAATATTACATCTTCGTAACTTACAAAGAAAAAAAACATTCATAAATCAATTATCAAGTTCGCCGGAATATATGGCAATTACTTCTTACATTTAAGATACATTTATAAATTCATTTTTCTATTATATAAATTTATACATTTCATAACATTTTTTCATACAAAAAAAATTTATTTAAAATTATCATATTTATACCATATTGAATAAACTGAAATTTCTAACAATTTCTGGACCAATCTCTTCATAATCTTGTTTTGTATGACAATAGCTTTTGAATTCAGCAGTTTGTGCTAATAAAGAACCACCGAACCAAACCGCATTTCTTTGTTTTCTATGTGAGATAACTGAAACGTCAACACCAGTAGATTTTGTACCACTTAGTGCTTCACTTTGAGCAATTCTATTGTTGACAATTGATTTTATATCTCTTTGTAAACGACGACCAAAATCTTTAAACATTGTTGAACCACCTGATAAAACAATATTATTATACAAACCTTTACGAACATCAATTGGACAAGCTTGAATAGTTTGATCGACAACTGTAGGTAAAGGTGTTAAGAAGTCGGATGAAGCAATCTCTGGATTGAAGAAAATTTCTGGAGCTAAAAATCTTTCATAACCAACATCAACAACTTTTTTTTGTGTTTTTTCTTGATTTTCAACAATAAATTGTGCAAATTTCTCTGAATCTCTATCAAATTTATTAAATTCTTTAACAATATCTGGACAAACGTAACAATAATCCTGTTTGATACGTTCCGCAGTTCTTAAAGATGTATCAGCTTCACCACGTTCCCTTAATAATGATTGAATGAAAAGTGTAATATCTCTACCTGCAATTGGAATATTTTTAATAGCAGAACCAATGACAAAACCTTCTGCCACAGGAATAACATGTGTTACACCATCACCAGAATCAATAACTGTACCCGTTAAAGATCTATCAGTGACTTTTGATGATGTCCATGATGCAGCAAGTGCCAAGACAGCTTGGACAGCAATATATAAACCAGCACAGTTAAAGGATTCGAAAAAAATTTCTGCTACCTGTTCTCTGTTTTCAGGTGGGTTTAATGGTGGTTCGGTAAGTAAAAAGAAATGATCCTCTGGTTCGGTTCTTAGATATTTAAAGATAGAATTTTCCCAAAATCTTTCCATATGATCCCAATTTTCTACTTGACCATGTCTAATTGGGTAACTTAAAGAATAAGAAGGTCCCTGAGATGCTATCAATGCTTCATTACCAATGTAAAAATCTAAATCTTCAGTACCTCTTTTACCTGCTAAGTTATTCGATAACAACATATTTGAATTCAAATTATTAAACGAAGTAGCAGAGGTAGAGTTACCAAAATATGGATTAGAGGAACCTCCAGTACTTGCCGAAGCACCAGATGCCGTACCTACAGTTTTCTTCGAACTAGTTGAGGTACCTTGAGATGTAGCAATTGCAGTTGGAAAAATCCATGATGGAGAGTCATTACCGGCAAAACCTAATTTCGTTAAACCGGTACCATTATCCATAACAACAGCAGGATTATTTAAATATGACATCTTGATCTTAGTTGTGTATATATATATTTTTTTGTTAAAATCAATTGAATTACGTAACCTTAATTCAGCTCAATTCAATTCCACCGTTGTAAAAGAAGCAAATGCAGTAAACACGTAAATTTCAAAGTGGTTAGAAACACCAAAATTCAAAGTATTTAATAACTGTTTTTATTGTAAATCACTGCACTGGCCTCACTCTACCACTATTATTTATTACCTTTGCATGGAAAGGGGCCAAAATCGAATCTCATAATAATTTTTCCCACTTTGAAAAATGATTGAAAAATTGTCGTTACCCAGACAACTAGCCCTACAACTAGCCCTAACCTTGGATTTTAGGGTTTTCAAAATGTATACACCAACCCTAACTAAATTATAAAATGAACCCTAAGAGATATGTAAACCCTAAACATATGGGTTTTTTCATTCTTGTGAGATTTCAATATCGGAGATTTTCAAAATATTAATATTACATACTAATATTATGTATAGATTTCATAAGGTATTTGATACCATTCCAGTGTGGAAAAGGGATAGATACAAGTTCCCTTTTAAATAAAAAAGGCTTTAAATATATTGGAATTTACTTATTATTCCATTTTACTTATTATTACATCCAAAAATTAAATTAAAGATTTTCATTGATAGAGAGAAACATCTACACAAGGTCGAAAATTAAATTGAAAAAACCATAACAATTAGAACATGACGTACTCTCAAGATAATACAAGATTGTACGATGTCAGTAGCAGTATAAATCCTGGAAGTGTGCAACTTAGTTTGGTGCAGAAAGATGAAAATTTGAAACAAAGTTCGTTTTCTGCCAATGCATCAGGGATAAGCGATTCCACAACGGCATACTACGATGATTCAAGTTCGTCTGAGCCCTTAGATATGAACTCGACCTTAATTGCAATGAGCTCCATTTTTAATAAACTCAAAAGTAACAACAAAAAGGAAAGAGATGCAGCTGCCACATACTTGGAATCATTTTTGTTTTCACTGACTCGTGAAGTATCAGTGGAGCAATTCCAATTATTTAGCAATCATATCAATAATAAAATTCATGAACTTATACATGGTAATAAAGCTAATGAAAAATTGGCAGGAATATTAGCCATTGATAGATTAGTATTTTTTTATTCACAAACAGAAGAATTTCCAAACCAACCTTCGAGGTTAATCAATTATCTGAGAGTATTAATACCATCTGATAACGAGGAAGTCATGCGTCTTGCTACACAAACTTTAGGTAAATTGGCTAATCCAGGTGGAACCTTGACTTCTGATTTTGTAGAAATGGAAGTTAAAACTTCTTTGAATTGGCTAACAAAGACACCAGAACATACTTCTTTTGGTTCAAAACAACAATCTAAAAAATATGCATCGATTTTACTTTTATCTTCTCTGGCGAAAAACTCTCCTTATCTCATCTATCCATTTGTTAACACTATACTCGATAATATATGGCGAGCTTTAACGGATCATAATTCAGCGTTAAGAGTTGATTCTGCTTTATTATTAAGAAACTGTTTGCTTATCATACAAAAAAGGGATAAAGCCTTACTAATAGATTGGTATCAAAAATTAATTGATGCTTGTTTGCAAAAAATTACTACCGATTCCAATGACACAATCCATGCATGCCTATTGGTTTATAAAGAGCTACTATCATTAAAGAACACCTATTTAAAAGACTCATACGATGAAATGTTTCAAACTGTATGGAGTTTTAGGAGTAATAGACTTGATATCATAAGATTTGAAGTATACGATCTAATCTCCCTATTATGCTCTTTTGATCCTCAGATGTTTGTATCTTTATATTTGAATCAGGTCATTCTTGATTTTTTATCAAAATTTCAAGATATAAACCATAACAAAAAATCAATGTATGAATTAGACCGTCCATACATCTTCAAAGCATTAGGTGACATTTCTCTAGAAGTGGAATCAGATATCCTGCCGTATGTTTTGTCAATAACGGATATCATAGAAAATAGGCTTCGCATAAAATATAAATTACGTCAACATTATGAAAAGGAATTATTCTATTGTATTGTCAAATTAACAGAAGCTATAGGCCCAGTCATTTCCAAATATTTGACGGACGGTTTATTAGATCTAATGCTTTCGTGCCCTTTATCGGGTTATATGCAAGATGCCTTAAGTATTATCAAGAATAAAATACCCACTTTAGAATCACTTATTAATTTTAAGTTATTAGATATAATATCATTAAATTTATCTGGTAATAAGTTTAAACTACCAGGTTCACCTGTACCTGCTGAAAAATTCTCAATGGTTAAAGCTCGTTATTGGCGAGATGAAAATGAGTTACAGAAGAATAATAGAGTTAATACCGATGTTAATGATGCCGAGATTCTAATTCAAGCCCTCACAATGTTGCAAACAATCAACTGCAACTACTCCTTATCGGAATTTGTTCAACATATAATAATATCGTACATCGAGCATACTAATTCTAACGTACGGAAATTATCAGCAATAACGTCATGCGATTTATTGATAGAAGATAACATTTGTAAACAAACCTCTGTTCATGCATTAAATACTGTTTCCGACGTGCTGTCTAAGCTTTTAACTGTTGCTATTACAGATCCGTTACCAGAAATACGATTAGAAATAATAAGGCATTTAGATGGAAGTTTTGACCCCCAGTTAGCTCAACCAGATAATTTACGCCTATTGTTTACGGCACTAAATGATGAAGTTTTTACCATACGAGTTGAAGCCGTCAAAATTTTGGGTCGTTTAGCCTCTGTTAATCCGGCTTATGTTATCCCTTCATTAAGGAAAGTGCTATTAGAATTATTAACTGAGCTTAAATACTTAAAGGTATCACGAAAAAACGAAGAAAGTTTAACTTTATTGTGTACTTTGATAAGCTCTACAAAAGAAGCTACTAAACCATACATTGAGCCAATAGTCGATATATTGTTAGTTAAAGCCCAGGATAAATCAGGGGCTGTGGCATCTATTGCATTACGAACTATCGGTGAGTTAGCTATTGTTTGCGGGGAAGAGATGAAATCATACTTGAATAAATTAATGCCCTTAATTATTAATACCTTCCAGGACCAGTCAAACTCGTACAAGAGGGATGCTGCGCTAAAGGCGTTAGGACAATTAACCGCTGCATCTGGTTATGTGATTGATCCATTAATAGATTATCCTTCTCTGTTGAATGTTTTAATCAATATTTTAAAATCAGATTCTCCACAAAATATCAAAAGAGAGACAGTACGTCTGATGGGTATTTTAGGGGCGCTAGATCCATATAGACATAGAGAAATAGAGGAAACATCAGATCCTGATCTGTCTTTGGAACAGAACGCACCACCGGTCGATATATCATTATTAATGCAAAATATATCGCCTTCTAATGATGAATATTATCCAACAGTCGTAATTACAACATTGTTAAAGATATTGAAAGATAACTCTTTAACTTCTCATCATACTGCTGTCATTCAAACAATTATACATATTTACCAAACCCTTGGTGTTAGTTGTGTTTCATTTTTGGGTCAAATTATTCCGGCTTTCATTTCAGCAATGCATACATGTACTCCTTCACTACTAGAGTTTTACTTCCAACAATTGGGTTTATTAATATTAATTGTAAAACAACACATTCGGCCATACGTTGATGATATTTATAAAGTTATACGAGCATTTTTCCCAGTGGTTAAGTTACAAATCACAATAATATCCGTAATCGAATCTATTTGCCGGTCACTGGAAGGGGACTTCAAAAGATTTGTTGCTCCTACAATAACTTCTTTCTTAACTGTTCTAGAAAATGATAAATCCAAGAATAAAGCTGTTTCATTGAGAATAATGGAATGCTTGGTAGTATTTGGCCCCAATCTAGAAGATAACTTTTACTTGATTGTTCCCACTATTATTAGAATAGCGGAAGTTTCACCTGACAATTTGAGAAAAAATGCTATTATTACATTAGGGAAGTTGACTAAAACAATTGATCTTACTGACATGTCGTCAAGAATTATACAAGCCTCTGTAAGGTTACTGAACAGTCGTGACCCAGAAATTATTAAATTGACGATGAACACATTAAGTTTACTTCTTGTACAACTGAAGAGTGATTTTTCCGTCTTCATTCCAAGTATTAATAGAGCATTGATAAATAATAATATTAATCATACAATATATGATCAACTTGTGAATAAGTTATTGAACAACGAAAGCTTGCCAGAAACAATAATTTTGGATGAAAATCAAGATAATGAAAACAATACGATCGTTGAGTTTCAGCCACCAGCAGAGAAGCTTCCTATTAATCAATCTGTGTTGAAAAGCACATGGGAATGCACTCAACAAAGAACAAAGGAGGACTGGCAAGAATGGATACGAAGACTATCGATTCAATTATTGAAAGAATCACCTTCACATGCTTTAAGAGCTTGTGCAGGTTTGGCGAGTGTATATTACCCTTTGGCCAAAGATTTGTTCAACTCATCATTCTCAAGCATCTGGATTGAACTATACGCTCAGTATCAGGAAGATTTAATTAAGTCTTTATGCATAGCCTTGAGTTCACCACAGAACCCACCAGAAATATACCAAACTTTATTAAACTTAGTTGAGTTTATGGAGCATGATGATAAACCTCTCCCAATTCCTTCGCAGACACTCGGCGAATATGCTGAAAAATGTCATGCCTATGCTAAGGCCTTACATTTTAAAGAAGCTAAATTTGTACAAGAACCGATAGACAATTCCATTATAGAATCCTTGATCAGTATCAATAATCAGATTCATCAAAATGACGCAGCTGTTGGTATATTAAGGTACGTTCAAAAGCATCACAACTTGCAGTTACAAGAAACATGGTACGAAAAATTACAACGTTGGGAAGATGCGTTACATGCTTATAATGCTAGAGCAGAAGCCGGTGAAAATTCAAACGAGGTGGTTGTAGGGCAAATGAGGTCATTGCATGCTTTAAGTGATTGGGATAACTTGTCGAAGTTGGCATCTGAGAGATGGTCTGATGCAAGCGCTGGTGTGAAAAGAGCGATTGCTCCATTGGCCGCTGGTGCTGCATGGAGTTTGGGCGAGTGGGATAAGATTGAATCATACATTAAGGCAATGAAACCACTATCACCAGATAGAGAGTTTTTTAGCGCTGTCCTTTGCTTACACACTAACAATTTTGATGACGCAGAAGATCATATATTCAATGCTAGAGGTTTGCTTGTTACAGAAGTATCTGCATTAATTAATGAAAGTTATAATCGTGCCTACAACGTTGTCGTGAGAAGTCAGTTGATAACCGAGTTAGAAGAAATCATCATGTACAAAAAATTACCCCAAAATTCCGAAAAGAGAATAATGTTAAGAAATACGTGGAACAAGAGATTATTGGGTTGCCAAAAAAATGTAGATGTATGGCAAAGAGTATTGAAAGTGAGGTCCCTGGTGATTAAACCTAAACAAGATATGCAAATGTGGATAAAGTTTGCGAATTTATGTAGAAAATCAGGAAAATTGAATCTGGCAGAAAAGGCCTTGAGTTCTTTATTAGATGGACCCGATCCAGCTCATCTTCTTCCTTCAAAAGTTCCACCACCTGTAGTATACGCCCAATTAAAATATCTTTGGGCTAGTAAGTCAAAACAAGAGGCACTTCGTTACCTTATCGGGTTTACATCAAAAATGGCACATGATTTAGGACTAGATCCGAGCAACATGATTGCACAAAGTGTAACCAAAAATGCTACTATTTCTGCGGCTTATATTGAAGATTATACTAAACTTTTAGCTCGCTGTTTCCTGAAACAAGGTGAATGGAGAGTGGCTCTTCAGCCCAATTGGAGAGTTGAGAGTCCAGATGCAATTTTGGGTTCTTATCTGTTAGCAACACATTTTGATGAAAATTGGTACAAAGCATGGCATAACTGGGCATTGGCAAATTTTGAAGTCATTTCTTCAATTACCATCAAGAAAAAATCTAATGTCGAAGTCAATAAAGCTATTGCCAGAGATGATGAAAATGGAATAATGAGTGGAGAAGCGTTTAATATAGATGGCAACAATTACTCTACGGAACTGATACAACGACACGTTGTTCCAGCTATCAAGGGGTTCTTCCATTCTATATCATTATCCGCTACGAGTTCTTTACAAGATACCTTAAGACTATTAACTTTGTGGTTTACATTTGGTGGTACTTCAGAAGCCTCTTTGGCAATGCATGAAGGTTTCGGTATGATAAAAATTGGTAACTGGTTAGAAGTATTACCACAATTAATTTCAAGAATTCATCAACCAAACAAACATGTTAGTAGATCTTTATTGGCCTTATTATCTGATCTAGGTAAGGCGCATCCTCAAGTTTTGGTTAATCCACTGATTGTAGCAATCAAATCTGAATCGGTATCCAGACAAATGGCTGCATTGTCGATCATTGAGAAAATGAAAATGCATAGTCCAACCTTAGTTGACCAAGCTGAATTAGTTAGCAATGAACTAATTCGCGTAGCCATTTTATGGCATGAATTATGGTATGAAGGTCTTGAAGATGCAAGCAGACAATTTTTTGGTGAACATAATACCGAAAAAATGTTTGCTACACTAGAGCCTCTACATGAACTGTTGAAGCGTGATCCAGAAACATTAAGAGAAGTATCTTTTCAAAATTCTTTTGGCAGAGATCTAAACGATGCCTATGAATGGGTGATGAACTATAAAAGAACGAAAGATATTACCAATCTGAATCAAGCATGGGATATATACTATAATGTCTTCCGCAGAATCAGCAGGCAATTGCCTCAACTACAGACTTTGGAACTACAACATGTGTCACCTAAATTGCTTTCAGCTCATAATTTGGAATTGGCCGTATTTGGTACGTATAATGTGGGCAAACCAATAATCAAAATAATGTACTTTGATCCTGTGTTTTCTGTAATATCATCTAAACAAAGACCAAGAAAATTTTCTGTAAAGGGTAGTGACGGTAAGGACTATACTTATGCTTTGAAGGGACACGAGGATATTAGACAAGATAGTCTAGTTATGCAATTATTTGGGTTGGTCAATACCCTGTTAGAACACGACCCCGAGTGTTTCCAGCGACATTTAGATATTCAAAAGTATCCTGCAATTCCACTATCACCAAAATCCGGATTATTAGGCTGGGTTCCAAATAGTGATACTTTTCACGTTTTGATTAGAGAGCACAGAGATGCTAATAAAGTTCCATTAAATATTGAACATTGGGTGATGTTACAGATGGCCCCAGATTATGACAATTTGACGTTATTACAAAAAATAGAAGTCTTTCAATATGCCATGGAAAATACCAAAGGTCAAGATTTGGCTCAGGTCTTATGGTTAAAAAGTCGATCATCTGAATCCTGGTTGGAAAGAAGAACTGTATATACAAGATCGTTGGCTGTTATGTCAATGGTAGGATATATCCTTGGTTTGGGGGATCGTCATCCAAGTAATTTAATGCTAGATAGAATAACTGGTAAGGTCGTCCATATTGATTTTGGAGATTGTTTTGAAGCTGCTATTCTAAGAGAAAAGTTTCCAGAAAAGGTTCCATTTAGGTTAACACGTATGTTAATCAATGCCATGGAAGTCAGTGGTATTGAGGGTAGTTTCCGTATTACATGCGAAAATGTAATGCGAGTATTGAGGAATAACAAAGAATCATTAATGGCCATTTTAGAAGCATTTGCTTTTGATCCTTTGATCCATTGGGGATTTGATTTAC
Source organism: Jamesozyma lodderae (assembly GCA_030571655.1). Lineage (NCBI taxonomy): Eukaryota > Fungi > Ascomycota > Saccharomycetes > Saccharomycetales > Saccharomycetaceae > Jamesozyma > Jamesozyma lodderae. Next base: position 22,732 of record JAJLYF010000051.1, on the reverse strand, counting down.
CAACAGAGAAAATAATTGAAGAAACTGGTATTCAATTACCACTTTCGAATCCAAGTGAATTGCTAAGAAAAGGCGTAATTACTGCTGTTGATGCCTCAAAGATGGAAGCTGAACAACAAATTGAAATTCGGAGTGCAAGAGCTATATTGGTTTTGAGACGTATTACAAATAAGTTAACCGGTAATGATATTGCAAGATATCAAGACTTAAATGTTCCAGAACAAGTCGATAAGTTAATTAGAGAAGCGATGTCAATAGAGAATTTATGTCAACATTACGTTGGTTGGTGTCCATTCTGGTGATAAAACCTGACAATTTATAAATCAAATAGGAATATGTAAGTAATTATCACTTTATAAATTTATATGAAAAGTACCATGTTCATTTATTTTTTGAATAGGGTGCATAGATTGTACAAAAGCATGCACTACAATTCAGCATACTTATTTACTTAATGCCTTTGTACATTAAACTTATTACAATAAGTTTGTACTTTGGTTTCCCATTTATCCAGAAGTGAATGACCATTAGGTAACTCAAAATCTGGATCGAAAATCTGTTTACTCAAAACATGATTTATCCTTAACTCTTCTGTGGCTAATTTATAATCATTCCGTAAATCTTCATTATCATCACCATACTTGTAATTTAAACCTTGCAACAAACCTATAATCTTCCCTATTTTGAATCCTAGGTCTGCCCCAGTGGGAAATCCTTCATTGAATCCTTGCTGTAAATTAATCTCCTTTGAACTTACTATACCATCAAGGTAACCTCTTTTCTTGTGATTCTCTCTTAATTTCTTTAAGTCATACGACCCTGAATCTTCGTCATTGGCATTGTTAGAGAGTGAATTCGATGTTACCTCAGAATCTGATCCCCATACATCGTCTAAAAGATCGCTTGTGGTCACGTTACAATCAGTGGATGCAGTCATTATAGGATATCTTCTTATGTGTTTGTTACCGAACTGTTTCCTCACTACAAGATTTTCGGCTCATCACTTATTATATAAGGAAAAGGGAAAACTTTTATCTTAGTAAGCACCCAGAAAGAACACAATTAACAGGATTTTTTGAGAGATAATCTTTATAATTAAATGAAATAAAGAGAGTGTAGCTAACGAATATAAAAAACATAAAATGAATGCAACTGATTATATGATATATAGAAGGAAATAGTATTGTTATCTTCTATAAGCGAGAACTGACAAAACATATGTAGTTTATATATTTATACATAAGATACTTGATATTTAAAAAAATTTCTAGAAAAATGAAAATGTTGTATTCATTTTTGTGAAAGACCTGGTGGAGGTGGTGGAGGCATTTGCTTCTGTTGTTGTGCAAAACCCGGATTTGATGACATTTGTGGGAAAAATCTTCGTAAATTATTTTTAGAGTCGGTACTGTTATTATTAGTATTGTTTTGCATTGGTGGTAACATCATATTATTTGGAGGAAATTGCATATTTGGAGGCATTCCTTGCATTGGCATAAAACCTGGTGGAGGTGGACCCATCATTGGCATAAATTGTTGTTGTTGTTGATTTTCCTTTTTACTCACGTCTTCTCTGTTATTCTTTCCAGATGATTTTTTTAACGAATTTTGACTACCATCATTGTCTTTTGATAATCTCATAATTGGTTGCTGTTGTTGTTGTGGGAAGGCTTGCATACCTGGTGGGGGTGGACCCATTGGACGACCCATCATACCAGGTGGAGGCATATGCATATTTTGAGGTGGATAATTACCATGCATTGGTGGACCCATAGGATGTGGTGGCGGTGGGCCCATCATACCAGGTGGTGGCATATGCATATTTGGTGGAGGTGTTGAATTTGACATATCTCTTCTAAAATCATTACCATCACCTAATTTGTTTTTATTCAATAAATTTTGGAAAAAAATATTATTTGTATTTGGAGGTAAAGGAATATTTTGATTAGTAAATTGAGGATTTGTCGATGTTGAAAACTGTTGTTGTGGTAAATTTGTTTGTTGGTTATTATTATTTAAATTAATCGAATTATTCTTTGGTGTACTAGAATTCGATGAATCCTTGAAAAAATTCATTAATCTTGAACCACCACCTTGTTTTTGGTTATTATCGATTGGCGACTCATCATCATTGGTTGCAATTGGTCTATTATCTTTCACATGTTCATTATCTTTTGGATTTGCGAAGAATGATGAAAATCTTGAAGATGAACTTCTTGAAAGTTCAATACCTTGATTTTTGGTATGAACAAAATCATTAGAAATTTGTTCTGTCATGCCTTTAATTTCAGTTGATTTATCGTTCAGTATTTCATTGGAGACCAAATTATTTACAGTTGTTGGTGTTGTTGTTGTTATGCTATTATTGGTACCTTCAGGGGTCCCGACATTTTTTTTCAATTTCAAAAAATCAGAAATTATACTTGATGATGTATTGTTGCTTGTTAAATTTGGTTTATCAGAATTCGTCATAGATTTATCATTAGAAATGTTGTTATTTCTTGTCTTTGGGGTGATACCACTTTTCTTTTGACGATCCATTTCTTTCATTTTAGCTTTCCAAGCTTCAAAATCAGCAATTGAGTTACCAGTAGATTCAAAACTAGCATCAAAATCAAAATCGTCATTTGTAAAATCTGAAGAAGAAGAAGATTTATTATGATTAGGTTGTTTTTTGTTATTGTTTGCGTTATTACCATGATAGTTGTTATTTTTGATATTTTTAGATTTACTATTTCTTCTTTCAAAATGATGTGAATTTGCGTTATTATTATTATTATTATCGTTAGAGTAAGTTCTCTGTCTTGTTGAATTCATTTGTCCATTATTATTGTTACTATTATTATTTCTGTGATTTGAATTTTTATGATTGGCATTATGATCTGGATACCTTTGGTAGAGTCTCCAGAACTTCTTTTTGGGTAAAGTTGAAACTTTCTCATTAACTAAATTAACCGGTAAATTTTTAGATAACGATAGTAGTTCATTAATACTATATACATTTTGTTTTTCTTTTGTAATTGGTTTATAATCCGTAATAGAAGGTATCACTTCCAATTCGATCTCCAGATTATCGTCATTTACAGTTTCATCGTGATCTGTTGAATTTGATTCGTTAGGTGAACCGTCATTCTTTGATTTAAGATAGCTAATAAATTGCTTAATATCGTTGTAGTTGCTATTATCGGTAGCGGCAGATTGATCTTTATCAGAAAGCACAGCTGATACAATTGAGGGATCGTTTAATTCCATTACGTCAGTCTTCTCTTGGATTGTTTAGTTTCGACTATACTGCACTTTATTTATATGCTTTGAAAATTTTTCTTCTTCTCTTTGTTATATTAGGAAAAAAAAACAGTGTAGTTTTCTTGTCTGGGTAAGATTAAAAGGGGCGGTTGTGAATAGAATGTAAAACCAGATAGACAGTTTTAACAGAGATTGTTGTTTGGAAGTAGTGTAGTAATTGAGTCTATGTTGAGGGGCAGCAGAATTCAGATAATAACGAAAACAGTGTCCTATACAGAGGTAAAAATAATGCTATAGAGTATTTCAAATGGGTGGTTTTCTTTCTTTCAAGTGTTAAATTTTCTTTGAAATTCAAAATTTTTTTTTTTTTTGAATTTTTTTGAAGAAAAAAAGAGAGAAAGTGCAGCCCTAATTAGGGTTGAATATTAGTAAAAGCTATATTATAATACATTCTATAAAATATGTTTCTGTTTCTCCAGTTTCTCCAGGATTCCATATTCCATTTCATCGTTGTTTTCGTACTCGTACATGTCGAGTGCAACAGTGGCAGACTCTCTAACAACATCGATTTCATCGTTCAAGAAAAATTTCAAAATCGGTATTACATCCGGTGAAGCGATGGCACCAAGAGCCTCACATGCCTCGTGTCTTACCATCGGTGCTTCGTAGAATCTTCCCAGTATCTCTACCAGCTTAGGGACCGCCATGGGATTACCCAGTTGTCCCAATACGTATGCCACTTCGTGTTTGAACAGGGACGAGTCATTGTCGTTATCAAATGCCGAAAGTAAAATATGTAATGCTTTGTTTGTACCGATATCTCGTAAGGTGAACATGGCCCTGTATCTATCGAATAATGGTTTAGAGACATCGTTCAAGATATTTCGTAATTTTTTAATTTTAATTTTGTCCAGTTTGAAACTTGGTGCAGGATCAATACTTTCATATGACTTGCTTTCGTTGTCCCCGTGTTCCTGTGTCCAGTTAATGTTACTGATGGCTAATTCGCAAGTCTCTCTAACTGATATACTTGGATCGTTAGCTAGACAATCTTGCAGAAATGGTATTGACTCCAAATCATGAAATGCACCTAGTGCCTCTGCAGCTTCATGTCTTACGATAGGTTGTTGATTCAAATCAAACAGTAACCTTCGAAGTACAGGGACTGCCTTCTGATTACCTGTTTGTCCAAGGACATACGCTACTTCATGTTTCAATAACTCGCTATTATCATTATCAAACAGCTCACTTAAATAGTTGATAGCAACAACCGATTCCTTCGCGTTCTGACTCTCTGCTACTAGTTTCAAGTTAAAAATCGATCTAAATCTCTCTGCCAACGTATATTCATTGCTACGATCAAGTAAAATGACTCTCAACTGCTCCAAATTCAGATTTCTCGTCTCTTGATAATGTTTCTCTAAATTCGTTGACATGGAAGTGCTGCTGCTGCTGGTGGTTTTTTTTTTTTAATGGGAATAATATCTAAAAAATATGGGATTGAAGAATATGAAAAATTAGGTACTCACTTATATAGAATCAAAGTATCAACTTGATTAACTAATCAACATATTGTCTTTGTAAATCATTTTTTTTTTAAAAACATTGAAAAATTTCTCGCTCTTCAATAACTTCTAGAAGAAAAGACACATTCTGTCAAACGTCAATCATACCGTAACCTGGCATAAACAACATACCCAATTAGCTTTTGACTAGTTCATGTAAATCCTTTCCGTTACTCTCTCGTTTCTTATTCGAACTATTAAACGGTAAATCACTATTAAACCGTACAATTAACAGTGCTTCGTTTCTTTTTGGCCAGCCGGGTAGCAACAGTGGTTTTCAGTCTTCAATATTATAATTTTTCTTGTTAATCTAAGAAAGAGTGTGAGTTTTACAGTGTGGTAGTTCCCCTCAGGGCAAAAAAAATACCGTAATAATGACTGATAGCACACCCACAACGTTGATCTTACCGTTGATCTCAACTGGTAACGTCCCACAGCTGACCACAGACTTACTTCTACACTCTCTTTCTGATGAATTTGCGTTTGTGAAATCGGTAGATTCGACTTTTTTACATCCCTTTGTAGGTCCTTTGGATTACACTATTGATTTGAATGAACCTGTATTGTACACCAAAGGTGCCGAACCTAATAAGAAATTTTCAACTGCCTTGGAGTTATTTTACAACAAATCTAAAAATCTATATGTTTTACAACAAAGAACACCAATAATACAGGGCTACTTGAATAATTTTGTTAAGGAAACCTTAACGAAATTGATTAATGAGTTCCAGATAACGGATTTGACAATATTGGATTCGTTTGGTGCATTGGATGAAACTGTTATAAAGAGAAAATTAAGAAATAGTAATGATTCTGTTGATCCATATTATTCAATGGGATCTTGTCAAATTGAATCCATTGGTGATTTGATAAATAATTTCGATTCTATATTAAATCTAAAATTAGATCCCGAAACTTCATTACATTATACAAACTCCATCTTTAAATTTACAAATACAAGTCTTTTACAAGAAATTTCAACAGATCAGCAAATTTTTAAGATAATGTATCATCTTCTAAACTCTACAAATACTATAACAACATTGAAAAATGTTAAATATTGTTCTATTTTTGTTCACGAAGGTGATAATTCGTTTGATGCAAGAATTTTTTGCTCTCATTTTAATGATTTCATGAATACCAATGACTGTAAAATTGAGACGTACAAAACTCCTGTATCTTGGAAAGGTGTATATGGGTTTAATGAAATTCCAGCAACGATTAATGATGGGATATACATTTAGATATAGTTTTTGACATAAAGAAATGATTATAATTTTTGTATCAGAATTTATTTTTCAGGTAAAAACTATATGGTAGTCTGTAGAAACTTACAATTTTGCGTCATACATAGAAAAAAAATGCAATACATGAAGGTTTAGTACTTGGAAGTAAACAATTCGATTAATAAACTTTTATACTATTTTTGCTGTTATGATTATTACTATATAATATAAAGATATATGTGACATTTCTTACTTATACATCCAATCAATTCTAATTGATAAGTGTAATTGTGAGAAAAGGGACTGACCCACCAGTTCTTCCAAATGAGAGCTCAGGATTATGGCAAGGGAACTCGATACCAACCTATGAAAGTATCATGTTTAAACAATGTTACCGACCAAAATTAACCATTTGCCAGCTAAAAAATATAATTCATAGCTCTACCAAGTCAAGTGATTTTTAACAGATTTAAAGTTTTTCGTAAAAGTTAATTTTTCCAACATAATTATCCAAACATAAATAAGATTACCGAATGATATATATGTGTATATTGCGAAAGATTTAACCAAATTACATCTTAGAACTTTTGCCTATAAAAAGAAACCCTCAATTTTTCTAAATTTGAAATTTAATTTGCCTGCTTGGCCAAGTGGTAAGGCATCGCACTCGTAATGCGGGGACCGTGGGTTCAATTCCCACAGGAGGCAAATATTTTTTTTATTGAAGAATACAATAAATGATATTTTTTTTTTTTTTAAAACTATATCTTTTATATGAAACATACTTGTTTGTGTTATTTAACTTAACTTTTTCTGTTGTGTTTTATCTCTATTGGCATAAATCTTGGCGGTGAATGGTTCTTCGAACTTAAGAGCAATTGAATACATTAATTGAACTAATAAAGTGACGACCAAACCTGCTGGCTTAGAATAAATTAATGAAGTACCTAAAAAGGTTAAAGTTGAACCTTGATACATTGGATTATTGGAAACATTAAATGGGAAACTTGTAACTCTATCTTTCATCAAAATACCAAAATAATCACCTAGATATGTACCTGTAACACCCAATTGGTACATTGAAGAAATGACCAATACCTGACCAATAGCAATAGCAACGTAGCCTAAATCAACTAAAAATTCATTATTAGCCATTAATGAAGAAGTTTCTTGTAAACGTAATGATTTTTCAAACATGTAATCACGACCAATACCTATAGTGAAAATTATACCTGCTAATAGATAACATCCCCTTTTTGCAGAACCGGCCAATTTAGTCAAGAAATGTGTGTTATACTCTAAACGGGCAACGATATTCCAAAAGATTGGATTAAATGCTACACATGCTAAAGCACAACGGTAGTGTGGTTCATCAAAGTTAATTGATTGAACAAGGCTGGTAACAATTGATTTCAAATCGTTCATCTCTGCGACGGTAGTACTCTTATCCATGATGGGGGTTTGCAATTGTGTGGATGGTCTTCGAATAAATCAATGAAAAGAACAGAAACCCACTTGTTTATATACACCCCCATGTGAATCATTTAATAAAACAATTCCACCCTTTAGGAGTTTTCAAAGCAATAAAATCAATCTATCAATAAAACACAGTTACTGGTTTATTGTGCGGCGCTGCGGTGCATGGGTGCTGCCTTGTGAATTATGAATCGTGGGTTGTTGAAATGATAAAAAGTATACTAACCTGGTGATGAATATGTATGTTCTCTCGAGTCAGTAATAACTTCATATCATATCTATCTTACTTCACTTCAATTTGGTATTCAGTTCATCAACTTAATAAAAGACGCCGGGTAACGCGGTTTTATTACTCTATTGATATTGCCACTTCTAATCATTTTAAGAAGTTGTAATTGAAACAAGAATTTTCGAATGTATATATTTAACAAATACTGTAATGTCACAGCTTATAACAACTCCACTATATGGTGGCGCCATCACCACTGTGATTCCTGATGGATTCCTCGATGCTTCGTTACTCCGTGAAGTGCCAGACACACAAGAAGTGTATGTGAACAGTCGTAAACCAGAAGAGAAGATTCAGTTTACCGATGGATTACTATATAATGAAAGTATAGTCGTCGATTTATTACAACGTGTTGATGCAACTAGTGATTCCAATGCTTTGGATGTTCATTTAAATGAAATTGATGAATTAAACGGGTCACCAGGCCATACCCTTCTCAAACGTGAAGATTTGTCACAAATAGCTCAAACTTGTATAACTATCGAATCTGCTTACAAATGGGGTAAAAAAGAACTTAAGGAAACCGTAGTTTCATGTATTGGTCTTATAAGATTAAAAGACGTAGGCACAGATGCCCTCATTACAATTAATGTCCCACTTACTGAAGAAGAGTTGAGAACAGAAATTTTGCCAGAGTCTTTACCACCACGTGTGCAAGCTGCCTACAAGATACTTACTGATATGGTACAACAATTCAAGATAGTTGATAAATCATTATTTGTATAAGTCTTTATATATATCACAATGCAATATAACGTATATATATAAAGAAGTAATTTCCACCTCGTAAAATGCGATCGAAAAAAAAAAAAAATAAATAAAATCAAATCAAAATTACATTATATATTGAAGAGATGGAATTTTATATTGTAAATAATAAGGTCTGCATATAACGAGTATAGCTAAACCAGTCATGGCTAAGTCAAGGTCGTTTTGGAACGTTAAAAGGATTGTGTGGTTCACCGTCGGTGCCACTATTTCGCTAATTCTATTGATTAGATTATTTAATAACTCAAAAGCAACAGATTTACAGAAACTTTTACAAAATTTACCAAAAGAAATTAGTCAAAGTATAAATACTGCCGCATCAAATCAAAAGAGTGATTCTGATATAATATTACAATTTCAAGAATTAGCACAGGAATTAAAATCAAATCAAGAGTTACAATTGAAAAACCTTGAAAGAGAACGTCGTATCTTAGAGAAAGAGATTAAAAGCCTAAAAGCTTTACCAGATGATTTAACATTACGTGAGAAATTATCTTATGTTTTCCCATATGATCCAAAGAGAAAATTTCCAGCATATATTTGGCAATCATGGAATCATATCTTACAACAACAACAAACCAAAAAAAATAATAAAAATTCTGCACAAACAACAAACGGCAAAGATACCGATTTAATTTCAAATATAGAAAATTGGGATGAAAAAAACCCTGGTTTCGTTCATGAAATTGTCAATGATGATATTTCAGAGGCAATGGTTCGTTACTATTACTCACAAATACCAGATATTATTACGGCTTATAATTTACTACCATCAAAAATATTGAAAATTGATTTTTTCAAATACTTGATTTTATTAGCTCGTGGTGGTGTCTATGCTGATATGGATACTGTACCATTACAACCAATTCCAAATTGGATCCCTGAAGAATTTGATTCTGATAATATTGGTTTAATCATTGGCGTTGAATTTGATGCTGCTTCAAATACAAAAAATACCTGGAAAAATAGTTATGTTAGAAGATTACAATTCGGTAATTGGGTTATTCAATCTAAACCGGGTCATCCAATCTTAAGAGAAATTGTTACACAAATTACAGAAATTACATTAAATCGTAACTTAGAAAATAATTTGAATTTGAATTTTAGAAATGATTTAAATATAATGAAATGGACCGGTACAGGTACATGGACAGATATAATTTTCACCTATTTCAATGATTACATTAAGAGTGGTGTTATGACAAAGACTACTTGGAAACAATTTCATAATATGATTAAACCAATATTATTAAGTGATATCCTTGTATTTCCTGCATTTTCATTCAAAGCTCCACAAAAAATTGTCAATGATGATCCAAATAAACCATATTATTTTACGACACATGAAGCAAATAAATTTTGGAAAGCTACCCCTAAAGTAGAACAGTAGAATTAATTAATTATATACAGTTATAAAAAAGATAAATAAACAATTAATATGTTAAAATTCTTTCATATTTGAATATATAGATATAGAAATGAAGAGAGATATAATTAAATATTGAGATTAGAAGAATAGTAGTAATAAATTTCACATGAATTTTTTCTTTATTTTTTTTTTAGAGATAATAACAGACAAGAGATAGAGAAAAAAGAAAATAATCAATTGATTATTTTATTTAATGACCACCACCACCAATTTCAATAGTTGGACCACAACCTAATGATTTCTTCAAAGTACCATAAATACCAAATTGTAATGAAGTTAATGTACCAACCATAACCAAACGAGTTGGTAAACCAGCAAATGAACCGAAGAAACCTAATTGTTTAGCTAATTGAGCTAATAAACCAACAGTAGATTGACCTGGAGCTTTCTTAGCCTTGTTAACCTTAGATAATAAAGTATCAGCAGGTTGAGAGACAATAGCAGCAGCTAAACCAGCGGTTAAACCTGATAATAAAGTAATACCAGTATTAGCAGTATCAGATAAAGTTTCCTTGGCACCAACAACGGTGTAATAAAATTCAGAGGCACGTTCAAAGACTAAAAACTTAGCAATATTGTATGGAATTTGTTTGAAAAGAATTGGTGTAAAACCATTGTAGAATGAACCAACACCTTCTTCCTTTAAGATTCTAGAGAAACCACCAACTAAACCATTAGCGAAGTTTGGTTGAGAGACCAATCTAATTCTAGTAGCCTCTAATGGACATAAAGCAATATCAGCGAAAAATTCAGCAATAGCAGCAGAACCCATGTAAACAGAGTTCTTGTAACGAGAAGCAGTGTCATAACCAAGTGTGTCAATGAATAACTTCTTGAAGACTTCATAACCACCAAATTTGAAAGCACCTTGCATGGAGTAACCCAACAAAGTTGGACCAAAACCAGTCAAAAGAGCACCAGCACCTTCTTCACCGATAATCTTCTTGAAAGAAGAAACCATACCTTTGTTGTAAACGGTTGGTTCCAATTGAATTCTGGTCTTAACCACATCAATTGGCACTAAAGAACTATGGGTGGTACCACAACCAATTGCACCTGCTAAAGCAAATTTGAAGTAATCTGATGCAGAATATTGAGGAAGAGCTTGTTGAGACATTGTAATTCAATGATAGTTGTTATATTAGGTTTATTTATAATAGAATATGAAACTGAAAAAAAAAGAAATAGAAAAGAACTTTGTTTATCCTTTTAAATAAATTATTTCTTGTGTTTGGTTTACCTTGACAAATGCAAATATAGTTCTTAAAAACAAAGTAAAAACAGACAATAGCGTTAGTGAGACAATTTTAGAATGTAAAAAGAAGTTACAACATTGATCCAAAAATAAAAGTGTGTTCTTATATACAATCCCATCCATCAAAGTATCATATGTCGAACTTTTTGCGATGCGATTGTCCCGAAAAAGCAAAGGAGACCGAAACAAACCGACGCCGCAGAACTCGTGGGTTGCTTTACTGTGATTGGCTGGAAACAGCAGCTACTCGAGTATCGATCTATAAGAGAGTAGTAAGCTGGTGACTGTTTCTTATTGATGATCATATAGGATCTGAGATTAGCGGTTGGTAGTGGTTGGTGTTAGGAAAACGTGGGTTTGAACTTGAGAAAAATATTACAATTTTGTGGTATTATATATAGATGCGACTAAGAATAAACGAACTATGAAAGTATATATCTTTTATAATCGATTGACATTGATTATATTGAAAAAAATGTGAGAAATAAAAAGAATTCTATAAGTTTATTATCCTCTTATAATAATAAGGCAGCGAAAGCTAAGGCACCAGCACTTAAACCAGCAACTCTCTTGATAGCACCATTTTCAGTTTGAACTTGAACGGCTTGAGTAGAAGTAGTAGATTCTTGAGCCTTAGTGACTTGAGCAACGGTGGTTGGTTGAGCAGTGGAAGAAACCTTGACGGTAGCAGTGTTGGTAATAGTAGTGGTGGTGTCAGCCTTGGTAGAAGCGACGGAAGCAGCGGAAGCAGCAGACTTCTTGGAGTGACAAACTTCATCACAGACAGTGACGGTAGTTTCTTGAGTTTGGTGCTTGGTAACGGTAGCGGCTTCAGCAGCTGACTTCTTAGAGTGACAAACTTCATCACAGACAGTGACGGTGGTTTCTTCAATTTGGTGTTGAGTAACAGTAGCGTTGTTGTAACCGGTGGTTGAAGAAGAACAAGAAGTTAAAGTAGAGGTGTTCATGTCAACGTCAGTAACGGTAACGTTATGGTTGGCATAGGGAGCAGCGGTAGAGGTGGTTGAGTTCCTGGAAGCTGGGACAACAGCAGAAGTGGTAGAGTTCTTGAAAGCTGGAGCGACGTCAGAAGCAGAGGTAGCAGCGGCAGAGGAAACTGGAGCAGCAGAGGAAGCGATTGGAGCGGCAGAGGTGGCAGCAGTAGAGGTAGCAACTGGAGCAGCAGAGGTAGCGTCAGAAGAAGCAGCTGGGGTAGCAGAAGTAGCAGCATCAGAAGAAGCAGCTGGAGTAGCAGAAGTAGCAACACGGAACTTATCTAAAGTGGATTGAATTTCAGCAGATAAGTAACTGCTGTACCATGGGACGGCAGTAGCCATAGCAATAACATCTGGAACATTTAATTCGGTGAACAAAGTAGTGTAAGATAAATCTGTGGCACCGTTAGCAGCCATGTAGACAGGAATAATGTTGTCTGGAATTGGTCTACCGGAAGTTGGGAACCAATTAACGTAGTTTGAGAAATGGCTGACAACATCTTGGAAAAGAACAATTAATTCAGCATTTTGTTCTGGGGTAATATCAGCAGAAGCAACTGAAGCGGCGGCAGATAAAGCAATGACGTTGGATAACTTCATTTTTATTATAATATTAACGAATGGAAGGGTTTCTATTGAACTTGTCTTTTTTTAGCAAATAAAAATTAAAAAATTGGTGGCAAAAAACTTATCAAGGGAAATCAAAGTGCACTTATATATCTATTATTTATCTTTGCATTACTCAATGGTGTAAACAATAATGACAAAATTTCTTTTCATGTACACACCTAAGCCAACAAGCACTACCGTTGTTATTGAACTTTCCTATTTGGTCGACGTCGCTTAAATAAAATAAGGTTAAAATTTCAAAAATATCCCGTACTCCAGTGACTTCTGACCCCACTGCAGAAACCATGGTCTTCACAAACTATATGAAAATTCGTTTCTCTCAGTGATTGCTGAGTTTGAGTACATGTCTCCACCCCTCCTGTCTGTTCGAAGTCGTTTATGTTTAATTATAGTCTCATTGCCTTTCTGAGATCTTGCGGTTTTTCTTCGCCAAGCGCAAGTGCCTAGAAGATCCCACAGGCAAAACAAATTGTTTTTCAATTTGGTAACAAAAGCAGTTGAAAGCAACTTATTATATTGCGCCTGCGATTGCCATAATGTAAATGACCTTCTAGTACAGTGCAAGACCTTTTATGGGACCGTATATTAGTTGTTAGGGTCCAAGAAAAGGTGGAACATATATATATATGTGTGTATATTTAGTGTGATACTATAAAGCTATTTTTAGAGATTAAATGTCAGTGTCTGAGTCCAGTGAGTTGCAATTTGCTATCCATTGAAAAAAAAAACTGAGACATTTTTGAAATATGTAACTGTTTACAACCTGGAGGCCGTCTTATGCACCTTTGAATAATACATTTATCCCTTTTTTTTGAATTTAAATATTATTAAAAAGATGGAAAAAAGTAAACCAACTGAAAAGTGATCAACGCCCTCCTTTAAAAGAAGTCTAGACGTAAGATTAGAAGCAGGACGCTATTATTATTAACTAACTATTACCGACTTTTATGTCAAAATTGATTAAACTTGGTCTACAAGATTTGATCACAGTATGTATTAGGGTTGTGTCGTTAACTCAGACCTAAAACTCTGAAGTCAGAAAATTACTCGAGCTTAGTATCTTTGTCAATTCTTGCACTGCATGGTTCTAAACGAAATTATAAGAATTTCTCTGAAAATCTTTAACAACTTAACTTCTCTTCCTGATTTCTTCCATTCTCGACATTTTTTGAGTAATACGGCGTTTTCTAAGCATTTAGTAGGAAGTGAAAAATTTTCAGTTTACAGCTTTGTGCAGACTTAAAGTCAGTAGCTCTGCAACTAACACAATACACTAGAAGAGTCGCTAATTGTTTCTTCTTTCCGGTTTTGATGAATACAAAATACCATAGAAGAATGAGCTAAATTGAGTGTACTTCCGTTTCTCAGCCCTACAGTATGACTTTCTTTTCTTCTTTTCGAGGTAAACGGAGGAAATGTAAATAAAAATGCCTATCCATTAACCTTTAATTCCTTGTTTTTTTGGTCATCGAATATGAATCGTCTGTCATTTCTATATTTCTATGAGTACTTTACCAACGTTGCTATTTATCGAGAAACTCACCTTACAGTGCTTGCCTAGAACTGGATAATCACAGCTAGTTCAATGATTTTCAAGTGCATTGCCTTTGAAAAATAACAGCCTTGGCATCTTATGTTCAGCTGATATATAATTATTGACAATATAGTCCTAGCTGAAATATTTTAGACAGACATAAAATGGATATCGAAGTTATCCTTGAATGTGACCAAGAATTTAACTTTGAAATTGTTTGGAGCCACAAGATATCCGTAATGCTCTGTCCTTAATGATTCCTTCTTTATGGTGTTTCCTTTCTTCCCTTTTTGTAAAACTAGAGATATTTTCAAGGTCTGCTATACTTTTGGTTCAATTAGTTCAGAATGACAAGAAGGAAGAAATAGTTTAGAAGTTATTCAAAACAGGATAGTTCTTATTTTACCGACTTTATATTGATAAGACAATACTTGATTTGTAAAAAGAATTACTATAAAATAACCGTGCACCTCAAGTTTTCTCAGGTTATTAGTTAAAGCCAAGAAAGTTAGGTTGAAGTGGTAGTATATACAATGAAGTGCTTGTGCTTGAGAAGAATACTTAGTATAATATTTTCAGTAATTAACTTAACAAATTAAATAATGTAGTGGTATAACATCTTAGCGAAAACATTAAAGGCGCTGATCTACAACTCGTAATTGCAGAAACGGCTCCTTGATTTGTTTTTGTATACCGAGTCAAAAATAGGTAGTTTTCACAACTTAATATACCATGATGTTGAATTCTATTAACATCTATTTAAACAATAACAGACTTAATACACAGATAACCCATCAGAACATTACATTTAATTAAGCTTTTTTCGAGCTTCTCTGATTTGTGATGTTAAATTTTCAAATGTAATTTTGTTAACAAGCAGCTATTGAATAGATATGACATGTTTCTAAGTGTCGCTAATTCGTTTCCTCTTAGCTTTCACCATGGACCATATTTTGCATTTAATATCACCTTTTAGATATCTCCAGAGATATGTAAAATCACGTAATAATTTAATTTGAATACCTTTTAGGTAGTCCGAGGGTTTGTAATATACATGAGGAACAATGTTCGTTACCTGCTCCGGCATACTTAAGTAGTTAGATAAACCATCTATTGTTACTTCTGAAGAAAAATATAACAATATATTGCTTAAGTACGTAAACTGACTTGTTCCATAGAATGGCTATTGCATGAGACTTTTACAAGGATTAGTCATATAAAATTGGAATATGTCTACCTATGACAACGCAAAGATTTATTTTCAATATTGCTAAAATTTTTCAAATTGAACGATAATAGTATTATGGCTCATGGCACTACATTAGGACTACTAAAAATTGGGTATTTAACTAAGATAAATTAGCAAAAATAGACCTAGGTTAATATTTGGTTGGTTTCGGTTTTCAATCGTGTGGGATCCCTTGCAAACAGTGAAGTGAAGATCAGACGAAAACAACGCACAATAACAAAAACGTCATTTCTCACTATAGAAAATGTGAAAGGAAAGGGGTACTGCATTTTGTATGTTTAACTCATTCCAAAAGAGTGCTGGTCCAAGGAGGTAGTGTTAGTTTGTGGACCTGAAACTTCGTCTTTAACTGTGATCAGAAAGATAGGCACTGGGATTGAAGTGATCGTTGGTGCCAAGGATTACTCAGATAAAAAAAAAAGTGTCTAGCATATTAGTGGGATATGTATTCAAAAAGTCTTGGATAAATAACGGCAGCCAAGAATTTCATCACTGTACCAGTCTGGCGTGGGATCTCTTACTGGTTTAGCTAAATGATTTGCTCAGCTCCGTTACTACAGGTTTGGGTCAAACGCGATGCGCAAATCATGTTGTCAACACAATGAGATAAACTAATCAGCAATACAAACTAAAACGAAGAAGACGTAAAAATGTTTGCCAAGACAGAAGGGAAACTCTAATTGAATTTGAGAAATGAGAATCATGCTCAATAAATATTAAATAAATATCGCAATTTCGATATATCCCCTCAGGTAATCGAGAATTCTCTTTATTAACGGAGAGTAAAAATTCCTCAGGTATTCTTTAGTTGAAAAGCTGGCTAATAAAGTTTAAATTAAATTAAAGGAGTGAGTATCCCTGATACTACTACTACAATGCCAAAAGATGGCTGAGTTAATTTGTTTTTAATTAGAGCTTGGCAAATCGTATAGTATCCAATGGTAAATTTTTACAGATGACCCTTACTTTAAATCATTGGTTACTCTCAAAACGACTTTGTAGTGACAGGTGTGTTTAACTACGATTGAAAAGATAGAGTCTCTTTAACATTCTTATCACTCCAATTTCATCATATAAATATGGACGTTGTGGGTAAATTTTTGATACTTTCTTCCTTTTAATAAA
This sequence comes from Jamesozyma lodderae, assembly GCA_030571655.1. Lineage (NCBI taxonomy): Eukaryota > Fungi > Ascomycota > Saccharomycetes > Saccharomycetales > Saccharomycetaceae > Jamesozyma > Jamesozyma lodderae. Next base: position 5,945 of record JAJLYF010000051.1, on the reverse strand, counting down.
TATTTTCTTTCATTTAAGGATAATTCGTGACTGTACGATCAAAACAAACTCCATCCATTAAAACATTTTAATCATGAATAGCCTGAAGACATTATTAGCCACATCGTCATTTTTAATTCCTTTGCTATTGGTAGCTCCCGCAAATGCCATTGATGTATCGAATGCCTGTTCTGTTCCAGAGGGACAATCATCAACGGAAGGCTTCAGAACTAGATTTTTTAGTTACAATCTATCCTCTTACGGTGACTCACCAGATCCAAGAGAATACTTAATGTCTCTTTACAATACTCAAAGTAACTTTATTTCTGAGGCTTCTGGTTTAACTGACGTCAATTTTGCTTATACCGACGTTGCAAATGAACCAACTTATATTAAAAATGCGAACTTGACCTCTAGAAACTTTTCCATAGAGTATACTGGGTACTTTATCCCTAGAATAAGTGGTACCTATGAATTCACTTTCAAAGACACAGACAATTCTGCCGTTTTCTTTTTTGCAAACCCATCTTCTTTCCATTGTTGTAACTCTAATGCTTTATTGTTGCCATCCTCAGATGATATCACTATTGATGCATCTGACGCTGAATCTAAGACTGCTTCTGTAGACCTTTCTGTTGGTACTGCTTACCCAATGAGAATAGTTTACTTAAATGTCGGTGGCCAAGGTGCTCTTAACGTTGGCTTTACTGATCCTGAAGGAACAACTCATGCCGACTTCAAGCACTATGTTGTTTTTTATGAGAATACAGGAGAAAACTGTCCACTATTTACAGCAACAACAGCTTTTAGCTATGTTCAGGCTACTGGTACATATTCTGGTACGAGATTACGCACTACCATTGTCACTGAAATAACGGGTACAGACAGCACTATTACTAAAAAGACTATCTATGTTCTTGAGACACCTAAGCCAACAGCTAACTGAGTCTGTTAGCTAGTCAATTTAGTTTTATTTTTTCAATTTTTATACTATATATTTCTCTTCTAAAAGAAAAAGGTAATTAAACTTTTGCGGTCACTCAACTATATACATTTATTATTTTGAAATTTACCGAAGCACTTATATTTTTAGATGTACTGTTACGATATTTATGATAATGTCCCCTCTTTCCAGTTGTTAATAAAATTCCAAACAATATGATTACTATATCATGACACATTATCATAAACTCATACGACAAATTTCCAAATATATAACAACTTTTGGTTGCATTTTCTCTTAATTGCTAACTGCTTTAACCAGGGATGCAATAATCTGTTTTCGTGTAGTAGAATGAAGGCGAGCTGAAATTAAGATGATTATAGATAAAGTATGGAACGGTAATAAATGATATGAGACTTAAATAAAGAATGAGAGAAAAAAAAAACTGAAGTCATTCAATGGTACCTAATAATATTTGAGGTTATATCCTAGGACTGAGGGTAAGCAAATGGCTCACTCATATGTGTTGATCAGTCGTTACATGAGAGATAAGAATGCCGAAATTTCATAAACGATAGAAATTAGGGGACCAAAGGCGTACAAAGGTATAAAAGAAAGCTTAGAGTCAGTGTATCAAGTGTTTGTTTCTTTTGTGGAAATAAGTAACGAAGCAGTAAGTCAACTGTCAATTTAACTAACTATTAGACATGCCAAGAAAACCTTACAATACCAGGTCTAATGATAGAAGAGCTAACATTTGTAGAAGTAATCTCGCAGATGGAGTTACTCATGCTCACATGTCCAATAACCCTTATTTAACTAATATGGTTACTGTCCATAGAACAGAAAATACCGATATGACCAATAATGAAAAAATTAATGCCTTGGAGATTCGACTATCAAAGCAAAACGAAATCAACAATTCTTTAGTTACCAATTTATCAAATCTTACAAAACTTGTTTCGGACATAACTGAGCAAGTCTCCGAACTAAAGTATGGAAAACAAGATTATCCAATGGATAAAAATGTTTGTGGTGATTCAAATTTATTACAAGTCCCATGCGACCCGATTACTGGAAAATATGATTGGTCAACTATCAATGCTGGTAATTATAGTGAATATAATATTAATTTTGATAATTTAAATAAAAGTCAATACTTAAAAAGTAGATTTGACTTAAACTTCACATGTGACCTAAAAGATTTATCGCCTTATCCCGATCCCAAAAATGACTGGCAAGCCTCAATCCGATGGATAGCCTATTTCAAAGAATTTATGACAAGGAATAATCTAGATACTTTTTTGGAAAAGGATTTTCCTGCTAAACCAAATGTTATTGAAGTCGCTGAAGCGTTTATGATAAAAATCAAAATCATTCCCAGGGCTTTTCCTAATGAAAGACTGGAATTAAACAATATCTCTTCAAATTCTAAAACGTTACAGCATTTTCTAAAAGATCTCATTCCAGAACAGCCTTCAAATTTAGTACTCGAGATAATGAATAACCTCGACTTAACTTCAGTAGAGCACATAAGGGCTCAATTGCAAACGGTAGACATCTTAAGTGACTTAGCAGAGCATTCGAGATTGGCAGACCAACAAAAGGCTGCATATATAGCTCATGCTGCTATAAGAGAATTCGGTGCAAATGTTACTAACCTGTCAAAACACTGGTGTAAAGGAGTTACTGTTGAATCAGTACTAATTGATTTAGAAACTGTTTTATCAGGACCTGAAGAACTACGGTCGCAAAATATACACGCTAATGATCCAAGAATGCATCTTCAAACGCAAGATTTGATACCAAACAATGATGTTTCCGAAAACTACATCAAGCATAATAGAAAGAACTTCAGGAGAAATAAAAAATTCAAAAATGGTCGCAATAATAACAAATACAATAGTACTCATAATATTAACAATCATTATGTCAACTGCCATTATAGGAAATATGCAAATTATAGTAGAAACTAGTCAGCTAAATAGAATCATTACAATAATAATTTAACATGTTTAGAAGAATATACGACGCTACGTTCACTCAGTTGTAGAACCAGGGTTTGAAAGATTACTTCGGCCTACCTTGACGCCCAATTATCAAAACTGGAATTTCATCCCATATAGAGACGTTGGCTGATAGTAATGTTTCTCGTATGGTTTATTGATAAACAATGAATACAAAATAGGTTTGTTGGCTTAGTTTCAACCTTAAAATTACAATCTCTCCAAACAGTGTATTATCGGTTTAGATAATGTTTCTACTTTGATTTGAAAACATAAATTAAGTTCTGCCACTACAGTATTATTTTGATTATATCAATGACATATATTTCAGACCGGTTCAAAATAATCTTTCTTTTGGTCCAGTTCTCCTAGTTATTAATTCACAACTGCTATTATCATATTTTTTTGGTCAGTACCGGTATTCTTCATACAAAGCTGTTTGATCATTTCTGCAGACCGTGGAAGTGGAAGTTTTGATGGCAGTTTACAGAACGACATAGTAGCCACATCTTCAAATGAACACACTCAGCAGTTACTCATACAGGTTCTTATCAAAGATGAACGTGTAATATGATCTCGTGAGCCTGTACATCTAAACAGTAATTAATTGTGTCAATATTATGAAATTGAAGAGCGATCCCTTTCAATGGCAGCTCTTCCAAAGTTCAATCAAGCAAAAATTTTCTTTATATTATATTAAAGTCGTCAAAACTTATCACAATGTAGTAATTGAAAGAGTTATGAAAGATATAAACCGGAAGCTTTCAGGTTTTATATCTTATGCAAAAGTAATGCTAGATTTACCACTCCTGTAAAAAAACATTGCAGTCTGTCTATATGTTGGTTTCTCAATTTGTGGTGTTGTATGTCAATTCAATGTCCCATATTCTCAATTTCCGCCCTACCTCAAATTGTAAGATCTCATATTCAATGACGCACTTAGTAGCACTGGGAAGGCAGTATCACATTGTCATGTCTTTATATTATTACTAAACAGCCTGTCATTCTCAAAACTAAAACTTTTACCACTGAATATTAGTTTCTATACTAAACGCCTTAAAGGGTCAAATATCATTAAATAGTGTTACGAATAGGTAACATATCTTTGTTCCCATCATAATTATACCACAAAAAAATAAGTTCCAATCATGTGCTTTGTCAAAATCTAGAATATGGATTTAAATATACGTGTCCAATAGTACTGAATATATCTTTAGGAGTCTGTCATACAAGTTTTCTTGTTCTTGCTTTGTCTGTGGTTATTCTCTGTTTTGTTCTTCCAAAGTGAGCTTCAATTTCATAAAATTATCTAACGCTTGAAAAATAAAAAATGGCTACCTCAGTGAAACTCAAATTTGAAAAATTTTAAAAATATTTTTGTCTCTGATTTGATTAATATTCTAGATTGAGGTATTATTTATCAATCTAAATTCAATGGAATTGTTTAATTTAAATGATTTTGTGATCTGGAATAATTGTCCAGATTTCGAATATATTAAAGAAATTCTAATGACAGTACGATATTAACAGGAAAAAAAGTATTTTTTATTTAATATGAGTCAAATATATATTATTCAGAGTATAATAATTAAAAAACATTCTGGTTTGTCACAGTTAGAACATTTATAGTATGGAAATTTTGATTTTTGTCGGTACCTAACGACAAATTCGCACAAATATAACAATAGTCTAGCCTCTAATCTAAGATTTCCGAAATAAAGGTATATGTGTAAGTGTTAATATAGTTGGGTTTGAAGTTACTCATTATAATATTACCATTTTTCAATAATAAGCTTGTGTAGGTACTAGTAGAATATAAAAATATATTTAGTGGAAGTATTTTATTATTTGGTTTTCATATTTGATAATATACATAGATATTAAAAATAATAGTAGTTATTTAATTATAATTTAAAAAGTGGTTAATAAATATAATGTTATAGAAGTTAATAATAATTAAGATTAACTTAGAATTGTTAATTATCTATTGTAACTATCATCAAGCCTAAAAGAATAGCTAAATCATATATGTTTTTCATTTAAAATACCTTCACTTAAGAGTTACTTATGGATTCAGAAGGTTGTGATGGCTAATATCAAGGTTTAAGTAAAATATTCCTAGGTTTATGTCATTCTATGTTAATAGATTTCTTATTGCAAGTCATCAGGTTTCTGATATTTCATTTTCAAGTCTTAAGACGGCTCAACGTCATACCTGTTCAGCTTGGTATTGATGGACAAAAAAGATAAAAGAAGTAATAGTATGATCTTTATTTAGCTTTTAGTGTGTAGCTATTATTATGCAATCAGTAGCTGATATAGGAGTAATCAGGATGGTGTGCGGTTGAATTAGTGATTAGTGATTAGACAGTCTAAATTCAAGATTTTCGTAGTAAAGATCAAGATGTAGAGATTGGTCAATGATTTTCAAAAGATGCTGAAATTAAATAATCATACTAGGCGTCGGTATGTCACTAGATATCGATATTGCATAGTTGGGTGTGTGTGTGTCATTAGTTATGGATAATGGTAAAATTATTCAGGATTGTGATTTTATGTTACGAGTAGTTGCGAATAAGTTAATCTCTACCTGCAAAGAAATGAGTGCTGAAAAATTGTATCAAAATTTCCTGTATGTTAATATCATTAATATATTAATATTGATTAAAATGTTACATGATGTTCATTGTCATTATGATAAAAAGTGTTGGAATGTGCAAAGTAGTTTCGAATATGTTAATAATTTTGATCGTTTGAGTAATAAATCATATTCAATAGTTATAGTAGAAAAGAACGAAGTTGTGGTTGCTCTTAGAACCTATGTGAAAAATATACGATATCCTATGCCACGCTCAGCAAACCTCTTTCAGTAAATTCAGCGAGGGTGTGTTCGCTCAGTGGGAAAATTGAAAACCTTCAGTCGAATCAGCGGCTTGTCTTAGTAAATGTCACTCCTCGACGACGGCAGCTGTCTGCAGAATCAGGATCCTGAATGCTAAGCAATGCCGCACAACGGC